>JAWNKY010000495.1:600000-1187529 GCA_035041765.1 Drosophila algonquin | reverse complement strand
AAAGAAAATTGCATAAATGCCGTTCCGGCAATCCTCCTCCGGCATTCCCCTCCGTACATGCGACTTATGACACACTCATCTCCGGGGCAGAGAAGCGGAGCAGAGCAGCGGAGCAGAGCAGAGCAGCGCTTATCAATAAAGAGCCAGAAATAGATGCATTATCGCATGGAGCCGAGAGGTCAGAATAAATGGAAAACATGCGCGACATTGAGTGGCGGACTACTGGGTCGAACGCTGTACAGTGCGTTTCATGGCCATATAGTGGAAAGCTAAGGCAAAAGCTGATGGAAATGAACCGCAGTTTCATGGAAAATGAAAAGAGAAGTCGAAAAGAAAAGCCATGAAAAAAGTGAAGCAAAACTAAGCCAATATTTCAATATTTGTCTCAAAAGTATCTTTATCTTTACTCGCAGCTGTAGCTCTTAAGCGGTATCTACATATCTATTATCTTTCTACATATCTATGTATCTATTGTATTGTAAGCTCCATCTGAATAGATGTATCTCTATCTTTACCTTCATTTTGTTGGCAATTTAAAATGTATCTGTACTTTTTGTGTTTCCTTTTTTCTAGCTATAGATTTATCTGTATCTCTATCTCGATCGTCTGTTTTGATTGTTATTCGTAGATGTATCTGTATCTATCTCTCTATCTTTATCTACATTCATATCTCTAAGTGTATCTGTATCTTGTATTTGTATCTCAAAACTGTTGCTCTACAGAGCACTCGGTTTTTTTTTTGCTGAAGTATTTGTTGCGCTTCCGTTTGTGGCTTCCAGGGCGACGATAATGGCAGACAAGGAAAGACAGCGAGAGAGAGAGAGAGAGGGAGATAGAGGAGGGAGTCACTGTTCATTGCGATTGTATCTGTTGCCCATACACATGCACGCAGATACATTCTGCATGATTTATTAGGTTCTTTTTTGTAGCCCAGACAAAAACAGATAATGCCAAGACATTGACCTTTTTCTTTGGTTTTACCAAAAACAAACACACAAAAACTTGTCGCAATTTTTTTCTTTCTCTCTCTCTCTCTCTCTCTTGCTGTCTGCCTCTCCCTCTCTTCTTTTTCTCTTGTGTTCTGTTGGTTCGTTCTTTGTTGTCAGATTAGCCGGCCAGCGGCCAAGTGGATAAACCAGTTTTCGTTTCCTCGTTTCGGCCTCCTCTGCTTCTTGGCTTGACTTTGGCTAATTAGCTAAGAGCTGCTGCTGCTGCTTTTGGCCGGGCTAAGAGAGCCAGCCCTGCCCTGCCCTGCCCTGCCTTGTGTTTTGTAATGTTTAACCTATGAGTAAAAGGCATCTTTTGGCCAACGAACAAATTAGTTTAAGTGACTTTCGAAATGGCCAAGAAATATATAGCTTTAATTTACTTTCCAGAAAAAAATACAAATATATACAATAATTTATATGTGTTTTTATTTATTTTATAACTTTTATTTTACAGCTGACTTTTCCATTAAAAACCCTCTCGAAATGGACACCTTTATGGGGGTTCTCTAGGCAGTCGAGGATTCCATTCTTGATATCTGGAGCATATCGTATTCCAAGTTTCTTACAAGCTACAAAATTTCACCATAAAATTGGATGATTCCATTCGGTTTCCTCGACATTTCCATGACTCACCTCTCGGTCTCCGTCTCCGTCTCTCCGTCTCCCTTTCGCGTTCACACATGCCGAGAGTTGAACAATGAGTTTGCTTTGTGGCAACAAATGAGTTGAATGATCATTTCATGCAGAAGTTCATTCATGTGTAAAAGATACATGGCATACATATGTACATACAGATATGTATTACGGTTGTTAGGGGCAGGAGGTGGGACCTTGACACCTGCCCCTGTCGAAACGAAGGCAATCTCCAGTTCGAATTAAAGAGTTGACTCGTTTGAATCACTCTTCTTGGCAGAGCATTGCGGCGGGGCTGAAACAATTACCAAAATGGGATACTAAAACCCATAAGAGGGCCAAAATCCACCCTCCTGCCAGGGGGTGGACCCCCCTACGTTTCAATTGTTGGCCTTCTTTTTGTGGGGTGAAAATGTTAACTTTGTTTTCCGCCCGATTGGGCATTTGTTTCAATGTTTCAAACGTCTTCTTTTGTGGTTAATGTACTCGCATAATTGCTTAAATTTAGTCACTGATTTACGGCTATTTGTGGGCATTATATTTTTGTATTTTAATTGAATTTCAATTATTATTAAAATTAGTTTGTGAAATCTAAAGCTCATGGTTACATTTTGAAACCTCAGTTTTACAGTATTTTATTGGGATTTTATTTCCAAGATGTTTTTAAGAGAACCCTCCCAGAAACACCCTTGAAACATTCCAATTTCTAGCTAGTATTTCGCATTTTTCACAGAGTGTAAAAAGTCACAAAAAATGCCTTTATTTGAATTTTAAATATTTGATTTTATTTAAAAAACAAGTAGTATTTTTAGTATTTTCCTGCACACTTTTCTTTCACTTTGCACTTACCATTTACGATGATGATGAAAATGATCGACACGAATGCAATGTTGAAAGCACATTTTGAGGACATTATATGTGGCGGCTGGGATCCAATGTGCTGGTTGCAGGGCGAATCAACAGATTCTCTGTTCGTTGTTGGTGGTTAGAGATGGGATTTTCGCGGAAACTCTTGTGGCAGTATGGCTTTATTTTTGGGGCAGGCAGGCAGGCAGGCGGCACCTTTGTGGGGCTCTGGCTTAATGGGGGATTTTCCGCAGCCCTGCCATTAACCAGTTTTAGCACTCATGGACACGCACGGATCGGGCACCAATTTCTTTTATTTCTCTGTATTTTTTTTATTTATTTGTATTTTTATTTAAAAACAAATAAAAACCAAAACCAAAATTAAACACTTTTTAGCTTATTTCACAATTGAAATGTTTTTATATTTGTGGCCGCTAATCCTAAGGAGGGGAAAACACAAAAATTATGGCATGAAAACCCATGAAACAAATAAACAAACACAAAATCAAAACCACAAAAGGAAACAGCTTGCTTTGGCCTCTCACTCGCACTTATGCTTAAGGGCCTATGACGCACTGCGCAGCTGCAGATAGCAGGGAGAGATAGAGAGAGAGAGAGAGAGCCAAAGACACAGGGAGAGCACACAACGGAAACATAACAACAGAGAGAGGGAGAGCAAAAACAAAGCGAGCATAGAAAGAGGGAGAGTAAACACAGCGAGAGAATGAGAGCAAAAAGCAAGCGAGCATAGAAAGAGGGAGAGTAAACACAGCGAGAGAGTGCTATCAAGAGAGTAAAAGAGAGCCCTGGCACCTAAGGCGCAAACGCAAAAAATGCATTAAGTGGAATTATTGTTTCTGGTATTTTGCTTAAAAAAAAAAAAACAAAACAAATACAAATCAAAACCAAACACACGTTCAAAGAAAGCAAATGTACAACATTCGCTTTTATTCGCTTTTTCTTTCGACTTATGACACAGGTTTTAGTCATAAAAATACATAAAAATATTCTGCTAATTAAACTTTGTTTTTCTCTCTTCCTCTACCCACACTCTGCTTTGTTGTGGCTCTCGCTCCTCTTCTTCTTTACGCTGCCGCCTGTGTCTTTGCTGTTGTTGTTGCTGCTACTGCTGCTGCTGCTGCTGCTACAGAGCGGGCATTAAATGCGTTGAAATGCAGCCATTTTGTCTTTGGCAATTGGCACTCACTCAAACGCCGCACTCCACTCCCGATTCACTATGCAGTAGTTTCCTGTTCTATAGCGCACTTGTTAGTGGTAATCACTCCATTATATATACATTATATGTGTATAATATCTGGCTAATTATTCAGCTCGAATATTTATTTATTTCATTAACATACGGGCACACACTCTCACTCACACACACGCGTGTGATTCCGACTCCCGCGGCTTTTCTTTCTTCTCCCGTTCCAACGAACACGTCGATGTGTTTTTGGGTGTTTTGTTTTCAACTTATTTTTCTTCTTTGCACTCTGATTTCTTTTATTTTGTTGTATGCTTCACATTCTGCCGACGACGCTTACACGGCACCAGCGATATCACAGGCGCGCGAAACGAACCTTCCTCGACGAGATTTCAAACGGTAAAACGTGCTCTTACACCCAGTTGCTTCTTCTCTTTCGGGCCACAAAAACACGACGAGAGCAAAACAGACCAGACGAGAGAGGAAAAAGAGCGAAATACTCGCTAACAGCTGGTAAGATAACAGTTGCTGGAATCAACGACACCAGTGCACTCGCCCACTCTCTGGGTTGCTGGAAAATACCAAAGCTGAAATACACTGGATATCTCTGTTAGTGGTATTTATAATAAATACCCAAGGTGAACAAAAATTAATATATATGTAAAATAATAAAATATCATTTGTATTTAAATAAATATATTATTATGGGTATAAATATTTACTTAAATGCATTTGTCGTTTAACTTTGTTAAGCAATTATTTCAATTACTAAACAACCACCTGTTTCGATAATGCGTCAACAGTCACATTGGTGACTGGCTTTACGAATCGATCGCATGTAATTGCTTCATTTGATATTTTTAATTAATAATTAGATCTTAGATTATCTCCAATTTCTCAACTGGGTGAACTCTACTACTAACCCCCTTCGCAGTTGCAGTGGCTGCTTTGTATACATTTTTTCTTAGTATTTCCAGTATTTCTTAAGACACGTTATGACTTTATAACAAATAACTACTATTGACACTATCGATTTTTCCCTCTAA
Organism: Drosophila algonquin; assembly: GCA_035041765.1. Classification (NCBI taxonomy): domain Eukaryota; kingdom Metazoa; phylum Arthropoda; class Insecta; order Diptera; family Drosophilidae; genus Drosophila; species Drosophila algonquin. The sequence goes on along the minus strand of JAWNKY010000495.1, from coordinate 1,182,811 downwards.
TATCTGCCACAATCGATAGAGCCAACAGGTCATTTCCTTCGTACTTAATAAAAGTGCAAGTATTTCGCTAATAAACTATGTCTGGAATAGCCAATCTGTGAGGGATGAAGCATCCTTAACGGAAGCTATACTGAAATATACTGAAACTGCATACTTCAGGACGAAAGAAATTGAGGACGAAGATCTGAAACAACTATTGCAGAAGTTTTCAACATCGTCTTACCAAATTCAATAAAAAAAGTTAGAAAATAAACTTGGCGTGGCCTTGTGAGTCGACGAATACGGACCACGACACTATAATACCCATTATTCAGATTCCATAGAGTTTAATAATGATAATATGTACAATATGTTTTATAACTGAAAACTAATATTTAAAAGCGCGCTTAACTATCGATTACATAATCGTAAGGTGCAGTCGATTGTACGCGCATAATTGAGGTTTTGAACATTTAACGGCTGGGAAAATTTTACGGAGTGATTTGGAATTACACTATGCTGCACCACATTTCCGCTTCTAACCTAACCGACATTTTGTCTATATAAAAGTAAAATGGTGCTTCTAGCGAAAATTCAATAAATGCCCTAGGTGGTCCCTACCTACTATTGTTATATCATGCGGTCACGATGATAGCGGGAACTTTTGGAAGTGGAACTTGTGGAAATGGAACTTGTAACTCTCATCCAAGTTACAAAATAGAGCATATAAAATCACAATCCGTTTGCCTTGAGGTGAAAATATCCATACCCGTTTGCGAACAAATGAAAAAAACTCCATACCGTTTGCCTTTAGAGGGAACAATGTCTTGGGATTTAAAAAATCCAATCCTCCCAATATTTGGTCGTGTCCAGCGTGACCATTTATGGTATCTGAAATATAACATTTAAAAAAAAAAAACCAGAAGCGATCGCCACAAAATTTTTTTTACCTAAATTCATGATAAATCGGGTTCTATCCAGGAAAAAATTTTATTAATTTTGGAGAGGTTGTCCACGTAGTTAATATTTACCGAAGGAAAACTTACTAATCTCGTAAAAAATTGTTTCATCTATCAGCTAAAGTTTTTTGTGCAGGGCTCAGTATCCTATTCAGCTAGTAATATTAATCAGAATATCAAAATCGAGGAATATGTTATATTTTTGGAATATTGCGGTTTATTTTGAGGTCAGACCGTATATTTTACTGGGACTTTTTGAGGGATTTTGTGGATGCAACATCCTCCCAACAATTTCCTTTTTGATCGCAACAATTTCCATTCCATGCTCACTTACGTTGCTTACGTTATATTCCATGCTCACTTACGTATTTTACTGTTGGCAACATTTTTTTGTATAGGCCAGCAGCATGTTCCCCGAAATTAGCGACATTGTCCTACAACATTTGCGAGGAATTAGCAACATTTTTCATACCCTTAGTAAAGGATATTAGAGAATTTAGGAAAAGTTTGTTTTACTAAGCACCAATTATTGCAGAAACTAGTCAGTCTCTATCTCAGAAAATGTTACGGTTTTTGGTCTTCTTATAAAGACTGAAAATGGGGATCGGGATCGATATGTTTGTAATAATAAATTCATGAAATGCATTATTGGGTCAAAAATTGTAAATATGTGCAAAATACAATATTAATTACGTTTTAAAGCATCTGGAAAAAAGAAATATAACATTAATCAAAGGAAAAAGGGTATACAATTGTCGATACTACCGGTTGAAAGCAACAAGCGTTCAAATGACGTGACTTTTCATGCTCACTTACGTTTTCCTACGTCGCATTCCATGTTATACCTTGGCTTAAACGTCATTTTAGAAACAATCTAAAAAAAAAGAGTCACTAAGCTTAACCAATCTTGTAGACAATTGATTCATCAATCGTATAAAATTATCTGCTCAGGCCTGAGGGTCCTAGTTAGCTAGTAATATTAAACGGAATATCAAATTGGGAAAAATTGTAAATTTAGGGGTTTCTAACAAAAAAATCTATGTTTGAAAAAACTATCGATGTCTGCAGTTAAGACCCTAACTTCGATTATATCGATGTTAACATCGATGTTTCTCCAGCTCTAGTCGTCCGGCGTTATTCGCGCGCTTATATTTATATTTGTTATATTTGAGCGCGAAAATTGAGTGAGATGGCAAAAATTGAGTGAGATGGCAACACAAAACAGTGTAGCCGTAGACCATTCACATACGGTCACACTGGTCCCACAGCATGGCTAACTACATTCTACCAAAATGAAGATTTTATATACAATCCAATAAAAAGGATCACTTAAAAGTAGCCAGCAATGTTGAAAATAGATTCATCACTTGGATAAAATTGTGAGTTGAGACCTTAACCTTCTAGCTGGTTAGTAATCAACCGAATATCAGAAACGAGGAATATGGTGGAATACGAATGCAAGTAATTTGTCAGTATATTTGAAAATTGAACGCATTTTTCGGTATATTTCGATATTTCGATAAAAGACGCGAGTTATTCGCGCGCGCGTTGACTACAAACATTTCTTTAAACTTCTTATACGGTCTGCCGTCAATTGGGAAAAATGTGAATCGGTTTTTGTTGTATTAAAATCCAATTGCTACCGTGGTCGCGTGTCGTCGTTGCCGCTGCCGCCCGCTGCTGGCCCTCTCCGCTGGCTCTTTCCATGTAAAAGCGGCAACAAAAATGAGTACAAACACAAATAAAACAAAGAAAATAACAACAAATACAAGTTGTGAAATAGTTTTAGCCGCTGTCGGTGTTGCTGTTGGTGGCAAGTGGCAGAGACGATAAAAGAAAAATAATTCTTAACAAAAAACAGGTTTACTGTGTGCTGTGTGCTGCCAGCAGAGTGTGCGAGTGCGAGTGTGTGTTTGTGTGTGCAAATGTTTGGCTGCAAGGTCCCCACTGTGCTGTACAGTGGGCAAACCCTAATGTGTGCCCCACTGTAGCATAGAACTTGTTTGGAGCCCGAAATCAATGTGAAGAGAACCGTTTGCCCGCAAGAGCCGTTAGTTTTTCGTTGGCCCCTGGGGCCCCCGACCCCCCCGTCCCTTCCCGATCAAATTCCAGGCAGCGCCACCCCCTCCCACAGACGAGTCAAAATCAGCTGGCTCTGCAGTCGACGCAGCTGGGGGCAGAGGCAGCGACCGAGGCAGCACCAGCTGCGGCGTCGGGCACCTAGCAACAGCGCGACGAACAGGAGCGGACTTAACACAACCGCAGCCCCCCACCCCTCAGCCTTGTGTGGGGCACGCGCATGGTAAAAAGGGCAAATGGTATTCCAACGTCTGCTCACATCTGTCATCCGACGATTCAAAATCCAATCAAAAGCAGCTGCCCGAATACCATTAGTATTTTAGCAGCACAGCCCCTTTTTTTTGTCTCTGTTGGGCGCCCCACTCCACCAGGTGCAGTCCAGCCCTGCTTTTAGCTACCGCTGCCCCCGTCAGCTGTGCGATCATTGCGCAGGCGCCACACACAAACACTGACGCACGCACTCGAATACAGCAGCAGCAGTCGTAGCAGCAGCAGCAGCAGCAGCCACAGGCAGAGCAGAGCAGAGTCTTGTTACTGCCTGACTTTGGCCTGCAAAATTGCATTGCTGGCATCCCGCTCGCACTCACCTACTTTACTTTGGCAGTAATGCTGACGGAAAACGGTTCTCGGTTCGTTTCGGTTCGGTTCGTTTCGTTCTCAGTTCGGAGGAGTCCCCGTAGTCTCGTAGTCTCGTAGTCCCGTAGACGGTAGTCGGGTTTTACATAAGTTGACATCCACATACACCGCGCGTGCCACACACAACGCAGGGCTCTGACTGTTGGGGGCTATTGGGGCTTCAGTGACCGGCTGCAGGTCCTTTGCTCAAGTTCTGGCCGCGCTTTCATTTCCACATTTTCGAAATCAGCTGCTGCCAAAGCCAAAGCCAGTGCCACAGCCAGTGCCAGTGACGTCTGGGGGGGCCACTCGACTCGACTCGACTCAGTTCAGTTTTTTCCTCTCCGTTTTTTGCCCACGGGATTTTCCGGCTATTTTCCTGTGTGTTTGCGATTAGTAGTCGTATTTATTTTTTGTTTTTTGGTAAACCGGCTCTCTCGCAAAAGGTTTGCCTTTAACCATCATCATCATTATCATCAACGGCGGCGTCGACAGTTGCTGTTTTTTCAGCTGTTCGTTTCGCCTCGAAAAAAAGTTGTTCAACTTCTTTTTATTTTTGTTACTACACTTTTTGTCTTTTTGTCTTTATTTTTTGTTGTTGTCTACTATTATTTATCCCAACTATTTGCCGTTTGCGTGGGTCACTTTCAAAAGCGTTTTTGTACGTTCATAAAACCCCAAAAAACTTGATTTATAATCGTACGTGCGGCCAGCCAGCAGTAAATCAATAAAACAATAACCAAAATCAATTAATTAATATACCAAAAACCAAATGCAGCTTAAGTGCATGATCGAATAAGATACGAAAAATTAAAAAACAAATAAAAAAAAAAAGAGAGAGAACAGAGAACCAGCCACCAAAATGTAAGGAAAGGCAGGCAGCTACGCAAAGTTAGCTTTTGCCCCCGCCCCCTCCAAAGATGGCCGCCAGGATGTGCAGCAGTTGCAGCATCCATGCAACATACCTGCATGCATACACACACATACATATGTACATATATGTATACCTACACATTTCGAACGCACACTCTCGCATTGTCCACTCTTAAAGGTGAGTAGTACTTAAAGTTTTAAGTTTTAAATACTCTGCAGTCGTAAAAATTGGGTGAACGCAGAGTCCATTGATTTCGTAGCACAAGACAGGATCTCTTAGTATAAGTATAAGTGATAAGAACTTATCATACGTATATCTTAAGATTTCTATTTGTGTAAAAGTTTCTATGGAATCCCAAAAATATGTACAAATTCCTCAACAATTTGGAAGATGATTAGAAAATTATGAATAAGTTTTGAACATGTCCAAATATGATGGGTTATTGTCAGTGTAGGCATCCCGCATACACGCACGAAGATATGGGGAAACCTTCGTCCATCGGAAACCCTGAGATGTGTCCAATCAAGAGAATCGCATGATGAATGACCTCAGCACACACGCCCCATCAATCTTCGCACACACACACAAATGTCTGCCTCCCTCCCCCGGTTGATATTTGGCTTGCGATGATATTCTTTGATATTTGGCGACTCTCGTCTTTGGGGGTTTTGGGGGTTTGCGTGCCTAGAGAGCATCTCAAAGTCTAACATTTCCCCTTCGGTTTTGGCAGCACACGAAATATCTTTGGTGGCAAGCGCGAATTTTTACGACTATTTTCGCTGGGAGTAAGACTCGAAATTGGAATCGGATTCGGACATGGAGCTGTAGCTGTAGCTGTAGCTGGGACGGGGACTGGGACTGGGACTGGGACTGGAGGCTGGGACCTGGTCAGAAGAGAGTTCAACCCAAGTGGAGGGCAGCAGCACTAGCAGCAGCAGCAGCAGCAGCAGCAGTGGGGCTGAGAGTTTTTATTTTATTTGGTCGCGAGCCCATTGAAAAAAGCTCGTCAAACCAGTCGCCGCCGCCGTTGGTTTTTGCTCTTGCTTTTCCTAGGCCTGGCCTGGGCAAACTGGCCCCCGTTGATGACTTTTTACATAGCCGTTGGCCCGAACCGAACACTGAGAGAGAGTGAGTGAGTGAGTGAGTGAGTGAGCTACGCTGGATGGCTGGATGGTTTGGGCCAAAAGATACCAAGAGATACGAGATACACTCGGCACAAGAGCGGACCCAAGCACAAGCACAAGCCCAAGCCCAAGCGGACACCCGACTCCCGACTCTACTAACAGACAAAATACACGTATCTAAACTTGTTTGAAACGTGTTACATTTTAAGAACGTTCGCCGCAAGCGGCAAGTGGCAATAATCCTTTCAAACTTGACAGCGTTGCCCATCATGGCAGGTCTGGTCGGGTACATGGGGGCAAAGGGCCTCAGTCTCAGTCGCAGTCGCAGTCGCACTCCCCGAGTGGGAGTGGCACATTGACTGAGTTTTTTTAGTGCCTCACATATGTACATGCATGCATGCCTTCAAGTATCTATGTATCTGGGGGGATCGCTCTTTGCTATATGCTGGCTGTCATTCGTTTTGGTTTTTCAGACATTTTGATTGCCGGTTTTGGGCTGCTTTTGTTGTACCTCCCCCCTCTGTTGGGCATTTGCTGTCGCCATTTTCCACTACACACACACACACACACACACACACACACAAACAAACACAAGAGTCCTTTTACCCAAATCCCACACAAAATAAAACAAATCCCAAACGAAAGGCTGCTGCCATCCAGGGGGCAGTCGAATAACGTGATACCCTTGAAGATCGAGATCGAAAACATGTGAAGAATGATGCGCTGTACAAATTTCTCACAAGTGAACGGCAAAAAGAACCATTCACAACGAGCGAAAGGGGAAAAGAGATATCGATGTAGCGTGGAAATACCAATGGTTGGAGGTATCAAAAGTGTTTAAAATATGGGAAATAATACGACGGGGATTCTACGGAAATATATTCCATTGATGGATAAAATCATCAAAGTTTTTTTTTTTCAAAGTGAATGGCAAATTGCCATTCGGGCATTAGAAGCAGCTGAACAGCTTTGGTGCGCTTTTTGAAGGGTTTCAAGCCAGCCAGTTTAGAGTCGAGCATCGATGTGCCTCGTTTGGCACACGACATGTATTTTGTTTTAGACTCTGGTATCTGTGCGTTCTACCGATTGTTTCGTAATCCGAACTTTTCGGCACTCCCTGCAAGAGAAATGTCTAGATCTATATGCATATCCCTCTCTGTTCAAATCTGTTCAAATTCACAATACTCTCCACCTAAAGTTAGGGTATCATAAAAGTGGAGTAGAAAAGAGTGAAATTGATATTTTCGCACAAATTGCCGTTAACAAGGATGGGCGTTAGGTGGGGTGGGGGAATGGAAAGGGGGTGGGGTTGGGGTAGGGCAGGGGAAAAGAGGGATGGGAACCTAGGCAACGTAAAACGAAATATTTCCCTGTCAAAATTTGGTTGGAAAATGTTTTGCAGCGGCAGAAGGAGAAAAATCAAAATAAATGAGAGAGAAATAAAATAAAGTAAAAGCATTTTTCGGGTGTAGAGAGAGAGGTGCAAACGGAGAGGAAATTGTTTACCGTGGTTCCAGAATGATGTAATTTCGCGTGTTCGTGCAATTCAATTTCCTGCCGGCGGAAGCCCGCCTGTCGCTCTGCGCGCTCTCTCCCCGACCCATTGGAAAAGTCAAACATTCGTTCACCCATCACAGAACCAGTACCAATCCCTCCCCCTCCCCCTCCCCCTACCCCCCACAGCTCCATCACAGAACCAGTACCCATCCCCCCCACAGATGCAGAGCCCCAGGTATAATAAAGTACTGTCCAAAAATCGTTTGGCAATTCCACATCAGTTTCTGTTTTTTTTGTCGGCCTCTTCCGAACTTTAATTGTGCCCCCCTCCCGGACCCAGCCCCGACCCCCCACGCAAAAACTGAGCTGCGGGAAATGGGAAATATATATTGTCGTATATTCAATTTGGTGAAAATCTGCCATCTAAACAGTTTATCCGTTTTGGACAGCCTACAGCCAGCCTCCTCTTCCATGGGGCATTGGTGGGAGTCAATGAAAATCTGTTCTTATGCCGCTCTTTGTATAGGAGGAAAGAGTAGAAGAAACGTTCTTTGGGGTTCTTTAGCTGAGATAATCTCTTTGTCAGACTTTTAGAGGACAATATGACGAGTTCTTGCAAAGAACTGAGAATTGTATCACTTCTTTGTGAAGAAGAGTTGTCGCTGAAGAAAGAATAAGTGACAGAAGAAAGAGGTTCTTTAGAGATTATAATAATAAAATATGTATAAATAATATAGTACATGTATGTATGAATAAACGGATAAACATTGCACATTGCACCGTCTTATAGCTGTAGTTGATAAAAAAAATAAGCATAAATATATATAAAAAATTATTAAAAGTAGCAACAGAGAAAAGAGCACTGAAATTGTATATTAAAGATTAAAAAAAGCATAACTATAATATTTATATATTTAAATTAAATTTGCTGCAAATTTAATAATACAAAAATAGCACTGAAATTTTATATTTAAGATTAAAAAAAAATATACCAATAATATTTTCCTAATTAAATGAAATACATTTTCTAGAAATTTATATTTTATTTTATAATTGTATATTTAAAATTAAAAAACAAAAAAGCCAATAATATTTTCATATTTAAATGATACCTAATAATATGTTTTTTTAATATATTTACTTATTTTTATATATATTGATTATTTAAAAAAAGTAGACCAATAATATATTCTTTTATTTTCATTTACATATGTACATAATGAATTTATTTATTTTTATATTTATTTATACATAATTTCAAAAAATATACCAAAAATATTTGTATATTTAAATGAAATAAATTTCCAGCAAATTCAATAATAAATTAAATATTGTATGCATCGAAAAGAAACACAAACCGAATATTTAATTTAAGTATGTGTGTTTTATTTTACTTTTTACAACGCAACTTTTCTCTGAGTGTACTTATATGAGAAATATTTCCATAGGAAATCACTTGCTATTGCAGAATGTATTTTTCTTGAATGAATTTAATGAAAATTTGTTCAACTTTTCCACTGAAAAATCGTAGCAAAGTGTATGCAAAACTTCGTTGAATATACGTAGAATTTGTTTAAAATATTTGCCATATTTCGCATAAATAAATTATATTCAAAGGACCACAGACCGTCCTCCGACCCCCGGTCAGGGCCTGCCGCCTGCTGGCAATAGCCAGGCGGGCATGCGGTGCGGGGGGAGGGGAGGGGCCATTGCCTATATTAACAATAATTCCTTTGTGCCCCGGGCATCTTGCCAAAAAGTTGTGCGGCTGCCCTGCCTCCTGCCCCACACAGCAGGCGACGAGCGTTTTGTGGCCAATTTCCCGTACCCAAAGACCAACGCTTTTTGTGTGTGTTCTGTGACCCATTGTCCAAGTCCAAGTCCAAGTCCAAGCCGAAGTCAACTAAAATCGAACGGACACAGGGTCGGCCTACTCTGCTCTCTGTCCGCTGTGACGTTTTGTCTGGGCATTTTTTCGAAATTTAAAAGTTTTTCAAATTGAAATTGCCTCTCGTACCTCGAAACGCGAAACGGGAAACTCGAATCCTTCCGAATGGCAGGAACCTCTGAGCCTCAGCCTCTGATTGAACCGGTTCGAAAGGTTTTCAAATGGCTGCTCGTTTGGTCACTGAGCAGCGACCAGAAGCTGCAAGCGGCCGAGAAGGAGCTGCTCGGCCATCTGGCCACACCGTGCCACACATTCTATGTGGACATTGGCGATGTGGTGGGCAAATCGGACAGGATCTGGACACTGGCCATGAACACGGAGGACCGGGAGCATGTGCCCCTGTTGGCATTGCACGGGCGCGGCTCGGGTCTGGGCTCGTGGCTGCTCAACCTGGATGTCCTGGCCAGCCAGCGACCGGTTTATGCCATCGATATGCTCGGCTTTGGTCGAAGCTCGCGTCCCATGTTCTCGACCAAGGCGGACATATGTGACACAGATATGGTGGTGGCCCTGGAGGCGTGGCGGGAGCGGATGCATCTGCCGCAGATGATACTAATGGGGCACTGTCTCGGCTCCTTTGTGGCGGTCTCCTATGCCCTGGCCTATCCGGAACGTGTGAAACATCTCATCCTGGCCGAGCCGTGGGGCTTTGAGGCGACTCCCTCGAAAGCCCTGGGGATGCTCAATAAAATCTCCTGCTTTCTCAATCCCTATTGGATCCTCTGGAGTGCGGGACCCCTGGCCAGCATTCTCGTGGACTACACAGAGCCCCAGCCACGTCTCAAGGAGCGTCACCGGGAGCTTTTGGGCGACAACTTGCACCACTATCTGGAGCAGTGCAAGGCGGCCACGCCCAGCGGTGAATTGGCCTTCCAGACCCTGGCCCTGGGGGAGGTCTCCTGCCAGATCAGGCGAAACTGGCTGAGGAAGTCGCTGTTGGAACGAACCCACGAACTGCCCACCAATCTGGGGTTTTCCTTCGTCGGTGGAGCCCAATCGCCGATGGAATCGCACCCCCATGTGGCCATCGGCGAGCGAGTGGGCCATTATGTGCATCTTGAACAGCCGGAGGAATTCAATCAGCATGTCCTGAACATTTGTTACACCATCGATGTCTGAGGCAATAAAAACCCATACACATTTTTCGGATTAAATTTTAGTTTAAAATCCATCCAAGAAGATCCCATAATAATAATAATAATACGCTCATTGAAGTTGCTGCCGCGGTCTGTTGTAGATGTAGTAGTAGCCGCCATTGAAGCGCAGAGTGGCCACATCATAGGATCCCGTGAAGGGCTCCCCCTGGGCACGTGCCACCGTGGAGGTGAAGTTGAGGGTGCGATAAAAGAAGGCCGTCAGGAAGCTGGCGCTCACAACGAAGGCCACAAAGAAGCCCAGACAAAAGATGCAGTCCTTGTTGATCTGCAGACACAGACAGAAGGCGGCCCCAAAGTCACCCAAGGCTCGCACAATGCGGCCGCACAAGGACTGTGGCACCTGCCGTTGCCCCCCCGCATTGCCCAGATTATTGTTCGATCGGATCTGTATGGTGTGGTGGGTGCGCTCGCAGGGTGCCCGACAGTCTGGCTGGTCTCTCGGTGGCTCCGGTGGTATAGCCCTCAGCTTCCCACGCTGTCGGTGTGGCGGTCGAGTGACTACCGTCTGGGTGCCCAGCTCACAGATCTCTGGTATCTGAATAATCACCGCAGCATCAGAGTCCACCGTGACTCTGACTGGCTCTGGTTGGGGCGATGATGATTCTTCATTCTCGCGCCGCACCTTCTCCTCGATCACATCCAGACGGAGGGTAAAGTCTTCGAGGATATCCATGAGGTGATTCAGGTGACCCTTAGACCCAGTAGCGAACTGTTGGCTGGTGCTGGGCATCTCATCCAGATGGACATCCTTTTTATTGACCTCTGTTTCGGTGGAACCCATTGTGGCATCTCTCAGATGGACCACACGCCTGTCCACCTCATTCTTTGCGGCTGCATCCTCCAGATGAGCTACAGGACAACTGGGACTCTCTTCCGGTTCCGAGGACGCTTCTTTTACATCATCTTTCGTCGTCGCTCTCTGAGGAGGGTCCATATTATTTTGGTGATTATTATGAATTTTGAAGGGCTCTCTACTCTGCCAGATCTCTGAGTTCTATTTCTGTGTGACAGCTGTCAGAATACAAATGCACTGACATTTTAACCGGAATAATGTCGACACCAGTATTGTAAAACACCCCCCCCCCCCCATTTTGAATTCTTCCAAATTTCCATCCATTGAGCGTTGACTTTTACATGGCGTGCAGAGAGACAGAAGAGGCCGCCATCGTCGTTAATCAGGTTATTAGCGATCTGGTCCTAGAGGCAGTGACAGACAATGTCCCCCTCAAACTGGCACCCCCCTCACCGTGCGGGTCCTCCACCTGTCAACGTCTCTTCGACATTCTGGGCTTCAAGCCGTACAGCGATGATAGCGAGGTCGATGTTTGTGTCTATGTCAGGGACGAAAAGAGCAGCAGCTTCGATACGGTAACCGCTCCCAGCTCCGTTACTCTAATCAACAGCAGTGCCATATCAACTGGTGACAGCAGTGGCAACTGGCATAGTTGGGTGACCGAGGCCCTGGCTGAAGGTAAGTGTATAGCATTGCATTGCATTGCTGCATCTATGAAACATCCCCTGCTCCTACAGACCGTACCGATGACGAATCAACGATCTATATCAAGGATGAAGCCCCAAGGGCATGTTCGAGGGCTGTGCAAACGGAACAGCCGCGTCGTGCCAGATCCGATATTGGCCCAAGCCCCACAGAAGATCGCGTCTTCTTGCCCATGCCCTGTGAGCAGACGCGTCAAACGATCTACATTGATACCGTGTCGCCGCCCGTGCCGCAAGTGCAGGGGCGCCCACCCTTGGGCGATCGCTTCTGCTATATGTTGACCGATTTCGCCTCGGCCCTTTACTGTAGTCTCGCCATCATGTGTTGTTGCACCCCCACTATGTTGCGATAAACGTCCCCAATGATAAAACGATTCTCAATTTAATTAAACGCAGCGACACATTCATTTAACGGGGAGGCAGAGGCGGTTCAACCACACTGATGCCGTTGTTGGTTAAGAACTTCCTGTAGTGGGCCAACACCAGATAGAGGCACCAAATGCACAGCAATACGAACAGCACGTAGGGAAAGTTTTCGCCGATCATGAACATGCAACCGATAAGGGAGTCCATCACATTTAGAACAACTTGCCACAGCCTCTGCTGCAGGGGCGCCCGTTGCATGTCCGTGGCCGATGTCACCGACTCCACCTCGATGTGGATGGTGTGCTGCTGGATCTGGCTGGGCTTTTCCTTGGCCGCGGCCAACAATCCTTCTTCTGTTGTCTTGGGCTCGTTCTTGTGCTTTTCCAGCAGCGTCCAGGACGTCTGAATGCTCACCTCGCAGGTGGCGGCCTGAATGGTGCGCTCCGACACGCTACCCCCGGCCAGCCTCTCATTTTGATCTTTGGAAAAGAGGTTTACAGTTTATGTTCATCATTGGGTTGGTAGTTTCTGCACGCATACCATGGCTTGGAACACTTCTCAGTTGATTCTGTTCTCCTTCCATGATCTTTGTGTAGCCCTCGAAGATGTTTAGCAGTTCCGCAAAGCGTTTGTTGATCTGTTTGTGGCTTAACTGGACCTGGACCAGATAGTGCGATGTACTGTTGTCCACGGTGGTCTGCTCGGCTCCGTTCAGAGATCCCACACTTGGATCCTCCGATGGATTCTCAGTCTGTGGGTCCACGTCCCCTAGATCCTCATCCTGGTGTTGCAGCATATTGATGATGATTGGTGTGAGTGTTATTTTTTTTTTTTCTTTTTTTTTTTTTGGTAAAGTGTTCAGGTGAATTTTATTCTCTGTCTACCATTTGTGTCATTCCCAAAATGTGTGTCTGAATTTTACTCCAAAAAGGGGTGCCTGCTGCTTTATGTATCTACTTGCCACTCGGCGGGAGCGGGCTCGGGGGCTGGACTGTCTGCCATTGGGCTTCGTTGGCTAGTGGATAATTTTTGCGCTAAATTAAGCAATTTCCTGCCATGTCTGGGTCGGAAGCACAGCCTCCTCTTGGTCTGGTGTCCTGCCTCTAATCGTGGCCACTCCACTGTCCATCCGTCCGTCCGTCCGTCCACTGACACTTCAGTGTCGTTCATGGACTTTCTGTCTAATATGACAATTATAACGGTCTAGTGCACTAATTCTATTTTGCATAAATGCATTTTTGAAACCAAATCAAACGAAAGGGTCATCACAGGGTTGGTCCACAGATTAGGTCTTCATTCAGCAGGTGCATGTGTACATAAGTGCTTTGGGCTGTGAATTGTCAAACAGAGTGCAATCGGAAAATGTCTGTAGACCTATTTGTCAAGGAAATATTTAATAAAAGCCTTAACCGGCTTACACGCATACATTCAAATGCTCTGCTCCGAAGCCACATGGCGCGTCTCGGCTCGAAGTGAGCCGAACTTGAGAACTCCCAGGCAAAGCGAATGGTGTATTTTCTGTGGCCATTCGCTTATGGGAAATTTGCACAGCGACCGAAGATCATTTCATGATATGATTGAAGAATGGTACGCTAGGGACAGCCAGTCTAAGACTATGAGCGTCACTTCCAGACGGGGTCAGTTAAAGACGTTTAAGAGTTAGATCAATACAATTTGTAAGAGCACAATGTTCATGATTAGAACGCGAGCGATAGAGAGCGCGAATGAGCGACGTAGCGAGTGATGGAGGAAGCGAGTGATCGAGAGCGCGAATGAACGAGGTAGCGAGTTATCTAGGGAGCGAGTGATCTAGGGAGCGGGTGACCGAAGGCGCGAGTGATCACGGGAGCGAATGATCTAGGGAGCGACGGATCAAGGGAGCGAATGATCTAGGGAGCGAATGATCTAGGGAGCGAGTGATCGAGGAAGCGAGTGATCGAGGAAGTGAGTGATCGTGGAAGCGAGTGATCGTGGAAGCGAGAGCAGTTTAGATGCTGCTGCCGAAAGCAGAAAGGGAACAAAAGACGTGAGATAAAGAAGGAATAGCAGTACAGCTTGGAGCTCCTGGAGGATGTTTCGGTACAGTGGACAGAGGGCAATGATTGAACAATAAGAATGAATTACTTTAGTCTGTGTGTAGATTTGTGTAGATTTGGCTGCTAATATCTGGCTGCGTGCTATGGTAAAATTCCTTAATACGTTTCCTAATTAATGCTCTATCGGTTAGGAATTGCCACCAAAGTGCAACCCGCGCCATCGCAAAACTTCTTTTGATGTACAAACATAATAAATTAATGAAAACTTTTGCTCTTTCCGCAAACCCCATAAACTATCATTTTATTTTCTGATATTCTTTTCTTATTATTCTCCTATTTTTTTTTTGTGACTTTTTGAACAAATTTCAACCGCAATTTCCGTTCAATTCCCCCCAAAAAAAAAGAAGCTGCCTCCGTGGCATATTTCATAATTTGTTCGGGGGAAACTTTTCGATGAAACTCCATTAAAGCAGAGACATAATAAATTCATGGAATATCTCGAAATCGAGAACACTCCTTTGGGATGGAAGACTACGCACATTTGTTCGCCAGTTGGTTGGGGTGGCGGCGGGAGGGAGTGGGCAGGGGAAACTTTTGTCGATGCCGTTGTCCTAAGTCCCCTGGCTTTTGGCGTCCTGCGTCCTGTGCGTCCAGTGTGCGCACCTGCTACTCAGGGGTTGTCCTGTTCGGATGCATCTTCTGCCACAGCTACTGCTACTGCTACTGCTACTGCTGCTTCTGGGGGCCATTGTTATCATTTAAAAGGCTTAAGTGCGCCAAAGATTTATATTTATATTTGAAAGGGAAGAAGAAAAGGAAAGAAAAGCCAACATCGCATCCGTCCATGCAACGAGCAAAATAAGATAAACCAACACTTTATTGATTTTCCTCTCGCATGTGACGCTGCGACGCTCTGTATGTGCGAGTGCTGTTGCCAGGCATGGCCTGGGGTCCCTTTTTCCCCGTATTGCCACAGTTTTGTCGCCTGTCCAAAAAAAAGGGGGGGAAAGGGCCGCCCAACGCCTGCGCTTGATTCATCTGCCAGCTGATTGGTGTTTGTGCGGAAGCGTTGGAGCAGAACAACTGTGTGTGTGTGTGTGTGTGTGTGTGTGTGTGTGGGATTGAGTGGCCGCCATCCGTTCCATCCATCATCATCCTCATCCTTCAGTTTACCCTTTTGGCCGTATGTTAAAGCTAATTTGTGTTGCCTGCTTTTAGGCGGTGTCCCCTCCCCACATCTATCACTGGGATATGCGTAGCATCTGCAATCATCTGACTTCTGTAAGAATCAATCTTCAGGTGTTTACATTTCTATATAAATAAATAAATATATATTTTCTATAAGGTAGAATTAATTGAGTTCTGAGGCTTTTTTCTCAGCTTTTACGAGTCTCTTCTCTCTTGGCAATCAGCCTGATTATTCTGGCCCAAAATGTGTGCCTGTAGAATTTATGAGGTGTTGCTGATTACTCTCTCTTGGTGGCACAAAACCCCAACAAAACGAATGGAGTAGGCGTCTAAGCGTTGCCAAAACTCACGAGACTCCGCCTCGTGCCTCCAGCTCGTAAATAATATTTGTTTAGAGATATTTTTGCTCGCCTTAATGCTTGTTTGTTTCCTATTACTCTTGGCCGGGTCGTTTATCATCCTCTGGGTCTGCAGCTCAACTGCAATTGCGGATGCTGCAAAAAGGAGCCAAAGGACTCGCAAGTACCAGGCGCAGCATGCATTCAATTAGCGGCTGGCAAAGAATTTGGATTTTCATCATGCCATTTTATCATTAAGCCCATAATTTCTCAACTCATTTTTTGGAACAGCTTCTGCTGTAACTTGAGCCATTTATCATCATAATCAGGGCCTAAGATTTGTTACAGTGTAGAATGTGGAAATGTTCTGATGGTCATTTGAGGGACAGTACTAAGGACCATCCATCCGACCATCCACTCCTTGGCAGCACATTTATATTCGCTGATGTTTTTGGTTACTCATGGCAAAGGGTCTCTGCTCGTCCATTTGCTTATGGGAAATTTGTAGGGACAACATGCATATTTCATTAAATTTATAGCATACTTTATGGGGTCCTTTTGTTTTTGTGTTTTCAATGTGTTTATGGAGTCTTTAACTAAAATAAAACATATAATATTTACCAAAAACACTAATTGTCAAATGTTTGTTTAGTTATTGTTTCATTCCATCGTTCCATTTGGCTAGTTCTTCTAGATTAAAGGGACGCCAACGCTTCCAAAGGGAAGCCAAGCAGTTCTTCGAGCGATCCTCAAGGAAGATTGAAATCCCTTGAGTCCTGCTGGTATGTGGTCCTTGCTAGCTGATTTCCTCATGATCTGTGAAATAAATGTTCCAACTTTCTATCAGAAAAGTTGAAGCTATCAACCATTAGTAGCCCCAAAGCCCCGAACAGTATTCTTAGCTATTATCTGTTTAGATTAGATAGTGCTTCTGTTACACCTTCCATCTAAGTTCGTATTGTATTCACATTATATTGTGGGTGCTGTATGCCATTCGGCTCTGTGTGCATAGAAGACGTCGCATGTCACAGTCGCTTACACCTGCCAAAGGTCCTCAAAGCGTTGTCAAAACGTTTGGCACTCTTCTCGATGGCAAAAGGTAAGTGAAATTTCCGGGTGAATCCTCCCCAAGGTCTCATGGCCTGCCCATGCCTTGTGTGTGGCAATCAGTGGCCGGGTAGACTCTTACCTGGCCACTTGGGGCGCCTAGACCCGGGCTCTTGTGGCTCTTGTGCCCCATCCCCCCTCTGGTTAGTTGACATTTAATGGCATTTGACACTCTCCGCGCCGTGTCCACGGCAAGACAGGAGCAAAAACATCACAAGCAAATACAAAATAGAGCTAAAAAAAAATAACACCGAGAAAGGAGAGAATATCCGTAATGGAAATATTGCTAAGAAAATCAATAGAAAATGGTAAAGGAGACAGCAGCAGTAGTAGCAGCAGTAGGAGCAGCAGTGGCAGTGGCAGCAGGAGTAACGGCAGAGCCGGGCATCAGGGCACCAGGCAGGATGGAGCCGGTCGAGCACTTGCCTAATGAAGTTGTTGCCTAAAGAGGGGACAACAGAACAGCATCGACTCGGGGGGGGGGGAGTGGGAAAACAGAATAGCTGGAAGAACCAAAACTACTCGGGGGGGGGGGGCACATCCCGTGAGGAGCAGGAGTCCTAGACAACAACAGCAATAACAACATCAATGCACTTAATGCTCTTGTTTGCTTAACTTTATTTGATGTCCTTGCCTTGCTTATTCCAACCTCCAACCGCCCTCCCACCCCCCACTATACTTTTTCCTCTTATATGGCGAAAGGGATGCATCGCTATGGCAGGCACTATGGCATATCCCTACTGTGATGTAATAACACAAAACTTGGAACCAATTTATAAATTTGATTCTGTGCAAAGAAAGTATTTTCCTGGGCCTTAATTTTGTAATTTTTTGTACTGCTCAGACACTCTGTGAGAGAGCAGTAGTGACGGGTTTTTCCTCATATTATTCATCATTTTTTTTTTCGTTGATATTTTTTTGAAATATTCTTTCGGAAAATGGTTATAGTAATTAAAATTTAGTAGTAAATTTATAAATTTGATTCTGTGCGAAGAAAGTATTTTCCTGGGCCTTAATTTTGTAATTTTTTGTACTGCTCAGACACTCTGTGAAAGAGCAGCACTCACGGGGTTTTCTTCATTTTTTTGCGTTGAGGTTTCTGTGAAAGTTGCTCTTGGAAAATGGCTCCTGGCAAGTGTATTTCACATTAGGTAGTTTTTCCCTATCTCTCATTCTCTGGCTGCGTTTTCTATTTGTTTTTCCAACGACTACATACATACATACATATATGGTGTTTACGCAGAAGTCAGCAGCAGGAACAGTCCTGCCAGCACATGTTGACCACTTAGACGCGCAGCAACAACAACAACAACAACAACAACAGCAGCCAACAAAAGAAAACAGGGACAAAAACGAGAGAGAAAAAAGCAACACCAATTTTCTGGTCTCGAGTGTAATGCATTTAGCGATGGTCGAGCAGAATGTACGTTGTCCGATACGGCCTGTCATGCCTTGGTTGGGTACCGGATACTTTTGCTTATTTTGCGGTCAAATTAATACCGCTGCAGGAGGCAGGGGCATGGGGCATGGGGCATGGGCATCAGGCATAAGGCATGCAGGCAAGCAGGCAGAGGCAGCCGGCAGCAGGCAGCAGGCTGTGGCAGGATGTCTGAAACTCGTTCACGTTGCATGTATTTTTAATTAATTGCGTGCCTCCCTCCTACCCCTCTCCCGCTCTCTCTCTCTGGAACCAGATGGGTAGCAGGAGTCGAGTCGACCATTGCATGCCATGTCCTCCCATGTGGCCAGAGCCAGGGCCTGTTCGCTCAAGTCCCTGTTCCTTGTGGTCCTTGTAATCCGTGTGTGTGTGTGTGTGTCTGCTTGATCCTCATACTTTAATAGGTTTATGTCCACCTCTTTTTTCGTTTGCCATTACGCCAAGGATGAAACAGAAATTAATCCTTGCCACAGACTTTTGATATCAATTCTTTTGGGACATGAAATTGTAAATTATTTAAAAATGGCAACATTTGGTCTTTATATATATCGACTTAATATTGAACTTTTAAATTGATAAATAGTCAAACAGAGAACATCGAATATTCATAGCATAGAATTATTGTGATTTAGACACTTAAGATGCATTCGATATGAGAAATTTTGCATTCCCAACGAATAATTGTCTTAAAACTCACCTATCATTGCTAAGCCACTCTGTAAGCGAGGCATATAAGCTGTATAGTACATAGGGCATTTGGTAGTCGTATCGTTTCATTCAAATTTCGTCTGGACTGGCCTGAATCTGACCGCAAGCCAGAGAGCCGGAGCCGTCGCCGTCGCCGTCACCAGCAGCGCTACATCATTTGCGGTTAATTGTAATTAAAGTTCAACGGTATGCTCCAACGCACACATGCCCCAACGCATCAGCACACCACACCACCCCTTCTGCCACCCCCACTGCCACCCTCTCTGCCACATCCTGTGTGTGTGCGAGACACAGCAATCGGTGTTCATTATGTCATAAGTAAGGCAAACATTTTGATACGATTCGATACGCTTCAGACAACGTACGAGAGAGCATTTATACGAGCGACTTATTTCGGCAAACCAAAATTCTCTGATAAGTTAATTGAATACCAATTACCGCCGCAACAATACTATAACCATACCATTATGCCGGAAACCAAAACCAAGACGATCCCCAGCCCCAGTGATGGCCGCGACAACGTCGACGATGGGCTGACGGAGGCCAATCGACTGGTTGAACGTCCGCCCGAACGTTCGGCGGCAGCCACCAACAGTCGCCGCCAGCCACGCAGCCGTCTGACGCAGCGACGACAGGATGCCACGGACTTCACGGCCAGCCAGGAGGTGAAGCTAAAGGCCGGCAACTTGCGCATGGCCAAGATCCAGATCAGTCTGTCCAATCTGCGCACCGAAATGGAGGAGACCAACAAGCAGCTGCGGAACCTCTTCAAAACCATCAAGATCGACGCGGATGCCGAGTAGAAGGGGCGATGCAAAGGGTCCTTTTCTAGCTGCTTATCAAATTATCTGTTTGAAATTAGTTAATGGTGTAGATAGAAATTCGAAAGTCTTTCTAAAGTTATTGGGTGTGTAGTAGTGTATCAAGAATTATTGTCGATATACTATCCAAATTTATGTAAGAAGAATACTAAGCATTAAATAGAATCTGTCTGCTTTTTTATTTTAATAAATGTAGCATTCAAATGCTTAAATTTATCCGTAATTATACTTGAATCAATTATAGTTTGATCTATTAAAAACATTTAATAACAATTTGTACAGAACGCCTCATAGAGCCCTAATTTAAAGTTTTTGTTTGATAGATGATCTTCCAAATATAATAATAAAATGTGGATAATGAGGGTCTAATACGAGCAGAACTACTGGCCAATTTTTAAAGACTTTTTGTAGTGTTTTTAATGTAATTTTCAAGAGGCCTGGTTGGGTGGTTTTTATTTATTTAACTGTTTTCCATAAAATTTCATTTCGAAAGCCTGCATATGAAAATGAAAGCTGGCTGCTATGAATCTAATCCCAGACTGCTATGAAACTAAAACCTGAATGCTATGCAACTTTTAAAGCTGGATGCTATGTTAATGATGACACGAAAACCACGAAGCAAAGTCGAACTTCGTTCGACCTTCGAGCCTGAGAGCGAGAGAGTCGTCTCAGCCGAGTGGTGGCTCATGGTTGTTGTTGCTGAGAGAGCAATGTAGGAGGTATTTCTAGCTAAGAGAGCAAATAATGGCAGTGTGTGAGAGAAGCACAGCTCGTAGATCAAATGCAGATCGAGACTACAAAACACGAGCGAAATCTAAGAAATGTAGCAGCGTTGCCATGGCGTTTATCTGTAACATATCAAGAAATCTTCCTAATTTCCAGATATTAAACAACACTTTTATTAATATAACCTTTTGTTCTGCTTTCCAGGCGGTGTTTCTCGGCTCCTGATTCCCGAGCCTTGGCCATAGAACTAACGGAGAAGCATCCACCGAAAAGCATTCGGCTGTTGTACCCCAGAACCAACGAAGAGATAGAGAAAGGTATGTATGTGCACGAGTATATTGTATACAAAAGTTGCATTCATATGTTAATACCCATAAGTCCCTGCCTCTCTCTGTCCCCCTGTCCTCTCAACCCACCCAGATTCTTACCCCCAAATTCCCTTCGAGCATGAAGGAGAAGCCCGGCGTGATGGCTTGATTTAAATTAAAAATTTATTGCATATTTTTTTGCGCCCACCCACGCTCCACACTGCATATTGCTTCTCCATGTGTGTGTGTGTGTGTGTATGATGGAAAAAATATGTATATGTTCATGTGTGTGTGTATGTGTGTATAAATTAAATTTGTGTGCGCCGGCGAACGCGCCCAGGGCCAACAACCGGCAACATGCATGAACATGCCATGAACTCAAATTTCCAACGTCAACGGGTTAAGGATGTGTCCCGGTCGGTGGGACAGGTGTATCGTGATAGCAAAGGGAAGGGGCAGAGGTTAAGGAGCCCCGCGGTGGGTGCTCTGTCGAGTCGAGTCGAGTCGAGTCGAGGGTCTGGCGGTCTGGCACTTCAGCAACCGTTTTGATTACTCGCATGTTTTCGCGTGCAACTAAATTAGCGCACGTGTAATCAAGTTCTGTTCGTTGCAAAAAACAAAAAACAAAAAAAATAATCAAGAAAATTTACAATGAAGCTTGTACAAAGTCTTTCCTTTCCTCTTTCTACCCATCCATTAAACCCCCGCCCCCTGCTCATATTTTTCGGGGTTTGTTGTCAACAGAATGTTTAAAGTAAAGTAATTCATGAACTCGTATATGCCCCGAAAATGGGGGAAAAATTCGCTGGCACAACACCATTAATCATACCATAAAATATGAAAACATAATGAGTGGAAGGCTCACCTCTCCATCGCACATAATACTCGCATTGCCAGGCGCCACATATCATAGACAATGACGCTTACTATAGGCATCCACGAAGTGCCTTATCAAAAAGTGTCCACTATACTATATTTAAGATTAGAGAAGACATCTACCCTTAGAATTGTCTCCCAGTGGAACCAGCTCTTACATAACCCAATTATGAACCCAAAGTCACCCCAACTCTTCCTTAGACTTTAGAACTCCTCTCTATGTACATACATATCTCTCGTAATAGCCCGTCGTGAGCAAGCGAAGCGAGTGAGCCGGGGGTGGGCGCACGAGCGAAGCCAGTAGCCGTTGGTATATATTCTTGCTGTTTTATTTATTCAAATAATATAATTATCTAAAAATCCAGCATACTCTATATATGATCTACTCTCAACGTCCCGATTTTCGACGAACAACCCGACCGTGAAGAATTAATTGGACCACCTTCTTGTTGTATATTTTGAGAGTGCAGTCCGATACGAAGTTAATTTCTGGCACATAGCTTGGAATCACCCTTGTATCGATTGTATAGTCCCTGATGTAGTAGAGTGTATTCTGGAAAGATAATATCATGAAGGAGGGCATGGATCACATGCTTACGACAAACCTTTTTAAACGGACAATGTAGGGGGAAATTTGCAGTGCGTCGTATCTCATCGGCAATCATTTTAAGCAAATAATTCGAATATAAAGCCTGCAAAGCCTCGCAATAATTGTTTTCCATGGTGATATAGTTGGACACCGTCGAGCCACGTTTTACACCGAAAATATATGTACCATTGACCTCCTTCACAGTGTTGGTCAAGGAGAATTCTACGGAGAATGAGCTTGTGACCTGGGATGTACGATCCATGCCACAGCTGAGATTTTGTATTAGTCCAGGCATGTGATTCACGCACTCGACCTTGGTGAAGTAGGCATCCATCTAGTGATACGAGATAATGATTTTCAAACACTTGCAGATCTGTTATATCTAACCTTTGCCCGAACATTGCCCATCAGGATGGTCCAAACAAACAATGGGATCACATTCAGCCGCCAGACAACGTTCATTTTAATGGATCCTCTAAACTAAACTGAAATAGATTTTCACAAAATTCTGCCACAGGCCCAAATTGTATAACAAATTGACTTTTAATTTAGTTTTAAACGCTCAAAATCAATAAAAAGCATTTCAATCAGTGCCTTCCTTTATTGATCTTCATATGTATGTGTTTTGGGGCCACTGGCCATATTACATGGGGTTCAAATGGAATGAATGTACATATTCACAGCTAAAGCTGTTAGCTGGCAGCTGGCGACGTTTTTATTCACGATATCACGTGTAAGCTCCCATGAGCCGCGAACAATCGCTGCGTTCCAGGCTGATAACAAATGTGTACTTTATTTTGCGGGTAAATTAATATATGATATCATGACCAAAGCTGATAAAACATACATCTGCTCTACTCGATGGTTATCTACGATCTATATGAGGGCTGTAAATCGGTATACAATCAAGCTTTACTGCCGGAAGAATCCTTTTATGCCAGAAACATAGGCCGCCTGCCGAGGGAAAGGAGAGGATTGCCTCCTTAGACTGATTTCAGTTAAGAGGAGACATTCAACAATTGCTATTGATCATGTTTGACTTTATTTGTCAACGATCTATTCGTATCTTGGAATAATTCTGCCACGCGTTACGGTACGCGCACCGATTCTCTCCTTGTGCAAGTACTCCACCACAGATCGGAATGAGCCGAACGGCACGAATGTGGGAAATTCCTCCTCATCAATATACATTTTGTCCATGGTATAGTTAAAGTTCTGCAGGAGTTGATTGCTTGAATTATTTTCATCACCCACCGATCATCGATCACCGTTTACCGCTCACCGCTTTGAAGGGACAACTCAGGTTCGAATGCTTTTTGAGACCCTTGGCGTACATATTAAACAATCGATTTCTGTGATTATCGCCCAGGAAGAGACAGGCGTCCACTTGAACATCGTATAGTCTCATTTTCTTGCTTTTCTCCTTGCAAAAATCCAATGTGGCATGAGCCCTCAACGAGTCGACAGTGCGCTTCAGCACCATCTGAGAGTCAACGTAGCTCCGATTGTCGATCTGGGAGATATGAAACTCGAACGTTTCGATAAAGTCCGGATCGAGCGATGACACGATGATCTCATCGAGGATAATGCGAAAACTACGCTCTGTCCGCACATCCTTTGCTATGGAGAGTAGAAAGAGCCAGCAGACCCAAAACGCAGCAGAAGCGCCCATGGCTAAGGGTAGGAATGTACTCGTGCTGTTCGTGCCACATATATCTGTATTTATTTATAAATACCCATGAGATCATTATTCATACGGTGGTCGTCTGGTGTCCATTTGAATAAATGCATGAATTAAAAAGTCTGAAAATGTATTTAATTTTAATTGAATATTTATTTTATTTTTGTTTGTATTTGCGTATTGTTACAAATGAGAGCAGATTGCAGACGCAGCTACTCAGACTACCCCAAAATGGTTGACTGATTCCACTGCCTCTCGCGCTCCCAACCCCTGGCGGTGGTCTTACACATAGAGAAAAAAATCCAGACTTAATATTTACACTTGGATTGTTGAAATATATGTAGGTATACTTTGTCGTCCAGCCAGTTCCTTTGTTTTAATAAATACACAATGTATTTTTCATTGGAAAGAAACAAGTTGGACGGGACGGAATGCAGGAGTAATACTCGTATATTGTATACAAAAGTGATAAAAATCACAAGATAACATACATATGTACTATATAGAAACTGAATAGTATCGCTGCAGGTGTGTTCCGTTCAAGGCTTGGCTATAATTTTACCGTGAACTGTGACCCGCGCACTGATTCGTTGCTTGGTTGAGAATTCGACGAGAGTTCGAAATGAGCCTTGCGGTACAAACGCTGGAAATTCCTGCTCATCAAAGAACATTTTATTCAGCGTATAATTAAAGTTCTGCCAAAGGTGATTGATGTGTGATAATTGCAGTTAAGACTCCAATCTTTTAGCACTTACCGCCTCGAGGGGACAGTTGAAATTGGAGTGTTTCCTAATGCTTTTGGCGTAAATGTTCAACAGACGACTCTTGGAGCCAGCTCCCAGGAAGACACACGCCTCACATTGCACATCATACAATTTGACTCGCTGATTGTTCGGCTTCCAGAGCTCCAGAGTGTGACGTACATTCCACTCCTTGAGATCATGCCTGAGTATCAGTTGAGCGTCGAGATAGCTCCGATTGTTCAATTGGAACAATTGAAACTCGAACTTTTCCAGCAAATCCGAATCGTGATTCGTCACGCTGATCTCATCAAAAACAATCCCAAAATTTCGATCCGCTGTCCTCCCGCCATTTAGAAGGAGGAGGAACCAGTAGACCCAAAACAAAGACCAGCTCATGGCAAAAGGCACAAATATAGTACTGATTTGCTATACGGATTAAAAATCTCAATGGAGTCAAAAATCATTTAAATAATTCCCAAATTACCAGATTTACTGGCTTGATATTTGAGGTATTATTTAAAATACTCTGAAATTTCGTATGGAATATTTATTATGCGTGACAGAGCCGGATGCATTTATGCCATTTAGATAAAAACACTGACCACAAATGAACTGCAAAATTGTTTCAAAGATTCAATGGGTAGGGCAGGGGTATCTTAGTGTTGAGGCACGTGTGCTTTCAATCCTACTGGTGTCCATTTTATAAGTTACCATTATCCAAAGACTATCTTTTGTCAATACTGATTGTATTTGTATTTTCTTTCATTATCCGATATCGGAACTCAAGGTCTGGGTACAATCTTCCCGCTTATCTTGATCCGCGCACTCAATTTCTGATTGGTTGAGTATTCGATCAGGGAACGAAAGACGCCCAGCGGTATGAAGGAGGGTAACTCCTGTTCATCAAAATAAAGTTGCTTAAACGTGTAGTTGAAATTCTGCAGAAATAAATTGGAATCACAATTTAAATTGGAAATAATTGTTCAACATTTGGCTCACCGCTTTGAAGGGGCAACTCAGGTTGGAGTATTTTCTCAGGGCCTTGGCATAGACGTTAAACAATCGATTCTTATGGGACACATCGAGGAAGAGACACGCATCCAGCCGTACATCGTACAGCCTCATTTTGGTATTGCTGCTCTTCCAAAAATCCAGAGCTGTACGTGCAGACATATCCTTGAAATTACGTTTAAATATTATTTGGGCATCTACGTAGCTCCGGTTATTCCTCTGGGACAATTGAACCTCCAACTTCGCCATCAAGGCCGGATCGCGGTCCGACACGCTGATCTCATCGAGGATTAGCCGAAAGTTGCGCCGCTCTGTCATCACGCCATTTATTATGGCCAACCAGCAGATCCAAAGGCCAGCAATCATGGCTAATGTTAGGCACATAATGGAACATGGCTGTAAGCCGACTCACGAGATCGTTTGTTATAGGAAATAATCTACCGAAGATACACATGTTTTGGCATTTAAATGTATTTATAATTAGTCAATTTTCAGCTACTAAATTTCGATTGATTTATCATAGAAAATGGCATAGAATCTGATCGACACTATCCAACAAAAGTTGCGCTATAGAATTTCCTAAAACATCTCTCTCTTCCTCTCTCAGTGTGGCTTAGCAGTAAAAGTCATCAAACAAATGAATAGATTTCCAAATTGAAATATTAATTTATTTCCCATCTCGCATCTAGTTCTTGGTCGTAAACTTCCCCGTGGTAACGATGCGCACACCCAATTGGTTCTGGGTAAAATATTCGGTAATCGTACGGAATGTGCCAACAGGAATAAACGATGGCAGATCCTGTGCCTCCAATTGCCAATTGGACAAGGTGTAGCTAAAGTTCTGTGTATGATAAAGGAATCGAGAATGAATCCAATGTAAATCACAACTTTGAATGGTGTTTACTCACCGCCTTGAAGGGACAAATCAGATTTGCATTCGCGTACTTTTTAAAGCTTTTCACGTAAATGTTGAACAGCCGATTCTTGTGAGCAGTTCGCAACAAGAGGCATCCATCGAAGCGAACATCGTAAACCTTCATTTTCTGATTGTTTGGCTTCCAAAACTCCATGGCAGTACGTACACTTACCTCTCCGATGTTTCGCTTGAGCATAAACTCACCATTCACGTAGCTCCGATTGTCGATGTGGAACAGCTGGCAGTCGACCTTTTCAAACAAATCCGGCAGCCAGTACTTAACGACGAACTCGTCAAACTGAACTGACATTTCCGCACAAATGTGTGGTGGCCTCATGAAGCTGATGACCGTTGAACTGATGATGATCCAAAACAAAGTGCTCATGGCTAACGCTTATGCTGCAATGTTCGTTCAGGCCAACACAGGATCAGCTGGCAAACGTGCTATTTTCAATGTTATGTATTTATTCTGTGTTTCGATGGATGGCTATTGATACAGAATGATTCTGAAATTGGAATCATCCAAGCGGAACATACATGCGTACACATATGTATGTATGTGTGTTAGCTCTACGACAGATTGGCTAGCGGAATAAAAAACAGTAGCGGATTATTGGAAACAGATGACCTGTACAAATTCTACAAAAAAAGTAGGCCATTAGATGAAAAGATGATAACATTGGAGAGATGAGAACATCACTAGCGATCGTGGAGCAAAATTATCGGTTAAATCAGTGAAGTTTCCTTTGGGGTTTCAACTTTTGGAACCGCTTTGACGGATTACCGATACAAGAACAACGAAATTGAAAAAGTTGCACCGAATTGCATCTAATTTGTAAGTTAGGTGAAGGTTTTCTGAGGCTTATCGAGACTCTTCATTCTGCTGGTTCTTTTGGGGTCGGGTCCCTAAGTTCTAAAATCCATAGGTCGAAAGTTAGAGAAACTCAGTCTAGAGGATGCTAGAGACTGGTACGTAAGAGCACTCTTCAATGGAGGAGCCTTCTGCTCCTTTATGAACGACACGCAATTGATTTCCTTTCTGTATTGGACATTTTTCGATCCGAACTGAATCTGAAAACAAAAAGCTTTTTTTTTATTAGTATTTAAATTTTTATTGGTATATTACTTACGAGGATTTTTATTTTATTTTGAAGATTTACGTGGCTTTTTTTCTCTATATTTTAAAATGTACATCTAATTATAAACAGCTTTTTGATTTCATTGAATTTTTTTTTTATTTTATAAGGTTTTTGACCTTATCATCATTTGAGTGAATGTCAGGGAGATGTCCCAGTCATAGTTGTGCCAAGAAGCCCAATAAATGCCGTAATCTTCCCTGCCACTGCATTTACCATCTCTAATATATTTTGCATTGAGGGCACTGTAATATTAAGAAAAATAAATAAATATGATAGATTCGTAATAATTAATAGCATTAATTCTGCGTAAAAGATGTTTACCTTAGGCCGCAATTCGAAAACCACCAACCACCACGCAGTACCGCGCAATTATAATCCTCATCAATGTCTTTATCCCGGTCAAAAGTAGAAAACTTCATGTTCAGGTGATATATAAGTGAATCTCCGGCTGTTCCTGAATATTGTCCCACCGATTTAAGTTTGTAGCCTTCCTTTTCGCTTCCTACTTGGAAATCGTCGTAGCGAGCATAGCGCATGGATCCATTAACCTTTCCGAGTTGGATGTATAATTCATGAGGCTGCGCCAGGGTCATTTGATGTATTTTTTCGAGTCCCAGGAAGAAGTTCTCACGCAGGTCTCCGAACCCTTGTTTGTAGTCGGTCCAAGTGCGATTAAAGTCCACTTTTCCATTGACTCGTCTCTGGATGACAGTCCAGCCAGATCCGGAAACACTGGAGTTGCAGGGCACAACGAATGGGTCTAATCCGGGCAACCTAATGGTATGGATATCTGTTGAGTTGACGAAGGGTAAGCAACTGTGGGCTTCGTATTTCCCCCTCAGCAGCTCTATCTCCGAGGTTAGATTTTTGTATATATCGGCACTATGTACTATATCGGTGATGACTTCCCTCACGCGAAGGAAGAGGAAAAGGAAAAGGAAAAAGAAAAAATGAAAAAAAATGATCCAATATATTGGCATGGCTTTTAATTTGAATTGTCGACTGTTCCCGTTGAAATATTTAAATCTGACTGAATGTGGAATGAAAAATGTCTTCTTATATAGCAGTGCTTATCAACCAATGCCAGGGCACTCCATGAATCATGCTCTCAGACGACGTTTCTGTTGTTTTCGATATAAGAAATTTTGGTCGCACAAGTGGTCAAAGTAAGGCGGATGTTAAAAATGGGATTTCCATTCTGAAAAGTAGCTCTTGATTAGCTCCAGACACTGTTCAAGCTTTTGGTTGATAATACGATGCCCATTGACTACATACAAATTATTATGTGCTGTCGCTAAGTGTGAAGCAAAATACATATTATTTTATTTATTATTTTTTATTTATTTGCTTACACTGAGCACTCGGGACAAAAGTGATTCCTCATAATTAGAATTTGAAATTTAATACTCAAAACTGTTCCAAGCTCTTTGGCTGCTTTTCCTTTGTTATAATAAAAAAATGATCATTAGGGCGTTGCATTTTACAAGGAGTTTATTGACCGCGTCGTTGCCACACATTGTTGGGTTTACTCTATACTGGTAATCCTGGTATATAGTGCCATCAGGCCCTACTCAATCGTCCGTCCAGTTGCATGTGGGCCAGGGGCTTTGACTGGTGCTGAAAGGCGAGCCTCATGCGGAAGACGCATTGCGGCAGGAGCTCGGGCAGAACCTCTTCGTTCAAATAGGCGCGAGTCAGGGTGTAGTTGAAGTCCTTAAAGTTGAAGGATTCGTATTGTAATGCAGAAATGCTATGCTTTTTTAAGGTATTCACTATTAATTACCGGCTTAATGGGGCATACGGGTTTTGAATTGATGAATGAGGCAAAACTGTTGTAGAAAATTCGGACAAATCGATTCTTGTAGCCATTACTGATCACATGACAGACATTCAATTTGACATCGAAGAGCCGCACCTCCGGCAGCCGCGGCCGACTGATGTTCATCGATGTACGCATCGTGATGTCGTTCAGCGTTCGGTTGAAGATCAAGTGTCCCGATAGATAGCTGCGGTTCTGCTCCTGCTCGACGTAGGCACTTTGAGAGACGATTTTCGCGTGATCATCGACAGCGAAACTGAACAGATCCACGTGCAGCACATACGAGGCCAGGCAGCAGCTGAAGTATCCACCGACTACGAGAGGATATAGACGGAGGAGTAGCGACATCTGGTTCAGTACTTGATAACTGTCTGGCCATACGGACAAAACTACGTAGCCATTCAAATGGGGCGACTCCATTGTGCCCGGCAATTATGCGCCATCGGAGGCAAGGCCCTAATGGCTTTTTAAATGGGGTGTCGTCTGGTCCAAATTGCCACAATCTCTCTCTCAATATGTCAACAATACGTATTCATATTCGTATACTCGTATACTCGTTTCTACATACATACATTCATAATTTCTTCCAGCTTGGTTTTGGTTTTGTATTTTTTTTTTTGGGTCTTTGAGTTGCTTTCAAAAATGAAAAATACAAAAAAAAAAAATAGTACACATTCGCATGCACTAAAGTAAAATGAAAATGTTTCACGTGTGGCAAGATTGAGAGTTGAGAAAGCGGCTAAGTACATACACATGGAAAAGGGGTTGGCAACAAAAAATAAAAAAAAAACACATTCGGGGAATGAAAACGAGTAAAAAGGAAAAAGAAAGCAAAAGGAAATGCTATTTTTCTGAGGGTATAGACGGTAATTGTATCCTGGTTTTCAATCAAATAAAACTGCTAATGATATAAGCATTGCTGGGAACCAGACGGTATGCAATAGTTATAGTTAAGTCCATCGCTAAGCGAAGAAGCGAGTGCGAAAAAGGGAAGAGAAGGGGAGAGAACTCGTTATAGATGTTCGCTCGTTGCCGCTGCGCCGGCAGTTTACAGTACCAAAAAGACTGTGAACCTAACGAGAACAAAACATATGCAGTCCACTTCAAAAATCAATTCGTGTGCATTATTCCAGAAAAATCTAATATATAGAGTTATAGCCAGATAGTAACCCCCGATTCTTATGCCCGCATAATTCTATAAATAAATGTGTTGAATATTGAACACTTTGAATTCAAATGAACTATTTTTGTTCATTACAACCGTAATGTTGAATACCAGAAATGTTAACAGTGCATTCTGATGTTAAGTTAACAGCTGTTAAAACAACTCGATATTAAAGTGGCTCAATTTTTTTGTAGTTCAAATTTCTTAATATAAATCATGATGATTAGTGATCAGACCCCGGCCAGGGTAATAGTTTGTCTAGCATACCCCATGACATACCCCTTCTACAGTGCAGAAAACGCAACCCAAAGGATGTCAACAGAAATGTTAATAACACCAGTGCACCGCCAACGCAATCGCCATTGCCTTTGCCTTTGCCAAGTGCTGCTCCCAGCTCCCTGGATGAGGATGGGGAACGCAGCTGTGAATAAGGATAAGGCTGAGTATGAGTATGAGTATGAGTATGAGGATGTGCCTGGTGCCCACTGAGGCAAAAACAGTGGCAGTAAAACAGAAAGAAAGCAAAGCGCAGCAGCAGCAGCAGCAGCAGCAGCCAGTAAAGTGAAGAAGCAGCCCGTCGTCTGAGGCCCAGTCGAGTGTAGTTCAAACATCACACCTACCGTTGAGCGTCTACCGTCTGGTAACCGGGATCTGGAGGGTCTACACTCTAGAGTCTCGTCTGCAGATGGAGCTGTGGTCCATATTATGTAAACATTTGCTGGGTTTCAATTTTTTTTTTTTAGCCTGTCTTCTGCTGCCGCTGCTCCTCTTTGATTCACACTCTGCCTGTGTAGGAGGGGAGTGCGGGTGGGTGGTCGGCTTTTGTCGGATTCCCCTGGCTTCAACGTGTGGAGGTTTTTGCATGACACGACAGAATAACGGACAGGAATGAAGCGAAATGGTTTTTGTCTTTAAATACACAAAAACTCTTTGGTGGAAATCCAATGAGGAATATTTTTGAAAACTTTGAACCAGCATAAACAATTTGATGAAATATTAATTTGATTGAATGCAACTATTTTGAAAATGTGGCAAAAAACAAACTAGTTTTCCCTAGCTTTTTCGAATAACAATTTACCTAAGTGACCAATTTGTTTTGAATGCAATTAAAACCAAACCGAGGACTCGGACGAGTGGCTCCAAGTGGGTCCGAGTGGGTCCTCCTCCTGTCAGAGGAGGACATTTTCATTTGCATGACAAAGTCGTTGGTGTTTCCAACGGGTTGCACTTTAAATATACATATCGCTATACTACATATAAGTTATGCAAATTTGTGCAATTTTCATTCCCCACCCCCACCCCGTCCTCCCCTCGTTCCCATGCGATGCAGCCTAGATTGAGAAAAGCAGAGCAGGGACCCTAATTAGCCTTTTGTGAGCGTGTGAGGCTCATTCCATATGCAAATTGCAGTCGATTGGTTTCGCATTACATAATTAATAATTCAATGAGAATGCATGTCAATCACACGCACGAATACACACCCACATGCAGCAACGTGCAACGAGGAGACGACACAGACCGCCACTTAGAAGGCCAGGCAAATTGTGGTTCCATGGTTCTATGGCTCTGGTGGCTCTGATGGTTCTGCGGTTCTAATATGTTGGGTGTCAATATTCACAAGTACGGGCCGGGCTACCTCTTGCTGCAGTTTCCATGGTTCTACTGAATTATTACTGGACCTACCATTACATTTTCCATACCTATATGGCATATTGCGTATAATTCCATACACTTATGGAAATTGCTGCATTGCTGCCAAGGGACCAATAGGTCATCCCAATACTTGTAATATCTGTACTTTTCCGATCCGATTTGTGTCTCTATCCAAAATAAAACCTACACGATTTCCATGGTCTTTGGAATCTATCTATAGATAGGGGCACGGCCTCAAGGCCTATTATTTTTTGTGCAATCAATAAATTTTACAGTCGAGTGCACAGGTGCCGCCGCCATCCACGTTTTATGCATTTTGTGGGGACCGGGGGCAACGAATGGGCGTGGCACTCGATGCCACCCCTCCTGCAATCCTTTAATTAGTTTCATTTGTGATTTTGTTTAAGCCACGAAAAATGTTTAAGCATATTACAGAAAATGCACCACGTCTCACCCCGTCCCCCTCTGGCAGCCCGCATGTCGGCAAACACTCGTTAAAAATCACTTAAAATTCCATCATCATAAATTTGTCAAAAACTGCACACTCGTTCGCCTCACGAAGCTCGAAGTGGCAGCCTTAAAGTGTCCACATTAATGCCTCGTCTTTTGTGTATACTATCCACAGTTCCGCCGATGGGTGGCTGGGGGGCCGGGTGGCTGGGTGGCTTCAACTTCATTTTCCGCAGACGAATGTCTTATTTTGCCAAATTGTTTTTGTCGAAAATCATCATCATCATCATACAATGGCATTCCAAGGTCACAGAGAACTTTATTTCGTTGCTTTTTTTTAGCACATGTTTCACAATAAATTTGTCCCACTTGTTCGGTCATTAGAACTTCCAAGATACTGCCAATCTTTAATTTCTAGCCCTATTCTGACGCTACTTATCAGTATACTCTGGCAATATAAACCATATAGATAGGGGGAATCAAACATCTGAGTACATAAGCACATAATTACTTACTTTTTCAGTCGCCTTTGATTTGATTGATGGCACTTCAATGCTTGTGCAGATTATGATATAACTTTATATTAATTAACTATTATTTTATTGAATGATAGAGCTGGAGCAATGAGATACTTTCTGTGGGGGATCTATTGCTACCCTGAGAGGTGTGAAAGTCTCTCTTGAGGTGCATTTGTGATCGAGGAACACGTGCCTCGACCTCGTCGTTGTGTTCGCCCGAGCTAGCGAAGCGAGTGAACCTGGGGTTGCCGCAAGAGCAAAGCGAGTGAACCTGGGGTTGCCGCAAGAGCAAAGCGAGTGAGCCTGGGGTTGCCGCACAAGCGAAGCGAGTGTGC
The DNA here is from genome assembly GCA_035041765.1 of Drosophila algonquin. Lineage (NCBI taxonomy): Eukaryota > Metazoa > Arthropoda > Insecta > Diptera > Drosophilidae > Drosophila > Drosophila algonquin. Next base: position 1,149,151 of record JAWNKY010000495.1, on the reverse strand, counting down.
AGGGGCTTGCCCCATAGTGTTTACATAATTCATTCCAAAGTGTAATGGCAGAAAGATCGGAGAGGGTATTTTTCGAGTCTCACTAGGATAGAGGTGGCAGCGAAGAGAAAACGCCCTCTGTCCTGCTAAGCCACTCTGTGAAACTTTGCAAAACATACAATGATGACCGACTGATGACTGACGTTCATTTAGATCGCGATCAAGTGGAAATTAATCGCTTGTCTTGCAACAAAAGTAGATGTACCCACACACAATTGTATGATCAATGATCGAATCAATCGATCAATCGTTGTAACTGGCATACTCTACCCTTAAGAGAGCTTCAATGATGCACAATCAAACTGTAACTGTTTTTGGGACTCTATAGGCATTATTTAATTAACAAATGCATTGTGTATCAATGGAATCTCTGATGATGAGCATTTTGGGTCAGTGTAGATTTCGAATTTGTTGTACTGAAAGTAGAGCGCCCGCCAGTGCATGACCCTCTAGAAGAACTTGCGTATGATTTTTGGCACAAAGCGTATCAGGGCACAGGTCACCACAAATAACAGTACATTCGCTTGAACCTCCCTTTTGGCAAACTCTTCGGCCGCTCGCACATCCGGCTGCAAAACGCGCATCATTTTGATTGTAAAACTGCAGAATAAATATATCAGTGTTAGCCACCATTCACTATTATTATATTTTCTTTGATTATTTGAACTTACTCTTTAAATTTTATTTTATTTCAATATAATTGTATTTCTAGTTTTGGAGTTTTCTATACGGCTGTCCAAAAATTTTGACACATAAAACAGGGCCTGCACTAAATCAAATATTTGTCTTTAAATGATAGCCAGAATAGGTGGCATGGTTATTGTAACATAATCTTTTACTTTTTCATAATTAGGTGCCTCCATTAGAAAACCGCTTGAAAGATATCCTCTGCTATGCTTTTATGTCCTTGAAATCGAGGCCAGCTCTTTCTTGGTCAGCTCTGCAAGATTGAATAGACGTGTCGTAGCCAGGATCCTGCGGACGTTTTTGATGCTCAGATTCTCCTGCAGAAGACTCGACTTCCAGCAAGCCAAAGAGATTGGCCAAGCCGTGCCGTTACTCGTACAATATGATGATATTTGTAAAACTCTATGCATGCCCCAACTGTTTGTTTCCACATGCCGCAAACCCCAGAAAGTTCTTCAAGACAAATGAGTTTTTCTTTAAGACCGTTCGCCGTCGGAGTTTTTCTTATGACAACCTTTAGTTTATTACTTTTGGTTTATGTTTTCGTCAGTTGGCCAAATGTTTTAGTTTTACGTAGCGGCACCGGCACCGGCAGCAGTGGCAACAGCAGGGGGCACCATCCACCCCATCCACAGCTTTTTTGTGGCAAGGTCTTATGGCTCCATGGTGACTTCAATTTTTGGCAACAAAACGCAGTCAAAAGTTGCTGCAACAGCACAAAAAATAAGGCAACAAAAGAAGTAGAAGAAATTCCGCCCAAGGCAAAAAAGCAATAACAAAATATTATTATCAAAATCATTCATCATGTGGCTGCAGGCAATAAATTTTCGGCTTCTTGCTGCGAAATGCAGCAGCAACAAAAGAGGCAAGGAAGAACTACAATTATTGTGGCAGTAGTAGTGCTCGTACTAGTGGTAGCTAGTACGGCAGCTAACTGTTAATAAATCGCAGCTACAGATATCAGCCAACAGTTAGCACAATTCGAAGCAGCAACAGCAGCAGCAGTAGCAGCGTCAGCGGCAGCTGGTGTGGCGCCACAGACAGAGAGTTCGGCGGGGCCTTAACCCCGAAACGAACTTTAACTGGATGAGAGGCGTGCCCAGCGCCAGCGCTATAAAGCATTAATATAAAACTCCCGAAAGATATGTATAATAGAGAGAAGAGAAAGATAATGGAAACAGTTAGTGCCCCAGCTAAGAGTTTCCTACGCTGCTTTGCCCAGCCAAGCTGTAAATTTCCACATTACTTGAGCGCTTTCATCAATTTCGTATTAAAAAGTTTTCGCCTTATATTCGTCCTTTTGCCTTTGGCGCCCCCCTCCCCCCACAGACAACAGACGCCGAATGGAAAATACCAGCTCGAAACTATTCGATACAACTGCCACACATAGCATTCAAAATTGAAGTAATTCTTAAAATATATATATATAAAAATTAAAGCCACGACAAGCTTGGGAATCAGGGCTTCTGGAACAATAGCTAGACCTTTGAGCATTAAATGGTTGAGAAGATTAAAGCCAGCAGCGGTACCCCTGAAAATCCTGGACGAATCCTATCGAATTCAAGGACCACAATCACGATGAACTTGAAGAGCGATTTTCTCAAGGGGTATCCAGACGTTGGCGGACATCTATCAGATCTCCGCGGACACCATGACCATGACTAGGAGCTAATGGAGGGCGAGGATCTGCTGGTGTACTGCTATCCGTGCCTCCCCTGTTTGCCTGAATATCATCCACGCAGATGACCCCAAGAAAGAACATGTTTCAGCTACATGTTCTATGTTGAGAGTCCGATTTGTCTCCTCACAGATCGTCGCTTCAACCTGATGTGTTCCACGTGCCGCAGCCAAAGAAGACTCTCTCAGCTAAGACTAACCGAAAGATGAAAGGCTCAACTGTTCTTATAAATCAAAATGTGATTTACATATGTACATACATACATATATGTATGTATGTACGAGCATATGCACACTTGCATTCGACTGGCATATTATGTATATTCGAGATAGTGCAACAAATATTTACTTGTAGTCAATATTATCATTTATATTTACTCGTAGATCAGAATTGACTTCGAATGGCTCAACATGGCATCTGTTTGTGAATACTTCGATAGTAAACGTAATCATTTATTGAATTTGTTTATTTTAAATCATCTATCAGCATTGCTTCAACAACAACAAAATCATTAAATAGTATACATTTTATAAGGTTTTGGGCCTTATCATCATTTGAGTGAATGTAAGGGAGATCGTCCAGTCATTGTTGTACCAAGTACCCCAATCAATGCCGTTACGTGGTTTGACACTAATTTTACCATCTTTATAATAATTTCCATTGAGGTTACTGTAATATTAAGAAAAAGAAATAAAAATGATAAATTCGTAATAATTAAAAGCGTTCATTCCGCGTAAAAGATGTTTACCTCTGTCCGCAATCCTGAAACCACCAACCACCTCCAAACGATTTCGCGCAATTATCATCCTCATCAATATCATTATCCCGGTCCCAAGTGGTAAACTTCATGTTCAGGTGATATTTAGTTAGTGAATCTCCGACTGTTCCTGAATATTGTCCCAGCGATTTCAGTTCGTAGTCTTCCTCTTCGCTTCCTATTTTGAAATCGTCGTAGCGAGCATAGCCCATGGATCCATTAACCATTCCAAGTTGGATGAACAATTCATGAGGCCGTGCCAGGGTCATTTGATGTATTTTTTCGAGTCCCAGGAAGAAGTTCTCCCGGAGGTCTCCGAACCCTTGTTTGTAGTCGTTCCAGTCCCGATTAAAGTCCTCATTGCCGTTGACTCGTCTCTGGATGACAGTCAAGCCAGAATTGCAGGGCACGTCGAATGGGTCTAATCCGGGCAACCTAATGGTACGGATACCAGTGTAGTCTACGAAGGGTAAGCAGCTGCTGGCTTCGTATTTTCCCCTCAGCAGCTCTATCTCCGAGGTTAGATTTTTGATTTGGGATTCCTTGTCGCGAATTGTGGACTCGAATGATTCCATTAAACCATCCTTGATCGTCAGCTGGTCCTGGCAGTGTTTGATTTCCGTCTCCTGATCCCTTATCTTGGCCTGGTTAACTGTAATTTCTTTCGTCCTGGAGATCAATTCCTCACGGCTGCTATTGTTCTCTGTTTCTAACACTTTTATCCTTTCTGTCAGTGCATTTTTATCTTCCGTTTTGGTGTTCAGCTGTCGCTGGAACTCTTTTACTTGCGTTTCCAGATCCATTATCCTTGATTCTTTTAGCTCCTGTTTGCTGTCCAGTTTGGCGATGTAAGCTTCTTGCTCTCGGATTTGGTCCTTGAGCTTGTCCTTTGATTGCATTTCAGTCTCTCTAGCTTGAATCTGCATTCCAATTTTTGCGACTTCGGCTTTCGTTTCTTTCCCAATTTTCAAAATATCGTTCGCTGAATGCATTAGCTGTTCCTCCAAGCTCTTAATTGTGGACTTGGCAAGCTTCAGTTGACCTTTCAGTTCCGCAATGGTAACATTTTTCGCGCTGGTTTGGTCCTTGAGTTCGCTGATCGTCGTATCCTTCCCCTGGCACAGGGCAGCGTACCGCAGCAGGGGCTTCACAATCGGATAGCAAATAGCGCCACAGTACTCATCATCCTCCTCCCGGGACACCTCACAGTGCTGGAAACGGAATACCCAACGAATTAGTTTATCTCAATATACGTTTCTCACTTCACTCAATTCTCACCGCACTATTCTCGGAGCCACTTCCAGTGGAGAGGGTGATGTCTCCCCTTACGCGAAGGAAGAAAAGGACAATGATCCAATATATTTGCATGGCTGTTAATTTGAATTGAACGACTGTTCCCGTTGAAATATTTAAATCAGACTGAATGTGGGATGACAGGCAGAAGTCTTCTTATATAGCAGTGCTTATCAATCAATGCCATAGATCATGCTTGCATACGACTTGCATGTTGTTTTCGAGATAATAAATGGAGCAAATCCTATAAAGTACCTATTTACAATCTTGCAAGTATTCATATATACTCGTCGATCAGAGTTCACTTCGAATGGCAACTTTGTGTTGCAGTACGTGTGGCGCGACTCTCAACGTCTACTGATAAGCCGAAATACATATAGCATTGGCCGTCTGCCGAGATGAAATTAAATCTATATGCAGCAGAACAGCAATATTTTTGTGTTAAAACCCTAGTGGATTACATGCGTACTGCTATCCTATGCAAAGCATGTTTCTAAAAACAAACTAATGGCCGTTTTGAATGCTCATTTATCGTTTAAGAAATATATTTTATTACAAGAAATATAAATTGTTAATATAAAAATCATAAAACTTCTTTTCAAAGATCTTATGATTACAAATTACAAATAGTTGAGGCTTTTAAAGTTTTTTTGTTTTGGCGTGTTCATGGATAATACAAATCCATGACGCATGATTCTCATAACAAAAAGCTAAGATATTATTTTTTTTTAAATATTTCGTTGAACAAGAATGGCGAAGTTTTTTGAAACTCCCTCCCTCATGGACCGATCCAAACTTCTTAAACAACAACAAAAACACCAGAAAGCAACCCATTTTTTTAAATCATTCACACATTTTGGGAATGACTCAAATGGTAGACAGAGTGTAAAATTCTACAAAAACACTTTATCCCAAAAAAAAAAAAAAAACAACACTTCAAAGACAATTCCTACTCATGTTGCAGACCCAGGATGAGAGTCTAGGGGACGGAGGCTCCGTCGTGGTGCCACAGACTGAGAATCCATCAGAGGATCCAAGTGTTGGATCTCTAAACGGAGCTGAGCAGACCGTAGACAAAAGTGTATCCCATTATTTGGACCAGGAGGAGGTCAGCAAACGCTTTACGGAACTTTTTGGACTCTTCGAGAGCTGTACAAAGATCATGGAGGCAGAACAGAAGCATCAGGGCGTGGCTACTCAGCAACTGAAACGTTTTCCCAGCCATGGTATGAGTGATAAAACTAGCATGCGATGATCCCTAATCCATAGCCTATTTTCCACAAAGATCATGATGAGGGACTCAAGGTCTTGGCGGAAACTGTGTCGGATCGCATTAGAAAGGCCGCCACCTGTGAGGTGAGCATTCAAACGTCCTGTTCTCTGATGGAAGAGCAGAAGAACGACTGCAAGGCAGTGGAGGAGAGACTGGCCGTGTCCGTCAAGGAAAGGCCCAGCCAGGTCCATCAGCACACTATCCACATCGAGGTGGAGTCGGTGCCATCGGAGAGAGATATGCTCAGGGCGCCACTGCTCCAGAGATTTTCCAACATTTTAAACACTGCCTTGGATGCATTCATCGGCTGCCTGTTCATGGCCGGCGAGAACATCACCTACGTGATGCTGCTCAGTGTCCTGTGCCTTTGGTGCTTCTATCGGTGACCAGACCCAATAAAATGCAGTTTCCTTTTCCATTTCGAATTGCTGACGAAAGAATCGGTAGTGTTCAGTGGGGAACCAGCAAGTGGTCGCCTCGTATCAATAATCTATCAGTCTTGTGCTTCGTTTCCTCCGGTCCCCCCCTTCAGAGTACATTTTGCAAATTGCATTTCATTCTTCCACTTCCTCTTTGCCCCATTGTCATTTGTAATCATCATTATCGTCATCATTCTCATAATCAATTCCCTTGTCATTCGAGAGCTGAATGTAATGCAGTGCAGTGGCCTTCCCCCCCCTGTCCTCTGTCCCTCTGCCTTCTTCTGCCCCCTCTTCTGGTTCACGCTCCTCGTTATTCTCTTTGCCACTTGTTTGATAAATAATTGTCCGTCGTTTAGGTAGGTACATAAACATGCAAAGTTAAGAGCATATTGTATATGCCCCCATACCACCATAGCCCCTCCCCTCAGCTTGCGACCACATGCTGTGTGTGCTGTGTGCTGTCTGCTCTCTGCGAGAATGCCTTGGCTAACGGCTCTTGGAAACCGCATGGCTAAGCCTCTCTGCTGGGCCCTCTGACCACATCATCAAATGCAAAATAGTACGAAATGGGAAATGGGAAATACGAATTGCAGAACCAGAAGCAGAAGCAGAAGCAACAGCGGCGTAATTGCCACCGCACCAGACCCAAAGCTGAAACCAATAAACCAGCACACGTCGATTAGTTGCACATGAATGCGGCAACATGGGCAACGGCGGCGGTGGCATGGTCAGGTAATGGGGATGGGGATGGCGATGGCGATGGGCGAAGCTTAGCTGCTGTGGCATCCGGAGATCTGGTGGGGTAAATGCTGCCAAGACAGACAGTCACACGACGTTGAGCTCATTTAAGCCATGTCTTAAGAAGCTTTTGGCCATAACATTTTCCAGCTCTCCTGCATAACCACTGTGCAGGCACCAGAAAACTTGAACCAAAGAGGGTTTGAGTTTGACCCAAGCGGCCGGCCATTGGGTGACCGACCAATTGGTAAAATGGTCGAACTAAATACATACACATGTACATACATACATATGCATATTGACTGCCCCCTGGTGAAGAGGAACCGCAAAGGGACGTTGCCTGGCAACAGATTTCAAATATTTGCGTAACCCCAGCGGCCCCGTCAACCCTCTAATCAGCAATCGACTAACCAAACTAACCGGCGATTGCTCATTCGCTCACTGAGAAGAAGAGAGGAGTGGGTTGGGGTGGAGTGGAGCGGAGCGAAGCGCCTTCACCGCATTCCAGGCGAGACGCGACGAGGAGAACGACCATGAATTTTGCATTTTCTGCTGTGTGTATTTTTAGCGCGCGCGGCTCTGCCGATGGGCAGGCCTGTGATTCATCAAAAGAGCGGCGACAGCTGACAGGCGGACAGCTACGCATAGAAATGAATTATACAAAAACTAGATAGACAATGGGCAATAATGCCTTACGCCGTACGCCGTACGCCTTACGCCCCACACCCGCCTAGCCCTCAGGGGGAAACACCTGAGGCGACGGCAACGACGAAGCGAATTGCCAACGCTTATTCTTTATTAGTTGAACCCCCCCAAACCAGTTGACAAAAGGCAACGAACGCCGGTCAAAAGAACCAAGTGAGAATCAAGATACATACATACATACATACATACATATGTACATTTGTACATTTGTAAATACATATGTACATATAGCCGTTAGGCCAGACCGATCCTTGAATGCCCTCTGCTCAGAAAGTCCCTGGGGTGTTTATTTAACATTTTAAAAACGATTGGAATTTGAAACGATTCAGAAATACATATGTATGTACATACATATGTACACATGTACTGATAAGTATGGGTATTACCCAAATGTACATTACTTGTACTTCTGCATTAATTTAAATCATTTCTATATATTTAAAAAAATTTTTTTTTAGTTTTCCGATAAGACTTTTTCAAGGTCAACACTACATACATACATATGTGTGTACTTGTTTGTTTATTCGATCGAAGAAAGTCGATGGGAAAATACTCTATCCATTAGTTCATGTTTAGATTATTATCTCAAATTAGATCAGTGCTCGGCACGCATATATTAAGTTGTTCTGCCGAGCGCTGGTGTGTAGCAAAAACCCGAACATGCCTGCGGGAGAAATCGATTTACTGCTTCACACTGGAAAATGAGAGATACAGAGATACCACACGACAGCGCAGCAGCAGAGAATTTTACTATCCACATTAGATAGGGCCGTGCCGAGCACTGAATTAGATCATTAAAGATTTTTAGATAAAAGGGAAATGGCAATCTCATCTATCCCCTCCTCCGGATACAAAAAGAACCTTACAACGTATACATACATATGTGCATATGTATGTATGTACATATCTACATATTGTTTTTTTATAAAATGCACATCTGCTTCCGACTATAAGTTCTTATACATACATATATGTAATTATTTATGTACATATGTATGTCTGTAAGTATATTTGTTTGTATACCAAGCCAACATTTTGTAGATCGTTCAACTTAATTTCTGATGTTTTCAATAGAAAAGCTTTGCATAGCAACCAACCCACCGCCAAGCGTACATTGTATGGTTGGATCGTTGGTTATGCCCCGTCATGCCGATCAAGAATCTTGTACACACACCCTTATATAAATACATACACGTGTACAGTGAAACCTACCACTGTTACATATATGATTTTCGTTTGAAAGATGTTTTGTACCGCTTCGTTATTCTACGGGACAGTGAGAGTATGGAAATATGGGAAGCCACTTTGGTGACGTTGGATTGGCAACCGCACAGATTCGTCCGTCCAGAGAACTTTCACTGTACCACCCAGCATACAGCATGTGCACAAGAGTTTGCAACATTCTGTTTAGGGATTTTTTTTATTTTGGCTTGCTGCTTTCTGGCATTGCCTTCGCTCGAGTGGTTTGCCAACATTATGACAAAGTTATGATACTCTTTCCTGTGAAAGCACATAAAAAAGTAGGAGAGCGAAGCGAAGGCGAGACACAAAACAAAAGCCAAAAGCATGCAGAACAATACGGGTACGTACATACGTATGTACATATGTATGTATGCTATGCTTGAATGTTTGTGTGTACGTGCACCCACCCCTCCCGATGCCCGATTACGTTGTCGCATAACGTTTGAAGATGACGCGCTGCTGCCAGTGCCAGACGTAGTGGCTCTGCCTTGCCCGTTGCGATATGGGTTGTGCGGTGGGGGGCAGTTGGGTGGGGGTTAGGGGTGGGGTTGGTTGTGGGAATCAGCTGAATAGGTGCGGCGACATTGAACAAGCCAACGAACGGGCGAGCGTCGCGAGAGCAGCAGAGCAGCAGTGTTTGCGTTTGCTTTGCGTCGTTTACTCTTCTGATAACGTCGTCATCGTTGCGCTGAGGCAATGTTAATTTATGCACCACACACGCACGCCCAGTCATCACACCGACAGAACACGGAGAACGGCTAGCACGCACACACACACACACACATCAACAGCAGAAGCAGCGGGAGAGAAATCCCATTTTTTTTAAAGCCCAAACTCTTTTACATTTTTTTGTATTGTTGTGTTTATACACTGCGGTAAGAGTAAATTTGTTTTACAGAGAAGTGTGGCCTAATCCCTTCAGATACCCTTCAGCGAAGATGCAGATTATTTACTAAGATAATGGAAAGATGAACGTGTTATAATAATAGTAACAGTTTAATTTCATAGCGCCCAGAGTGTTAAAATTAAAGCCACTCTAAAGAGCAATGCTGAATAAGTCCCCCGAACGAGTACGATTATCTATTGATCTCTGTTCTACGAGTATGTTGAAATAGGAATCGTTGTATTTGTACCGTTGTATAACACAGCTTTGCCCAGATTCTTTATTTATACATAAAATGTCAAATATATTGAAAAATTATTTGATTTTCTAGTCATACTTGTATACTTGTCGATTACTCAGCCTAAGTAAGTGTATGCAAGCGTCATGATGGTGCTTGTTTTGTTATGTAAACGTCTCTCACTAATTTTTGCGCTCTCGCGCTCTCTTTCTCTGTCTCTTTTTTTCTTGTTACAGCTCGGCACAAGATCGGCGCGGCGCTGCATTTACTCTGCATTTCGTATTTAACAGTTGACAACGAGAGACGCTCGGGCGCGCAAAGCAGTTAACTTAGACCCGACGGCGACGTCGCTGCCGTCGTTCGTCGTTGTCGTCGCTTTCGAGTTTCCCTTTTTTTCGTTCGCGGGTGTAATTGCGATTATGAACGAGACCTTTAAATTGTCCGAAATGCAACGCACTAATATCGAGTTTGAACGTCAGCGTCATTTGGCCAATTGGCTGGTGAAGAGCAGCCCGCACATGGCGGCAGCAGCAGCGGCAGGAGTATCCACAACCTCTGCGGGGGCTGCAGCAAACACATCAAACACTGGATCAACAGGAGGAGTTGGGGCTGCGGCAGGAGGAGCTGCGCAAGGCGGCGCGCCCAGCAACAGCGTCGCAGCTGCAACAGCAGTAGCAGCTGCATGTAACGGTAAGCAACAGTTCAAAAGGGGAAACGGAGAGAAACGTTCGTAGGGGGTGCGGAAGGCAAGGCACGCGCTCCAAACAGCGATCGAGAAAGAGAGAAAGAGAGACTAACGTGTGTGAGAGCGAATAATTGAGAAAGGGAGAGAGTCAGCTTTTTGTTTGCTCATTGACGTCGCTATATACATATGTATACTCTTTCCGAAAGTACCACTACTTTGGTAGACTTCAGACGTTTGTAACGTGGAAAACCGAACATTAAGCTAGCATTTCCTATAACTAATTTGTATCAACATTCCATTGTAGGCAATTCCTAGAATTATACTCATAAAAATGTGTTAATATCGTATGGCTATCATGGCGAAAACAATGTTTGTTTGTGGCGCCTTCTAGGAATCGGTAAACTTGAGCTTTGCTTCGCGATGTGTTGAGAATCAGATTTAGAGACGCATCTTTTTCACTACACATAGAAAATATTAACTGGAAGGAAATATGATTACTTGAAGATATCATTTGCAACTTTTTATACGCTCTCAGACTGTAAATCGTTTTTACCATAGACCACATTTGTTGCCAGGCAAATTCGCAGTTTGGAATGCATTTGGAAAGGGTATGAAAAGCTTCGGCCTTGGCTTTACTGCTTTTTGTTTGCTATTTCGTTGTTGTTGCTTCCACTGTGAATTTCGTTGCCTAGGCGCGCGAGTCGCTTCGCGTAATTTCACACGAAACGTGACGATGACACACACCCCCCTCGCTATCATTCTGCCACTGACGCTGCTCTCTCTCTCTCTCTCCCTCTCTCTCTTTCTCTGTCTCTCTCTCTCGTGTTGGCCACAATTGCAATTGATATTTCACAAAAGATAAGCGTAATTTCACAAAACGTTTAGCTCTTTTGCTGTTATGCTGTGATTTCTGCCTCCGCATGCACTTACGTATGTACATACATACATATATAAATGTACCTATGTATGCATGTGTTTATTAAATCCGAATATGTGTGTATGTGCGTGTGTGTGTTGATGTGGGCAAAAAAATTAAGCCAAATGTGCGCAATTAGAGTGAGTAATGCGCCGCCGCCGACCGCCAATCGGTCGAATGGCTGGGGGACGGGAAGGAGCAGCACAAACCACCCGCACCATGGGCAGCAATCGAACAATGAGCAATCAAAAGTCGCGATATCTCTTTTTTAATTGCACCGTTTGAAGTTCAATGAAAACATTGATAGACAATTGCTTTTTGGATGTCGATCCGATAGCCCATAACCGTTGCCATTGGGATGGGTGGGTGTGCGCGGTATCTGTCGGGTATCTAGTTGGGATCCAGAAATAGGATTCAACTGTTTGTTTGGCCGTTAATCGCCTCAAGTGTTTCTTGACTCTTTTATTATTGCTTCAATGGAATGGGCAGCGATATCCGATCCGATCTTAAGTACATTCAATGCCATTTGACCTAGAGTCATAGACCTTAATGGTTTTTGGGGGTTCTTCCTGAATATAAACACTTGGTGGCTCCCAAAAATCATAAGATATTATAGTCCGAAGAGCGGAAGAGAACAAAATAAACTTGTTTCATTTCTATTCTCATTTTATCAGATGTACTGTCTCACAGATTTGTCATGTTTCAAGATTTCAAACATCAACTTTTAAAGATTGATGTATTTAGTATTGAGCACGAATATTAATAAATTTTCCATCTACCAACATTTATCCATTGTCATATTTGTCACTGCTATTAAATCTTAGTAAGTATTTTTGAAATGATTAAAGCTATAATATATTATTTATCAATTATTTGTAGCTTTTTCTGTGCCACAAAAACATATCATGAAGTGGTTTTGTCAAAGTTAGTCAATCATACTAATGTTTCTGATCCTCCAATTTGGTATAAAACTGAGAGCAATGAACGCAAATATCGTTTTCAAATAAGCAAATGAGATTATTTAAAATAAAAAAGTTATTTTCCTATACTCATCTCATCCACGTGATGGACGGGGGGTAGAGCACTTTGCACATTCTTTTGTGGAGATTTTTCTTCATTGTTTTTGTGGTCACGCTTTATGCCGATTTTCGCCCACTGTGTGTCATCGTCTCGTTGACCGTTGACTAAAAATTAGCTGCGCTTAGCAACAGTTTTGAACCACTTGCCAGTCCGTTGCGTCACGCCAAATGAAATGCGGCTGTGACTGTGACTGTGATTGTGACTGTAACTGTGGTCTCAGGGATGCACGAGCACTTGTGCTTTTCGGTTTTCGAAGTAGAAATAAATGTAGATGTATTCTGTCTGTGGACTGTGGTGTGGTGTGGGTTTTCCCACTACCGATTGCTGCGGCAATTATATTTTTACGCGATTACCTCACTAATGCCCACCCGCCGCCCGCAACTCTTTGCGTTTTGCATTTTTTTGTTGCAGGTGGAGCCCCAGCGGGCGCCCATCCCGGCCACATGGCTGCCGGGGCGCGCAAGCCCAAGCTGAGGCGCTTCAACTCCCACGACACCAGCTCCAACATGTTCTCGGTGGCGGAATTCGAGAACGCCCGACTGGCGCGCCGCAACGAGATCGAGCTGAACCAGCGGCTGGCCCGACGCCTGCGCAACAGTGCCAACGGCAGCTACGGCCTTGGCGCTGGCGCTGGCTCTGGCTCTGCCACTGGCAACGGTGGCGGCGGCGGCGGTTACTCTGGCTTTTGTGGTGGGCTCAACGGCAGCGGCGACTACTCCACCGGCGACAGCAAGGCCTCCAAGGGGAGCAGCGAGGTGAGTGGCCATTTCCCCATAGTTCTTGCCCATCTTAAATGATTCGTCTTTACAGTCACAGCAGGAGCCGCTGCCCGCCGACGTATTCCTCGAGCGGTACTCGCTGCCCCGTGTCGTCCGCATCCTGCATGCAAGCAAGAGCTCCAACGAAACCCTGCAGTCCAGCTCTTCGCATGGCTCGTCCACGGCGGCATCGAGCAGCTCTTCGACGGGACCGAAGCCAGTCAGTGGTGGTGCAACGACCACTAACAATACCGATACGGGCACGGGCACCAATTCATCCTCCAGCGCTGGGAGCGGCAACAATAACAGCAACAACCGGCCATGCAGCAACGGGCTCGATGAGCTCTTCCTGCTCTACAGGCTGGTGCGACAGCGGAATATCTATCATGGACACAATGCCAAGTCTCAGGCTGCGCAGCGCAAGAAAACCGTGCTAATACCACAAGAGTTTCCAGGTGCGTTTCCGGAAACTTAGAGGGCGACGATTTATCGCCTCGATCGCTTTTAATTTTGTTCCCATTTGCATACTCGTTATCGTCAGATGCTAGCAAGAAGTCGAAGTAGTAGATTTTTGAGGCGCAATACGTGGGTCCAGACTGAGTTAGTCACTCACTCCTGGCTTTAGGCAGGGAGGAGGGGCCCTCTGCCGTATGAGTAAATACATATCTGCCTTTGAGCTGAATTCGTTGTTTGCGTGTCACAGTCACAGTTCAACAATGACAAGTAATCGCAACCATTGCTCATCATCACCCCACCATTATGCAATGGTGCTGCTGCTCTATGCGGGGGGTGCCAGTGGCAGTGGCAGTCAGTCAGTCACTCAGTCAGTCAGTGGGGACTTCTTCTGGTGTGCCCTAACCCGCCATTGCGGTCGGTCATCCATTGTTTCAACTCAACGCGTAACTCCATGTGACTTTTCACAGCCATTTGGCATTTGTCGAGGCGCAAAGTAAACCAATGTGTGCAAATATTATGCAATCTGCCAATTTATAGACCGGGTAGACTGCAATCGGTGTATTATCATTTTACTCATTCAACTTTTAGTGCAATGTACACAAAAGAGAGAGAAAATCCAACTGGCTGACTGGCTGACTGACTGACTGGCTGGCTGGCTGGCTGGCAAATTGGAGTGATTCAATTTGTGTGTCCATATTGAATTTTACTCGTCTGTTGATTCAATTACGATTTATATAAAAAATGGGTAAATTGATTCGAATCATCCCCTTAGACCTCCCATCAACGACAACGACAACATTCAGATTGTAACTGGCACTCTTTATCTCTTGTCTCAATTAAAGATAATAGATATAGAAGACAATGGCTATAGAAATAATCACTTTAATATAATAACTTGGGATAACCAATGGCGTGGTTCCACTCGCTGTCAGAATGCCAATCTCTCAATGTCTCTGTTGAAATGTACCAACTATTTAGCTGCCTTACCACAATTTGGAATCCTCATCTAAAATTCGATGCTTTTGATATCCTTTCCTTTGTGTTGTTGCGTTCAAATGATATTCATTACCTTATGGAACAGTCTAACAGCAAAATATAGCATAAATGTGTTATGCACACGTGATGTATGTTGTTTATGAAATTCTCTTTCATTTTCTTTAGGAGAATTCTCTTGTGCGTTTAGAGTCCAGCATGAATGTGCGCCATTAATATTGTGGGAATGTTATTTTATCATTTCGCCCTGCCATAGTTGGACTACGTTTAGTTTTCCATTCTATTTACCTGATAAGAGTTTATTTACATTTTAAAATTACCTTTATTATATTTCTCCTTTTTCCTCTCTATCTCTACTGGCACAGGCTATTTTTCGATGCTCAATGAGAAGGGTCTGCCGACAGCCACGCAGTACAGCTCGCTGATGCATCTGGTACGGGAGCGGGTGTTCAAGTTCGTTTCCGTGGACAATATGCCAGCGTTTACAGAGTCCTCGCCAGCGGGCAGTGCCAGCAGTCCCACGCACGAGGGCTGTCTGCCCGTCATCAAGGGACGGCCGCAGTACGTGAAGACGACGGCCCGCGGCGGACAGGTGTTCCGTCTGCTGGCCGTGTTCGAGGATGGCAAGCAGGAGCACGGACACGGCCAGGGGCAGGGTAACTTGTCGCAGCATGGCAGTGGGAATGTGGCCAAGTCCCATACTAGTAGCTATATCGGGCGTGAGAAGGAGAAGAACAGATACGCCCAGTTGCTGAACGAGAATCGTCAGGTGATGTACGTCCCCCTTGCCACCAAGGGAAAATTCTACGAGATTGAGCCGGGTATACCGCAGCTGCTGCAGAAGCTGGGCGATGCCCAGCGCAAGCTCAATCCGGAGTGTGTGCACCGTTTGGGGGCACTGGTGACGGCAGCCAAGCTGTTGCCGGTGACCCTGCGCTACATTTCGGGTCCCAGCGGACCGGAGATACCCGAACAGCTGTGCATCAGTCAGGTGGTCAAGGAGGATGTAGCCGTTGGCTGCCCCATCGAGGACGTGGACACGCAGACGCCGCTGCAGCTGAGGAAGTTCTACCCCAGTCGGGACATGCAGTTGCTCAAGAGTTACCTGGGCTTCGATTCCGAGCAGAGAATGCTGGCCAACACAAATGTGCAGAACATGCTGAAGTTCTGCCAGTTTAACTGCGACCAGTTTCTGAGGCTGGTGGAAGTGGAGCTGGTGCAGCGTTCCGAGCGCTCTGGGAGCAAGAGCAGGGAGGGGCTCAGGATCCTGAAGCCGCTACACTTGCCTAGGATTTTGAGGCGAGAGAAGAGCACCATGGCGGCAGCCCACGAGAAGGAGGATTCGATTATATTCCTTAGCAAAACCGATTTGGAAAATCTAGAGGCCAAGGAAGCGGCAGCGGCGGCGGCTGCGGCAGCTGCAGCAGCATCTGCCTCCATGGCGGATGCCGGAACCAATCGCATCTCGGAACGCATGAAGGTGTTTCAGTCCACCAAAAAGAAGTGGTTCGGTAAGCAGCAGCAGCACCATGAGAAGTTGCAGCCGGATTCGGAGCTGGATGTGCAGGCCAAGCGAATGAGCATGGAACGCTATACGGACATGTCAAAGCTGCTGCAGGCGCGATTCGGCTCAGATCAAGAGCAGCCAGAGCGGGATGCCATCTCGTTGAACAGTGGCGGAGCCTCGGATACGGAGACCACCACTCTGACCACCATAGAGCCCAAGTCCTTGGACACGCTGCTGCAGAAGTCCATGTCGCTGCAGGACATCGAGCTATTGAATGGCCAGTGCAAGCCACGTCCCGACCTCCTGGCCACACATAGTCACACAGATGCCATCAGCGAGGCGGGCACCGAACTGGAAGATGTGGAGAATCAGACACCGCCGCCGCAGTCATTTATTACCGAGAAGCTCTACAATGAGTTTCACGTGAAGACGCGGCAGTACAGCAAGTCCTCGTCGAGCCTAAACCAAATGCGTCACTTCTCGCTGCCCCAGAAGCTGCAGCTCCACGAGGAGGCGGAGCAGGAGGATCGCAGTCTGATGCAACTGAAGGCGCACCAGCAGTCCCTGACCAAGCAGCCCGTCACGGGCCGACGGGCGGCTGGGGGAGTCTGCCTGCTGGGAGGAGGACTGAACAATATATCCTCCCCGGTACCGATCTCACCCTTCTCTCTGGTGGAAGACGATCTGCCCTACTCGAGTGTGCGTGACTCCTTGGTCATGGCCAGCGATGGCTGTCTGCAGCCACAGGTTTCTGTACGATCGACAGCCCCACTGGACTACACCAAGGAGAACATTTACGCGGAGATCTGTCCCTCACACACAGTCGACACCTTCTCGGGGGCCACACAGTTTACTCATGTGCAGGAGGACGGCGAAGGGGATGGGGACTACGCCTCCCTCAGGTATCCGGCCAGTGGACCTCAGTCCGTCAGTCGCATCGAGATCAACGGTGGGGCATCGAAGAGCGCCATCAGCTATCATACAGTGTACTTGGGCGAGGAGCCGCTGGGCGAGAGGCATGCAGCGCATATTACCACCGTCGAGCTGGCTGGGGAGGACAACATATACAATACGCTCAAATGATGACTCATGTGATTCCGGCGACGTAAATTGGCCGGCGCAAAGGGACTGTTTTAAGGCACTTGGAGATGCCAATGGAGTTGGGGCAAGCAAGTGAAAATATTTCACGTGATCTAATACTAAATGTCGTGCAAAATCATCATTCATATTCAAATATTGTAATAGCTCGAGGAAAAGAAGGGTCTCATGCTCGAACTGAATCAAAATATCATTGTAAATCAATCTCTTGGATCCCGAAATGTATTTCTAAGTATTGATACTATTGTAGACTTCTGTACTACAACAGAAAGAGTAGAGAGACTTCTTAGGGCAGCTCAAACTGATCTGATAATTGAATATACATTAGAATCTGAGATCTTTTTTGTAAAATAAGGCTTTGTACAAGATCTGCAAAGGTCTGGTTTGTATTCTCTGAAAGCAAATGAATTTATGTTTTAATTTGTACGAAACTTTCTAACTCTTAAACAAATTGTATTATAACCATATATTTTTGATCATAGTTTTATCAAAGAATACGACACACAATTTTTATAGTATTTCCGCTAATTTTCCTTGTATGCACTCTGATTAATACACAAACAATAAGAAAATTGTATGGCGCTATTGCACAAAATGAGAAACTGATAGATTTGGAATATTTCCCATTTAGCTTTGCCAGAGAAAATGCTAAACTTCTTTGTGTATGAATCTTGTGAAACAAACATCCAAGCAAATGAGTAATGGATTGAAAATCTCTGTCATAAAAAGAATAACATAGAATATATATTTGTAGCAATTAGCATTAGTTATTAGCATATGAAAGAAATTTGTAAATGAGACGTCCCTGTGGGCGACGAAAAACCCCTAGAAATGACAACTCAAATTGTAATATTATTATAAAACCAAGTGAAGACAAGCAATTTGTATTGTACATACGATTATATATACTAAATGTATGGGCGATTCTATTGCCTATTCTCGCCCTTGCGTCCCGATCCCGCCCCAGCCTCAGCCCCTGAACCCGACCCCGACCCCGGCCCTGACCCAAACAAAGCAAAAACATAATGAAAGTGAACATTTGGAAATTGCAATATTATACAATTGTATACATTACTTATATATAGATATACCTTTATATATATACAAACACAAACACACACATACACATACATTTATACATATACTTATATAGAAATCTTAGTGCAACCTAAGGTATTATTAGCTCGTAGGCAATCAACAACAAGTCAAATCAAATCATAAGCGATATACATCTACATATACATCTATTGATTGTATATTTGTAAAATAGCAAGAAATTTGTAGGGCATCAGGCCAAACTTTTACACGATCTCTCGTATTATGTCGTTCTTTTTTTGGAAGTGAAGTTACATTGGAGTGCGGCATGTCCACATCGTACTGTGAATTGAATATTTGATTAATGTGTATAATGCGTGTACCATACGTATGTCTGCTGGTCTGCTGGTCCGCTGCGCTGTGGCGGTAGCCCTCAGGATACCTTTCCGAATCTACATATAAAAGTAGATGTGGTACAATAAGTGAACAAAATATCGAGCCATATTTAAATACAGTCTCAAAGTAGAGCTTAGACATTAAGATCTTGGTATTTCTAGTCTTAATCTGAAAAAATAATCTAAAAAGAATGTGGAATCTGGTCGATTGTGGGACATGTCGAGCTTTCGTTTTTGTAATGGAAAAATATGGATAGCTTCGGTTAGCCGAAGAACTCTTCAATATACATATAATTTTTTTCATTGGGTACTGCATAAATAAATATCTAGCAAGAATTATGAATTTTAAAAAATTTGATTTTTATTTGATTTTCTTTTATTTGATTTGTTACCACATTCAATACAAAAATGATTTGATTTTTATTTCCCTTCCTTTCAAAATGGCAAGCAATCAAGTTAGATCATAATAAATAAAGAATCTAACGATAGTCTAGACTAGAGTAACCAGAGAACCCTGTATAAAACGGAAGCAATACTCACCAAATAGCTATGATACTAGTTGTAAAACCCTTCTGACAGTGTCGACGGTGCCCAGAAATGGGACAGCAACAGGATCAGTCAGGTCAGTGTGTGTGATAGTAGCTAAGTAACGAGAGAGTACCATTTATATCGGTATTCGTATTCTGTACATAGGAATGTGGACGAATACAGTCGTAAGGAATATTACAATATACATATGTACATATGTATATATGTATGTACATATGTATCTACAATACAATACGTAGAATGTACTCAGAGTACTCAGTGGCATTTCTTAGTTAGTAGACATGTAAGACAGGCTTCGCTGGAGCGCAAGGGTGATATAATGTTGGGGATCGGGCATCTTGGAGTCGTGAGATCGTCGACAATCTCTCTCTCTCTCTCTCTCTCTCTACCCCACTAACCGATAATGGTCAATGATAATGGAGAGTTTGTATTATGATAACTATTATTTAAAGCAACTACCCGCCAGTATATAAATTGGTGTGATAAGAACGTATCTATAACAGTGGGCACTATGTAATGTCAGATACTGTAAATGATTTTGAATGGAGAATAAGCATGAGATCAGGGATTTTAAATGCGAGAGCACTGAAATGTGGGAAATAACTCCCACTTCGAATTGTCCCGTGAAAATGCCGCCCGTGCAGGCCTTTTGGGAACATTGAAGACCGAAGCAATACAATTTTTCAATATGCTACACACACACACACACACACAAACAAATGTGGAGAGAATAATTATTATTAAAGCGGAGAGAAGTAAACAAAAAGAAAAATCCAGCTAAATAATCATGTTTTTGGTGTCTATGTTAATCCCTAGAATTTCCACAAGCAA
Organism: Drosophila algonquin; assembly: GCA_035041765.1. Classification (NCBI taxonomy): domain Eukaryota; kingdom Metazoa; phylum Arthropoda; class Insecta; order Diptera; family Drosophilidae; genus Drosophila; species Drosophila algonquin. The sequence continues at coordinate 1,128,893 of JAWNKY010000495.1, read as the reverse complement.
TTAATCAATTAGATTTCAATGTCAAGCATTAGTAGAGCCCACACAAAATCACAAAACCAATATAAGTATATAAATATATCAAATATATATTCATAAAATTCAAAATATAACCTTGTAGCACTTTTAGATTTTCGACAGAAGCAAGAGCCCAAAATTTGGTATTCGCGACGAAGAGATGATGATGATATTTTGGTTGGAACTGATCGCTGATCGATATTTTAGAGGAGCCCCTGCTCGGAGCTGGAGCTGGGGGCATGACTGAATTGATAAAATGCGAACTAAATTGATACGAATTGAATTCTAATGAAATGTTTGGTAATGGCCTACACGATCCCAGAAAAACGAACACACAAAAACACACACACATATATAGATATATATACCTACAAAACTGATATGATATTATTGTTGTAGTAGATCTTTTTCTAATCGCTGACCATTGAAAAAAAACGAGAATTAAAACGACAAGTCTCTGCTTCACAGCAGCTTCAGGCAAAGGCAGCTCATTTCCACAGATTATCTCTAAACTGAGGCCACCCAATCAACTCTAGCATACAAATTTATATTTCACGTTATACCTACTATATATACCTAGATAAAAACAAAAACAACAAAAACAAAACGAATAATAAACTCACAAGAAACCCTTTGGAAAACAAATTTAAGCCGATACAAGCGAAATAAATTAAAACAATACATTTTGAAGCTAAGGAATGTTTTTTTTCTCTGGAGAACTAATGGGTATTTCCGGCAAATATGTATATAATAATAATTACAGCTGTAACATGTAGACATTTTAAATTCGAATTTAAATTCAAGTTTTAAAAAGCGTTGCAGACACTGGCGTCACCTGTTGGTGGTGTTTAATTCAGTCTTGTATCGGCGCTTTTTGGAACTATTTTATGTGACATGTAATTTACAATTCTTTGGTGTAGAATTCATGTAAAAATTAACAAAACAAAAAAACGGACGAACATTGAGCAAAACGATTATTTGAAACTGTTATTTACTATGTTACTGTGTTATTACTGTCAGAACGTAACAGTTATTGTTTATTGTTTATTTTGTTTAAAGTTTAACAATGTACAGTTAAACTGTAAGGGTAAAATTACATATCAAATAATTAAACTAAAGGGCCAAAGCCAATACTCAGACCCGGTGGGGCTAATTATCGGCTCAGTAGCCGATAGTAGCTTGTTCCTTCAAACCGTATTTGACAAGTATCCAAGAAAATGGGTATACTGAAAGTAATCTAATCTGATAGAAAATATATGAATTTACCGTATAAAATTATTTTTTTTGTGTTGAGAGTCTGAGTCAGCTGGTAATACTAAACCGAACAGCAAAATCGAGGAATATGACATTTTACTCGAAAGCCGGCTACAAAAATTATCGAAATTTTTGTCCGGCTAGCCGGCTACAAAAATTATCGAAATTTTTGTCCGGCTAGCCGGCTACAAAAATTATCGAAATTTTTGTCCGGCTAGCCGGCTACAAAAATTATCGAAATTATTCTCCGGCTAGCCGGCTACAAAAATTATCAAGATCATATCGATATCAAGATCCCACCAATAGCCATATTTAGGTAAGAGAAGAGCCGGTAGCCGAACATTTCCAAATTAAAGCTAGTTAAATTAAATTAAGTTATTGATTAAGATAATTTTGACCATATTAGAACTAGTATCAAAGGAGAACAGATGAAAAAATTGGTTATAGTTACGGCAAAGGCTACGGAAAGATTCATAATCCGAGTAGTTAGAAAGACAGAGTTGGAGATGAAGAGGAGAGTAATGCCTAGTAGGGCAGAAAGGAACAGCAATACTAATGAGGTTGATGAGGGCAGTCGATTCGACCTCACCAGAGAGAAGCTTATGGAGGAAGAGAACTCCTTGGCAGGTTCTACGGGATTTAAGAGAGTGGAGGTTAATTAGGCGCAACCTACTTTCATAAGAAGGGAGATGGATCGAAGGGTCCCAATTGAGACCCAATTTGCCCGGAGGGCAAAGATGAGGAACTGTTTTTGTACTGATTCGAGCATATCCTGAAATTTTTGGTAATGAGGAGACCAGACACAAGAACCATATTCCAAGATAGGCCGGACCAGAGAAACATACAGAAGTTTAGTAGTGTACGGGTCTGTAAATTCCTTAGACCATCTTTTGACAAATCCAAGGACTCCTTTGGCTTTGTTAGAGATAGTAGAGATATGAGAGTTGAAACATAGGTTAGGTACAAAGGTAATGCCCAAGTCGTTAACTTTGAAAAGGCGTTGAAGGATAAAGTTATTGATAGAGTAGTCGAAAAGGTATGGCTTATTGCGGTGAAAAGTCATTATGTAGCATTTAGAGATGTTAAGAGGTAGAGTGTTGATTAGGCACCAGTTATTAAGGGCATCAAGATCTGATTGCAAAGATAGTGGGGACAAGGGGTCACTGTAGGAAAAACATAGCTTAACGTCATCAGCATACATTAGGACACGGGAATAAGATAACATTTGTGGAAGATCGTTAATAAATAGGTTAAATAGCAAGGGACCCAGATGGCTACCTTGAGGAACCCCAGATGAGACAATAACAGGTTTAGAGAGAGAGGAGTTAAAGCAGACACGTTGAGAGCGGTTACAAAGGTAGGAATTAGTCCAATATAAAAGCTTAGTCGGAAACCCTAGAAGAGACAGTTTATGAATAAGTAGATTATGATTGACGGAGTCGAAGGCTTTACTAAAGTCAGTATAAACGACATCAGTTTGACACTGTTTAGCAAAACCCGTTATGTTTTGGATACAGGCAATAACAACACACCTATGCGCATACAAATAGGTGCTTAAGCGGGGCAATTAAGCGGGGCAGAACATATGAATAGGGCAAGTTACAAGATTAATGAATATCAACAACTTAAAAGAAGCGGCAACACACACACCACATTTCGGCTGTGGCCCAAACCGACTTTTTCTGATAGATTTGGGGATTTAAATTTTGTAAATTGTAAATTGATTATTGTTTTTTTTTAAGAATTTTAAAAAATCTATTTCATGTTTTTTCTTCTTTTTTTTGCATAACTTTCAGTTCTGAGAAGCTGATAAGTGCAGCTATAAATAAAAGTTCTACTTTGTTGACTACTGTAAAGTCAAATAATTAAAACAATTAAATAATATGAGGCACATAGCGACCATACATAATACTTGACTACAGTCAATGGGCATCGTATTATCAACAATAACCTTGAACAGTCTGCCAACTCACGAAATTATAGAGCTAATCAAGAGCTGCATTATAATGGAAAGACCAAATTAAACATCCGCCTTACTTTGACCACTTGCCATGTGTGTGGCCCAAATTTCTTATCTCGAAAACAACAGACACGTCGTCTGAGAGCATGATCCATGGCATTGATTGATAAGCATTGAGTTATAAGAAGACTTACGTCTCTCATCCCACATTCAGTCTGTTTTAAATATTTCAACGGGAATATTAATTGAATTAAAATTAAAAGTTAAAATGCAAATATATTGGATCCTTGTCCTGTTCTTCCTTCGCGTAAGGGGACACATCACCCTCTCCACTGGAAGTGGCTCCGAGAATAGTGCGGTGAGAATTGAGTGAAGTGAGAAATGTAAATTGAGATAAACTAATTCGTTGGGTATTCCGTTTTCAGCACTGTGAGGTGTCGAGCGATGAGGATGATGAATATTGTGGCGCTATTTGCTATCCGATTGTGAAGCCCCTGCTGCGGTACGCTGCCCTGTGCCAGGGGAAGGATACGACGATCAGCGAACTCAAGGACCAAACCAGCGCGAAAAATGTTACCATTGCGGAACTGAAAGGTCAACTGAAGCTTGCCAAGTCCACAATTAAGAGCTTGGAGGAACAGCTAATGCATTCAGCGAACGATATTTTGAAAATTGGGAAAGAAACGAAAGCCGAAGTCGCAAAAATTGGAATGCAGATTCAAGCTAGAGAGACTGAATTGCAATCAAAGGACAAGCTCAAGGACCAAATCCGAGAGCAAGAAGCTTACATCGCCAAACTGGAAAGCAAACAGGAGACAGCCAAAACAATGGAGGTTCTGGTAAATAAACTGACGGAGGATCTTAAGGTGCAACTGAAAGAAGCAGTCGAGGTAAAAGGATCAAGGATAATGGATCTGGAAACGCAAGTAAAAGAGTTCCAGCGACTGCTGAACACCAAAACGGAAGATAATAAAGCACTGAGAGAAAGGATAAGTGTACTGGAAACAAAAGCCAAAAACAGCAGTGATGAATCGAGCTCCAGGACGAAAGAGATGGAAGGAAACCAGGCCAAGATAAAGGATCAGGAAACGGAAATCAAACACTGCCAGGACCAGCTGACGATCAAGGATAGCCGCGACACGGAATCCCAAATCAAAAATCTAACCTCGGAGACAGAGCTACTGAGAGGAAAATGCGAAGCCAGCAGTTGCTTGCCTTTCGTTAACTCAACAGATATCCATAGCATTAGGTTGCCCGGATTAGACCCATTCGATGTGCCCTGCAATTCCAGTGTTTCCGGATCTGGCTGGACTGTCATCCAGAGACGAGTCAACGGCAATGTGGACTTTAATCGCACTTGGACCGACTACAGACAAGGGTTCGGAGACCTCCGGGAGGACTTCTTCCTGGGACTCGAAAAAATACATCAAATGACTCTGGCACAGCCTCATGAATTGTACATCCAACTTGGAATGGTTAATGGATCCATGGGCTATGCTCGCTACGACGATTTCAAAATAGGAAGCGAAGAGGAAGGCTACAAACTGAAATCGGTGGGAAAATATTCTGGAACAGCCGGAGATTCACTTGAATATCACCTGAACATGAAGTTTTCCACATTTGACAGGGATAATGACACTAAGGATAGTAATTGCGCGAAATGGTATGAAGGTGGTTGGTGGTTTCGGGATTGCGCCAATAGGTAAACATCTTTCACGCAGAATTAACGTTATTAATTATTATGAATTTATCATATTAATTTATTTTTCCTAATATTACAGTTCCCTCAATGCAAAATATTATAAAGATGGTGAAGAAAGTGTCAAATTACGTAACGGCATTCATTGGGGTACTTGGCACAACAATGACTGGACGATCTCCCTTACATTTTCGCAAATGATGATAAGGCCAAAAACCTTATAAAATGTATACTATTTAATGATTTTTTTGTTGTTGTATTAATGCTGAAAGATGATTTAAAATAAACAAATTCAATGAATGCTACAAGCTGTTTATCTTTAAATTTACATATATGTAAATATATGGAAAAAATTGATGGAGAACAAAGATTTCGTCTTTTCTGGGGGCGGGGCGGGACGACGTTTTTAAATACAGGAGTCTGGATACAAAATTTGGTTGCTCAAGCTGTTGTACACAAACTGACAGAGAAATAAACACACATGGCTATATCGACTCAGCTATTGATGCTGATCAAGAATATATGTATATACTTTATGGGGTCCCATAGGCTTCCTTCTGGATGTTACGCACATCCACTATCACCACAAATCTAATGCAGTATAGGGGTACAAAAGTATAAAAAGATGTTAGTCATCATAAATCGTATGGATGAACAATTAAAGAAGTATCCAGATACGAAAAAGCTTTAATTTCTTTGCGTATCGAAATGAGTTTGGAGACTTTCATTGCTCTGAAAAAATGCAGAGTTCTTAACGGGGCTATTTTTTAATTTTAAAATATTTTTTACCCGTTTAAGCCACTAAAGAATCAGAGGGCAGCCAATAAAGGCTGAAAATGATATCGATTGATTAAATCATTTTTGATACCTCTCCAGTTTTAAATAAATTCCGAGATGCTTCTTTTCTGAATTTCGTTTTATTTCTGCACATATAGAATACATACACACTAATTCATAAATTTTGTTCATAATTTTCTAGGTCTGCTGCTGCTGCTTTGGTTGCTGTACAATACATGCCTCATACACAATATGTTGAACATTGATTCTTGTTTTTGTTTTTAGATATTTTTTGTTTTCCTTTTGTCATCTGCTTATTTTATTTTATAGTTTTTATTTCGTACCTTTAGCAGCTGAAAGTGTAAGCATAATTTTTCAATGGCCTAAAATAATAAATAAATAAAAAATCGAAATGTGAATATAAAAAGTTGTTTGAAAATTGCCTGAAATTTAACCCAAAAATGGATGCAGAATGTTCTTTTCAATTGATTGCACCGACTGTGTTTTGATTAAATCCTGCCATGTTTAATTATGCAGACAGACAGCATTGCCTAATACCTTTTGGACTCTCTGGCTTTTATTGCGTACCCATATGTCATTGGCATTACTGGAACATTTAGCCGCCTTCACATAGCTGCCCCACATACTGTACTGTTGCATCGTCATTCAAATTTGGGTTACATATCTAATTAGTTTTATTGTTTCAAAGCTCTATGCTCCGTGTTCTTCCTTGTCATCTGCATGGATCCGGGGTGGCCTTTCTCCGCTCAGTTTTCTCCTCGAATTATATATTTTATTTCGTATTATTTTTGTTTCGCGTATTGAGTTAACGATATGTTTGGTATACAAACTTTATAATACCCTAAGTTTTGGGGTTGAGTTGAGGACAAGCATGGTTGGACGACGGACACTCGAAAGGAAAAGCTTGTGGCTACAGAGGAGGGGGGAGGGAATACATCCAACGGGTTGACAGAAAAACAGAAACCAATTGGGATGGCGAAAGTTAAATGAAAAGAGCATCGGGAAATGTGCGGGATTAGACACCGAAAGCTGTTTCTTGGTTGAAAAGGAGATGCATATTGCATATTTGCCGATGTTCTGAAGCCGAAGATCTGTCAGGGAAGGTTAGCTTTTAGATTGACTCGTAATCGTACGCCTTTCTATCAGAGGGTTTCGATTTCGGAACATCACTTGTAGTTGAATATTCGTGTGTTTTGTTTTTGGTTGTTCTTGTGGCACATTCAAAAGATAGTTTTAGAGTACATAAGTAATCACATTCTTCCTCGCACACAGCTCTAGCACGCAGATACACTAATGCATTCACACATACACACACATATACACATACAAATAAACATAGACCAGGTAGCTAACTAAAATCGTCGTTACTAAGCCTCTCAATCTCTACTGGCCCAGCTTCGCCGGACTGAGCACCAATTCCGGCTCACATTTGCTCGATGCCGATCCTGATGCTGACGTTGATGCCAACGCTGTCGGCGGTGCAAGGAGTTGGCCGCCACGCCCCCTTGTTGTGCTGCTTGCGGATGACGGGTGTGATTTGTTTTCCGTGCTGAATGACGACGTGGACATGGCCATGCTCGATGCCGAGGCCGATGCCGGCCGCATCGGCGTTGGCTGCATGAAGCTCAGACTCAGACTCGCGGTGTGCGTGGTGACGCCTCCGCCACCCTCCGGCACCTGGCCAGGAATACTGGTCATCGCCGTGGCCATTGTTGGTGGCGCCGGCAGCGGCAGCAGACTGATCGTTGTCGTGGTGGGTGGCATGGCTGCGAATGCGGATGCGGGTGTGGCAGAGGATGCGGAGGCGGATGCAGAGGCGGGTGATGGACCCACTTTGCTGGTGGGCATTGTGTATGATGATGTACTCATGGACATGCCCAGCGGTCCGCGGACCGTGGCCGTTGCGGAATAGGTGTGCGGCAGGGCGGGGGGTAGATCATAGCTCGTTGGATGCGACTGCGAGGTGGGCAGCCTGGAGCTGGTGGGCGTTGTCTTGGGCGTGGCGCCAGTCGAGATGCCTGGCCGCGTGGCTTGACTGGAGGTGAATGACACACTGTTGTTGGTTTTGAGTCTGGGTATGGCTCCCGTACTGCAGCTGCTCGGCAAGGGGGCAGGAGGCGATGATGCAGGAACTGAAACAGGAGCTGGAGCGGCAGCTGCAGCTGGAACTGAATTTGTGGCATCTATCAGGGAGGTTTCCTCTACAACGACAGCCCCATCCAGCGAATCTTTGACCGTGGACGAAGAGGAAAGCGATTGCGACTTGCTGACTTGCTGCACCGGCTGTTGCTCCTGTTTCACCTGCTGCTGCTGCGGCTGCGGCTGCTGCTGCTGTCGCTGCTGTTGCAGGGCCACTCTCTGCCGCACCAGCTTGCTGTCGGGCTTCTCGTCCACGGTGCTCAGAGTCGTGGCCCTCGCTGCTTTTGTCGGTATTGTTGGCTCTTTGGTGGTACTACTCGTTACGGCAGTTGTGGCTGTTGTTGTACGTGGCTGTTTGGCGATCTGCCGCTGCTGCTGCTGCCTGGCCCTCTCCTCCTGCTCCTCCTCACTCATCTCGCAGGCACTGAGCGCCGTCTGCAGCTTCTTCATTTCCAGTGGGGCATCTGCAAGCAAGCAAGTTTTAGTTGTAGATCTAATGGAGGATTAAGAGGGATAATCTCACCGCCACCACTGTCCGGCTCGTTGATGATGGGCACCACGCGATTCATGGCCGTCTTTTGCTCGTTTTGCATAAACAGCGATGTGGTGGCTATCTGACGCAGTGCCTCCATACCCTCATTGAGCATTTTGCTCTGGCTCCGCTTGTGTGCTATGGGATATTTGGGCTGCAAGAATGGTGCAAGAATGGTTACCATAACTTAATCATATATGTAGACACTTCAATGATGATACCTGAACACTGGGTCCTCGGGCAATCGATACCCTCTTGCTCTCGTTCCTGAGCAGCGATGTTGTATGATCCGCATCGATCTTATTGCCGTTTTTCTTTCGCGTCTTCTTGCTGGATGAGATGCAGTGCGATGGACAGATGCAGAAGAGGATGCGTAAAATGCAACAGATCAGGCCCAATCCTACAACGATAAGAGTACCTTTAGCATGAGTGCAAATCGGTAGAGAGAGTCAACTGTGATATTGCCTATGAGGGAGGGCCCTATAAGTCTTAGTTCCACAGTTTTGAAGCCCTTCTCGCCGGTTCCAACGAATGCTATGACCAATCCCAGCGCCACTGTGCCCAGTCCCACGTAGAGGAAGGCATTCGCGAAGGTGCTGGGACCACGCAGAACGCCCAGGAAATCTTCATCGTCCGAGGAGCCGCCCAAAGAGGCGTCTTGGATCTGTCAATGGTAGGCATTGTATCAGCAATGGGTCTTACAGATATATGTATGTAGTATAGATATGTAGTTGGTATAGTCCTTGGTTGTTTTGTTTGAAGGCTGAGTGGTTCGAATGATTCGAATGGTTCGAATGGGGCATGAAAATGTTGAACGCGATTCGCTTCTACTCGTCAACGGATATTCTTGCTGCTGCGCCTAACACCTAACGGAGAATGCGCTGAACATTGAAAGGGTTGTGTAAGTGTGTGAGCGTGAGTGAGACAGCGAAGGAAGAATTAGCAGAGTGAGACGGATGTAGATGTAGATACGTTGTAGATATACATATATGTAGATAGCATTGCCATTGGATCGCCGCTCGGCACATGTACACAGCACAGTACAGGCGTTGGATTGGATAGCTCTACGTGATGGATGGGACTTACTCGGTTGCGCTTCACCCAGCGTCGGGATAAGGTGGCCTGCTGTTGCTGCTGATCCTGGACACTGCAGCGTCGGCCGCGCTCCAACCAGGCGGCTCGTCCCTGGGCGCACTTTTGTGTTTCGTGACGGAGATCGAGAGACAACGATAGCAAGGTGGCACGGTGGCACAGTGGCACCAAGGCAACGACGACGACGACAACACACAGTGGCACACAGTGGTTGCGGTAGCGATTTTTTTTGGAGTGGTTGGTGGTTGTGGTTGGTGGGGCAGATGCATAGAAAATATATACAGTTTCAGTGATTAGTTGGGCTGTGTGAGATCGGCTGTCGCTTGTGTTTCTTTTTTTTTGGGGTTAGGGGGAATACATATAGAATTTTGGTCAAAAGCATACAAATTACAACTCATCACAAGAGTAACGAACGTCTAATGCAAAAGCAATCAAATTTCGATATCAAACTTAATTTTGGCTTCACTCTTGGACTCGTCATTAATTACAACATCGATAGGGAATATATATTTGGGTAACTGGCGGCCAATTGGTAGATCTTTTCGGTTAGTTTAAGGCATAAACACACATGGAGGAAAACAATTAACAGTTATTGAACAGGATTGAAAACATAAACATAAGTAATGGTAGAATAGAGACATAAAGAGGGGAGACAGAGAGATAGAGAGAGAGAGAGAGTGGAACATTAAATGAAAAACAAAGAACACTTAGACGATTAAAGGGAGCAGCACACACGGCAAGACACATGTCATTGTATAAGTATATTGTATAGTAAAAGTATTAGTATTCATAGCTTTAAAACATCATGCCTCTGCGGTAAGATTCAAACATCGAAGCGCACCAAAAGTTGGGGGTTCCACTGCCAACAAAACTCAAGTTCTCCAGCTCATGTCGGCCCGGCCATGCAGAATATACCAAATAATAATAATAAATAAAAATAATAAACTAAAATTAACACAAAAAACCAAAGAAATGAATGACGTAATTCCCACTGAATTTTACACCTAAATTTCTATTTGCTTTCCGTAAATATAAATTCCTATATATCAAAATTCTCTTAGTAACCGATCGGGTTCTAAATTGTAAGTCTCTGGATCCCAGGTGATATTTCACACGATCATTGAATAAGTAATTATTTAAAATATAGAAAAACAAACAAAGGAAAGCTTAAGAAAAACTATAAGCTTAGATTAAGTTGAAGGCAAAATTGAGCTAAATAATTCCTTAAATTAGTATTTCATTGCAATGGTTTCCTTTTTGATATTTATAAGTCAATAACCATCCCTCGTATACGTAATATTCGTATAAAATATGCTTTCCTTTATTGAAGTCTTCAACCCAACTGCATTGGACTATGGCAGCGATCTGAACCCTTGAATATCTCAATTACTTGGTAATTGTTTGGTTAATGTTTAATGCCAGAAGTGGCCATCGCGTCGTATACGTAATAATCCACCATAAACTTGCAGTTTTTTGCCTTTTTAAAAGTAAACTTCTATCACAACTTGCCGCAAAGCAAACAAACAAAAGTCAATGTCGCTTCAGCTTACACACAAACACAGATACACTCACACACACACACACACACAGCCAAAATGTACATGCACGTGCAGCTGCTGCCAACATGTAGACATCCTAATGAGTGACTCGACTCTATTCGGTTCGATTCGCGGCGTGGGGAGAGTATGGGGGCGGTGGTATGGGGGGAGTCGCGACTATAAACAAGGTACTGCTACTAAGGCAGCTACTAAATATGCTGCGTGTCAGTAATAAGGCAAATAAAACGACACACAGCGAGTGTCCTATATACCCGAGGCGGAGGCGGAGGCGTAGGGAAACCAACAGATATATACGACTATATAGTACACATATATACAGACATATGTACATATGTATACATAGTGTGATGGACTTTGGTATGTAAAGCCACGTTTTCTGGTTTCGTTTGCTTTTCGTGTGCAAAATCGCAGTCGCACAAAGGAAGAGAGTGGAAGAAAGGTGCAGGGCGAAAGGGAGTATCGATCGACTGCTCCACATAACTGTAGGTAGCTGTAACTGTAGCTGTAACAGTAACTGTTGTCCTGCCCTTGACTTAATGTAGGTGTAATCAACAATTTGCGACGCTGATTGACGAGCAGCCAGCCAGCCAGCTAGCCAGCGAGGAGACTCCACCGAAGGGCACGGTGGAGTACAGGGCCAACGCACGTACGCAAGAGGAGCGGCCCCCTGGAGAGGAGGCTTTACAAAATATTTTCTTCCGACCGACCCCCCCACCTGATGGTCAGATATGTGAGAGTGTGCGAAACTTATACAATAATTCAACTGTAGAATTGTTGCAAATTATTCATATTGCACATACGCCTGGTGGGACACGTGGCTCATTGAAAGTTTTGAGCAAATATTTGCCACACGCACACGCCATGTGTTCATTAAACTTTCACCTTTCGGTATTGTTCAATATTTGGCAAAGTCAACTTTCAATCATCGAAGAAGAAGAGTCTATATTATATCTCTGTAGTTTGGCTATTTATACACCTCGTACTATGCTCCCACTTTTGCACCCTTCATAGCCTTGCTAACCAGCCCAAAACTCACGCAATGCCAGCGTATAAAATCCAGCAAAAACACAAGCGTCGAAAATGCTTTCATGGAGCCATGGAGGCGACAAAACGCTAATGAACCGCGCACACGGAAGCCACACTCCGCCCCCTCTCTACCGCGCAAGAAAACAAAGCCCACACATTTTTATGCTTTGAGCCTAATGGTAAATCGAAATACGCTTAAAAGTCAGCAAAAAAACGAACACAAAAGTGGCTTGAAGTTAAGCTAAATCTAAGGCTCTGATAAAAAATAAATTTGTACCAAATGAAGCGTTTGTTTGGGGTCTTAAATTATGGAAAAACTTCAGCTGTAGTCCTTCGATTATAGATTTAGTTTACGACGCAAATTTCTGTTCATAATTTGTCTTCTCCTCAAAATTAATCCATAATTAAGTGTGCACCAGACGCAATAATGTCCTTATAATTAATGATAATTGTTGAGTTCGGCGTCCAACTTTTTTTCTTCTATTCTAATTACCGCCATTGATTTTTGGCGTCCATTGTGTAATAATAAATTTCTTTGCTGCGTCGAAAATTAACATGTACTCGACGAGTCCCCAGGCGGCGACCAGGAAGTGCGGGCCATTAATGACAGCAATTTATTTGGGCCTATTGATTGTATGTACTTTTCATGTGATTGTTTGTTGGCCAGGCTGTTAATTTGTGGTAAATTCTCCCATTATATGTGTGGAAACAATTAACGTGTTATAATCGATGTTTGAGTAGGCTAAATTATAATATTCTGCTGTTGGGCTACTAGCCAAGTCTCTGCAAACATTTCTATTTTCTGGAAAACAAATACATAAATCACTTCAACTGTTGTGATTCAATTAAATACAGTTTTAGTTCCGCCTTCGAGTGTCTTACACTTGCACCCACATATCAAACCATCTATGGACAATTGAAAAGAAATCTGTAGAGCTCTTTGCAGTCGCAATCATCCTCATCCTGGGGAGGCAAACGACAGACGGGGGCGCCAGCAATTTGGCCCGTGTACAATTTTATTATGCAGCTGCGCAGAATCAAGTGCAAAATGCACTTGAAAACTCAACGCCAAGGCTGCAGAGAGAGAGAGAGAGAGAGATGGAGGAGGGAAGAGAGCAGATAGAGAGTCCTGCCAGGCCTGCCAGGATGCTCTGCTTGGACAGGTGGCTGGAAAAAAGTGCACAGGCTAATGAAAAATGCAGTAGCAGAAGCCGAGGCAGAGGCAGCCGCAGCTGGAGCTGACACACGACCAAGTCGTAAAGAAGGAAAGAAAAGCTAATGCTTTGCTGTGGTTAGACAATGCAGCAGCAGCAGCCAACACAGACACGGATACACAGCTAGTGGAAGGGACACGGACGCGGCCACGGGGATGGACATAGACATGAAGACAGAGACATTACAGGCAATTTCACTAAATGACACTGAGAGACCGACTTTCGCCAGCTTCCCATCCTTTCGATGTGTTGATGTTTCTTTTGTTTCTTGCCACTGCCACTGCCACTGCCTTGCCCTGCCCTGCAGCCCCGAAGGCAAAGAGGAGGCTCTCAAGGTGCTCCACAGGCTTATGCGGCGAATCGGTTGGGTTTCGAGTCCCGAAACTGGCACATGGCCAGGGCCATGGGGCGAATGTGGAACAGCTTTTGCAGTACATTTTTGATACACAAATCAGCATTAAACGGTCCACCGCCAGCACCAAGAAAGAGTTCATTAGGACAAGAAATGCCCAGGGCTAGCCTTCGCTTTGGCCACTGCAAAGCAACCACAGGATGCAAGACCCAATCAAAGGTCAGAGAAGTCAAAGAAGAACCCGTTTCAATACAAAATTCAAAAGGGTATTTTGAAACATTATTTAAATGTTCTATGGGTGGAATTATGGCAGGGCATAAAGTGAAATATGTGAAAGATAAATGTAATAAATTCTTTTATTAATCACTCACAGCTGTAACAAACCTTCAAAGTATGGTAGTATAACCTAATTCAGCCAATACGGCAACACTAGGACATAAGATAATACCATAAGAATACTAAATATACGCCCACATTACAAATGTGTAGATCGACGCCCGAGCACTTTGTGTGTGTCATCGAAGGCGGGAGGAAGAAAAAAAAAAGAGCGAAACAGAAAAGACGTGGTGATACGACCGTTTTATACTCTCACAAAAGGAATACAGGAACTGTCGAAAATGTTTACAACTAGTTATAAAATATTTACCAGAACTTAAATACTTCGTATATTCCCGTAAAGTTCACAAAACTTCTGAATGATTGAGTCTTTTTTTATTGTCAAATTTTCAATCATTTTTGTATTGATCGCTTATCGCATACACATATATAATCGAAAATTGTTTGATTTAAAATTCAATTCACGTGAAACGCACAAATCGATGAGAACACATGCAACACATGGGCCATGCCACACACAGGGTCCCGGCCCGGACCGGCACACAATCTAGACAAACGAAAATCGGCAATTCAAGGACCAGGAAACCCAAGCGGAGAAATCCGCTCGGTTGGCCAACAAAACAATTTTAAGGCAAAGCCACAAAGAAAAGTGGCGAAGTTTCCCAAACGGAACTCAAGGAAGCAAAAAAAAAAAAAGTTGGCCTTTAAGCGCAGATTGTGTAATGAAATCAGACCAGCAGCTGGATGTGGGCTGGGGCTTGGGTGTGGAAAGGGGGATGGGGGGGGGGGGGGGCGCCCATGGCACCGCAAATTAAAGTCGTTTTGCGGCTAAATGAGAACTGGTTGTGTGTGTGTGTGTGTGCACGGGTTTTTGTGGACTTCAAACGGAAGCAGACATTTCTTTCAGCATTTCGTTTTTTGCAGCAGGATTTCCGGCCATGAAATGTAAACGTCGTTTCCCAGTTTTCCAGTTTTCTCTTCTCTTTGTTTGCCTAATGAAAATGTCAAACGTTCGGCCATAGTCCAGAGAGTTAATTGAAGGCATATGTGCGTGTGTGTGTGTTTGTGTGTGTGTGGCAAGATTCGCGTGTGCATTCAGCAGAAGCCATCGATCAGGTTGCTGTTCCGCGCTCAATTTCACATTTGGCGACGACACTATAAATCAAGCCAAGGGTGCAGCGCCCAAGAATATGCTACATAATTTGTTCGCAATAAAATTCTTAAAGTGCTGCGCCAAGCACGGACTCCACCCGAAGACGACACTCGACAGCTCTCAGGCGGAAAAACAATGAGGCGAGAGGCGAGAGGGGGAAGGAAAATGCATGTCGCTGGTTTTTTGGTTCCATTCGATTGCATTTCATTGGATTGCAAAGTTTTGCCTTTCCGGAGGAGCTCTTACTCGCCTTCCCTTTTGCTCTCGCTGGGTCTCGCTGGGTCTCGCTGGCTCTCGTTGTTGTTTTTGGCCGCCAGAGAGGAAATAGTCCATGGCAGCTGAAACTTTTTGGCCACAAATGGCAGTAAGTCAAGTTGACAGAGAAGAAGCCAAGCCAAGTCTAAGACGAGTTTCTCAAGTGCACACACGAGTACTACCACGAGTACGACTACGAGTAACGGCCACAAATTTCGAAATTCTCCCCCAAGGCTTTCATTAGCCTTTCCCGCCCAAAAAATTGATTACCGTTTACTTACACTGGCCATAGCGTTGTTGGCTAAGCTTACCACACGAATAAATACAGGTTGCGAGCGAGAAGAATCACATCGAAAAGTTGTGGGGGGGGGGACAGGTGATTGATTGTGGAGGGGGACAAGTGATTTCGATGGAAGACTGGAGCTTGGGGGAGGCCTGGCTTTGTAGGGGGTTGGGTTGGGGGTATGTCTATTTTTAGTACTATTCTATTTTGTGAGCAGTTAATGAACGCAATCCTTTAGCAGTCGTTAGCTTCATCTGAGCAACTCAAGATCGTTGATTTAAGATGATCCAAGAAACTTTGCCATGGCCATAAACCATTAAATGTACATATAGTATAAGGATAAGTAAAGTATAGTATTAGTATAGTTAGGCATTGTATTAGTATTAGCATTGTTGCAGTGCACATTTCATGGATAAAAGATACTTCGGCAAGAGCTCACTTATGTACGAGTACGAGTAGGCTTTTTTGGTGCTTTTGGTAAGACCGCAATTGGCTTGTTGTTTACACAAAGCATACTGTTGTTGTTGTTGTTGTTAGGTGTTTATTCTTTGCATAAAAATACGTTTAATATGCAGTTGGCATCCCGCCTGCCGACGCTGCACAAATTGCAATATAAATGTCATGCAATGGCTTTCTGGCCCAGAGTAAAAACCAAAGAGTCAACAAAAGGGAAATCAAATGAAATAAATTTAAATGGATTTCTTGTTTATAATTAAGCGCATGCGAGCAATGCACAGACTGGAAGATAGATAGAATAGATAGAGGAGAGCGTAAAAGAGATGGCAAGAGCAAATTAGAGCGAGACCGACAAGACAATTAAAATGCACGCAGTGGAACAACATTTGTTTGCATTTCATACAGAAAAAGAGAGAAAGAGAGCGAGAAAAGAAGTATATATAGAGGGCGAAAGAGAGAGAGAGATAGAAACAGAGGGTATATAAGTTATAGGACGAGCAGGGCAATGCAAACATGCAACGAAAAATGTTTGAAAATTATAATATAGCTTTTTGTTGGTTCTTCTTTTTTTTTTGGTTTTAGGTTTTCAAATTTCACATTTTTACGGGCCCCAATAAGTTGTTATGGTATTATTATGGCGCTCTCTCACACACATTCACATTCACACACTCTAGTACACGCAGAGACACGCACGCACACACTCGTACATAAATATACATATACATATACATAGATGTAAGTATAAGCTACTAAACCTAGCACGCTACTAAGTTTTTAGTCACACAGAGCACGGGCCACAGCACAGACAGAGAGAGAGAGTTAGACAGTGTTACAGACAGAGCGAGAGAAACAGACAGTTATATTGTATATTGAGAGAGAGAGAGAGAGAGAGAGAAGGCATTGCGGTTAGACTGTTAGACACCAATATATAGTAAAATAATTGGCAAATTTGTGTGTGTGGTTCACAATAACTGATGATCCTTAAATTTAGACTGTACCTAAAATTGTCTGTACGATTTTGGCAATGTTGCATACTTTTGAGCGCTTTATCGGTGGGTGGTCGGTGGGTGAGAGAGAGAAAGAGCATGATAAATTGATGTCGCGCAACCTGCGTTTAAAAGAAATAAACAGTAAACGTGTGTACATAAGGTGTATGTGTGTGTGTGTGTGTGTGTTTGTATGTGTGTTTGATGTTTGTGTCATTATTTTTTTGGAGAATTTTTTAGTGCGTGCTTCGCATTGAGTAAGAAAAAGTCGAGAGTCGAAAGAAGAGAAAGAGGAAACCATAAGCAAATGGTGTCCATATGTAGGTCTGTGTGTTTGTGTTTGTATTTGTGTGAAAACGAGAAAAATCTTCAAGTAAGCAAAGTAGCGCAGGGCGAGAATAGATAGAACCAGGAAAAGTGCCACATTTGATAATGCTGAACATTGATAATAAATATATAAAAAATAAATAAAAATAAATATATAAAAATATATGTAGATGTAGATATACATATGTAGATATTTTCGGCTATGCATAGTGTGATGGAATGCATTGGATTGGCTTGGTTTTTGGCGGGGGTCTTGGTTCTCTCATTGTTTTTTTCGGTTTTTTCGATTATTATTGGTTGGGTAGCTGGTTTCAAAGGCTTTCTAAACTACATTAAAAAACAGTTCCTTATATCGTAGTTATATAATGTATTTGTTAGGTTAGATAACACGCCAAAACTCCGACTTACCCAGACCGCTGCAAAGGTTATTATCACTTACAGAGCCCAGGAACAGAACTAAAGGAACAGAGCAACAATTCTTCCCCCACCCCCAAAAAAATCCCTTCAACTACGGTTATACAGTTTTTTTTTTCAGTATTTTCTCTTTGCTGAATTTTCATGCTCTTGGTTTTTGGTTTGTTGTTTCTGGGGTTTTGTTTTAGTTTTCAGCGCTTGCTTCAACATGTGAATGTTCCACAAAAAAATGGGTTTTTTCGGGCCGAAATTAAAATGTGCATTTCAATTTGAGGCAAAGTTTTCACTTTGGCCGCCCACGTGACTCTCGCCTCGAATCGCTTGGCCATTGTCAAAGTGAAAATTTTCGTTTCGTTTTTGTAAAACATTCAATTTGAATTTGTTTTTATTTCTTTTTTTGCAAAGCGTTTTTTGGTTTTTTTTTTAGTTTTTTTGAGTTTCTTTTGTTTTTGGGTTTCGTGATTGGTTTTGGCTTTGTGGAACAAATTTCGCAATTGAATCAAGTTGAGCTCCTAGATCGAAAACGGGAATGAGAGGCAAGTAAGCTTTACAGAATCTTTTGGGAAAACTTGATACCATTTAATATTATTATCTGTATTATTATTATTATAAAATATTAATGCTTGGATTGCTTGAGTGTTTTGTTTGGCGTTTGTTTACTGTTTTTGTTTAAGTATTTTGTATTTTGTTGTTGTAGTGTGGTTGCTGTTGGTGGTTTGTTTTTGGTTGTTAGTAAATGTTGCATACTTTCTTTTGGTTGATCGTTTGATTGTTTCATATGTTTGCTGTTCTTTTTTTGTTTGTTTGATGACTACAAATGAAGGCTGAAAGCTAACGAAATGAACTAAATACTAGCTGAATTAATTGCTAATTGATATACTGAGAGAGAGAGAGAAAGCGAGAGAGAGAGGAGGAGCGCGCACATAATGTGTTTCGTATGTAAATTGAGTTTGCCAAACTTGTTGAGTTTCCGAATTGATTTATGCTAATCATGGCCGCGATGTTATGTTAATTAGAAAGCCAAATAATAGCGCTAATTTGTGGCGAAATATCCGAAACAAAACCTCTTCTTCTGTGCATGGTCCTTCTCCCTGCTGATGATGGGTTCTTTGTTCACATGTTGCTCAAGTTTAGCCGGCAGCTCTTGCAGTACAGTCTACAGCAAACAAACTGGAACGGCTGGCTAACGGGTCGTCCAAATCAAGGCAATGAAAATGCTTGTAAATATTCAATGCAATTTGGGCGGTGGGTAACGTAACGGAACCTTTTTCCTTGGCGGGCCCTGCTTTGCAGTTAATAAAATATTAAAAATATTTCATTGGTTTTCCGGCATAATGCTCAATGCTGCGGGGGGGACTAACACACACCAATGCACACCAAGAAAAATATTTTTAATATTTCATGTGCAAATGCGTAGGGGATGAAGCAGAAAATGTAATGAACCAAGGCAAGAAAAATGCTCCAAAAAGTATTCTCAAATAAAAACCAAAAATCACAAAAAGACATTTAAAGAGAGTGAGAGAGGGAGACAAACAGATGGCTTGAGAGTGAGAAATAGAGAAAGGAGATGGGGAAAAGAGGTGTGGGGGGTGGAGGCTGGCATTATTACAAGCATTATTTACAAGCATTTTCATTGTACTTTCAAATTACAACCAACTGCAAGACGGCAACGTAAGCGGCACAACGTAATTGCACAACGTAATTGGCAATTACGCAGGTGATCATTACGTTACACATACACAAAGAAACACGTGAGACACTTGCACGTGTTGAACAATAGAACGGGTAGAAAACGGTTTTGATTTGGTTTTTGTTTTGAGTTTTGGTTTTTGGTTTGTGGAAAATGAGTGTTTGTCGAAATGGAACTTTTAAGCACTTACTTCCGGCGGTGGCGGCGGCGGCGGTGGCGGCGCCACTGGCGTTGTCACGTATGTGTTTTTCTAGTTACGCAAATGGCGGGCGTAATAGCATCGATAGAGGCAAAAATTGAAAATCAAAAACGTAAGATATAATACAGATGTGAGCTCTTACGCAATACGTGAAAAGTGTGTATGTGTGTATATTTTACTATACTCAGAAAGCGGAAGTGACAGTGTTGGGAAGTGGCAGAGGAATGACAGTGACAGATTAGTGTGATTGTAGTGCCTGTTTTTTTGTAAATAGACTTCTAATCGGTTGATCCTTGGACCCTAAGATCAGCTACAGGTCCATGAATCAACCTTTTGAAAACTGAAAATCATAATATACATATGTACGTATGTATGTATGGATGTGTCAAGTGTTGGCTAACTAGATAGATAAGGGTGTAGGTGTGTTAGTGTGTTGGAAAATCATAAACTGGCTGATGTGCTTTTTATTTGTTATGTAGATAGTTTGTATTTGATTTTCATAGCTCGTTTATCTGAGTTGGGTTTGGGTTAGGGTATAGATAGTTAGTTAGAAGCACTTTGCTGGGTTACTCTTAGTACTAGTACTAATCGACTAGGGTGCAGCGTGTGTGTGGGTAGGGGGAAGGGGAGAGCGCACTAGATGTCTGTTTTTGTGGGTGAAGAACTACACACGTCTTTGATTATATTCAGTCTTATTTAGGCTTTACATGGAGTTAAAGCAAGTGCAGAGTGGGCGAAAGTGGTGGGTGGGTGGTTGGTGGGTGGTTGGGTGGGGGTTGGTTGGGTGTGGTGCTTGGTTCTCGGTGGGTTTAATTTGGGTCGGTGGGGTCGGTGCAGTTGTTGTTCAAGAGATAGAGATAGAGAGCTGTTATAGAGAGAGTTACATATAGTTGGTTAGAGCCAGAAAGAGAGGCAGAGAGCTAGACAGAGATAGATAGATAGCTATAGAGAGAGACAGAGATAGAGAGAGAGAGTGGTAGAGTTCGACAGAGAGTAGTTGTAGTTGTAGTAGAGTAAAAGCACTATTAATTGCTGAGATTTGAATAAAGGTGGTTTAAGCTAATTGTACAGCGCATTTAGTTTTGGCTGGCAGAGCTCTTAGACTTGAAATATATATTATATATATATATAGGTATATATGTATCTACTCGTATAATATAACTACTACTGAGTATTCGTTCCAAAGCGGCTCTACGTTCTATATTTTCGGGGTAGAGTTTTGGGCACACGCTATAGTTTAACTGCAAGATCAAGTAAATAGTTTGCGAAAAAATTGATTTCTACCTAGGATAGAGCATAGAGCATAGAGTTGCCACACTACTTAAGGAATGCGTATGCTCAGTTGTGGACTGTGGACTGGGGGGACTGGGGCTTTGTTAAATCAAAAAATCAGTAGAGAGAGCTCGGAACTGAAAGGGTATACAAATAGAAAAGGGGATGGGGAGATAGACAGAGAGAGAGAGAGAGAGAGATAGAGACGGAAAAATAGAGTTTGGAAAGATAGTCTGATGGTGGGTTTACGGATTTACGGTTTGGATTTGGGCTGGGGCTGGGGCTGGGGCTGGAACTGGAAATTAGAGTTTCATTTTAGCTGATGATTTTCATTTGACGACTTTTTAGGGAATTGCGCTCATTGCTTTTAGTTTTTTTTTGGTACTTTTGGACTGGGGGGCGGGGACTGAGATTATACTTTTGCTTTTCTGAGTTAAAGTATTTCTTTTTTTTATTTTTATTTGTTCTTTTTGTAAGGGAGAGAGAGAGAGAGATACTATTGAGAGAATGTGGTATAGATTTAGATTAGGTATTTGGTTTGGTATTTTATATTATTACCCATGACTCAGGTGGATAACGAGGAAATGGAGCTATTTCTTTAGTTGCTACATTACTAGGCAACTCAAGTCTTCCACCTAATTTTCGTAGCTTTCTTCTTCTCGCCACCCGAGATTTCGATCTTAGCATCAATGCGGCCTGCATCTTGTTGTTGTTTTTTTCTCTTTTTTTACGGTTTTTGTTCTTTTTTTACGGTTTTTGGTTAGCTCGTTAGAGCTGGTAACGGTAGCGGTAATAGCAACAGTAACGGTAACAGTAACAGTAACAGTAGTAACAGTTACGTTACGGTTACGTTTGGAGGAGTAACGGTCAGTAGTGTCAGTACGTCGTACGTACAGCGATTACGTCTTGTCGTGTCTTCGTTTGTTCGGGTGGTATAGGGTGCGTTTAACCGTTCAAAATCAATGGGATGACACAGGTTACGTTTAGGAGCTTAATTACGACAAAACTAAACGTAAGTCAATGTAAGTCTGCACTGTTACGTTCTCTGTTCGGTTACGTCACTCTCTCCGACAGCAGCGTAACGAGTGTAACGAGGACGCAACGAGCGCTGCGCTCGTTGGATAGGCACAAAGAGGAGGAGTATAGAAATAGAAGCAAAGAGTAATATTTTTTTTGGTTTTTAAAATATTCTGTGTGTTGTTGTTGTAGTTCTTGTGGTTGTTGCTGTTGTTGTAGTTGTTGTTGTTGTGCTTGAAAAACTGCGTCAGCGGTGGGGCTGGCGCAGCTGAGTGGCGGGCTGAGGATGGGCTGCGTTGATCGCCAGTGGTCGGCTGCGTATCTAGCTCCGTTACGTCGTTTTCGTTGATGCTGATGGTGACGCTGACGATGACGTTGACGCTGACGTTGATGATGACGTTGACGTTGACGCTGATGTTGTCCGGAAACGGAAGCTGCCTTTTCCAACGATGATGCTTCTGACTGCGCTGACACCTGCGACGTCGTCTCGTTCGCGACCTCGACCGCGACTGCAGCTGCTGCGACTTTTGGTGACGTAATAGCGCGCGCGTGACTCGCAACTGGCGACACATAAACACGATCTACTACTAGGTGAACTATGTCTATGGCAATGACTGTACTGTACTGTAGTGTACTGGGGAGCGGCTGTTTGTTGATTGTTGATTCTCTACTGTTCTCTTCGCTTCTCTTCAATTGGTCTATCGTTACGCGGCGTGACGTAACTGTAACGCCGTGCTCTGCCGTGCTGCTACGTAGCGTTCACGTCACGCAGCATTGTGTTCGTTGGCGATTTCATTTTCGTTTGAATCTTGGCATTGAAAGCTATAAACATTTATTAATATCTATGAATTGACCGTTGCCGTTAGCGTTGGCGTAACGTTAACGTAAGCGCACTATGACGTAATCGTAGAGGTATATTGCGTACACTGCGCACCTAAGTCTATGCATTGCGTATGCCTATTTATGTCTATTATCTATTTGTATCTGCACGTAGAAAAGTCTTCTAATTATTGGGTTAACGCTAACGTAACGCAGAGTAATTACCGTAAGTGGCTACGTAATTGTTTAGTTTAGTTTAGGCTACAATGAGAAGGCGTTGTCGTTGTCGAATTTTATTGTTGAAGTAACTTGAATTGAGTTCTCTTTCTCGTTCTCGTCTGTTAGATCACATTTTTTAGGTGCACATTTAGTGTAGGTTTTTTTATCAAGTAGAAAAAATATTTAAAGCTTTTTTTGTTGCACTGTTGCACTGCACTCTAATGCACTAATGTACGAGTATTTCTATCGTTAGGTATACAAAATTCGCTTGCAGAAACTTTATTCGTTTTCATTTTGATTGGCTTTACGTTTTTTTCCTCTTTTTTCGTTGAATTTAAGAACATTACTTAGATCTGATTGGTGTTTGTTAATTTGTTATTTATTTATTTATTACTTGTTAATTTTTCATATCACATTTGTTGCGGTTTCTATTGGGTTTTTCTTTAATATATTTTCTCATTATCTTAGTCACATTTTTTCTGTACTCTGCTGCTCCATTAATTATTTGCTGTTGGATTTGTTACAATTATTTTTTTTGTTATTTTTTAAAGGCCGAAAAGTTGAATATTTTTGTGTTAAGAATTCATATGGAGTTGGTTGAGATTCAATTAATTTACCCCGAGTTCAGTGGGTTTGACCTACCAAACAATGAGAGCCCTGACCATAAACCGAAATCAAATTATTCATTCATGAAGATAGCCTTTCTCTCTGTCGAATGCATTCTGGCCAAATCTTCGACTTGAATCAATTTCCATTTGACTGAAAAGTTGAGACAAGTCGAGTGCAAAGTTTCCAGGCCGTTGCAAATCACTTGCAAAAATCTGGTGAGTAATGCAAACATGGAAAATATTTATGGCATATAAGCCATGTAGCTGCCCTGCAATGCCATAATTCAAATGGCAGAGAACACCCCAGATGAAAGCCCAGCACAGAAAGAGCCAGACATGGGCCAGGGAGGGGAGGCAGACGGGGTTGGGGTTGGGGCTGAGCTGCAGCTGCAGCTGGCGGAATTCATATGCAAATGCAGCAGCAGCAGCACAGGCAGCAGTCGGGGGAAAAGCCTTTGTTAGGCAAGTGGAACACCGACCTAAGCAAAACTGGCAACTGCGAACCCAAAATTTCAATAATTCAACAGCGCAAAGCGGAAAAAGTCACTCGTTGAGCGATGCAGATGAAATTTTAATGAAATAGAGATTCCTGCAAAAACCACACACACACGCACACACAGATGAACATACAGCCACACACATACATATAACATACACTAGGAAAATAGTTGAGTTCTTGAAAATAAAAATAAAGCTAAAATTTGTGAGAGTATATACATAACTGTAGTACAACAATGTCTTTTATATTTCGCTCTTTATTTTTTCTTACTTCTCGCTTTCGATGCCACACAAAAAGGGATCTGGCGTTGGTCTACACATTTCTAATGTGGCCGAGTATTTGGTATTCCTTTATATACCAGTGTTGTCTCGTATATTGGCTAATAGATATTATAGGTATATTATATACATGGGGCTGCCGTATTGACTGATAGAGGTTAGTGCATGGGTCACACTTTCCATCTACTTCCTTCTCTTCTTGATCTCTTTTGAAAGTGGCTGGTTGTGTGCAGAGTGAAGAATATAAAAACATAAAATATAAAAGCAATCACTGAATATAAACATTAAACTATTGTGGATTCATTAAAACAAAGGAACTAAATGGACGACTTAGTATATATTTCAACATTTGCTCTTATACTCGTAGTTTCAGATACTGCTGCTGTCACATAGATTTCAACAACCTTAATAGGGGCTACTATTACCTCCAAATAATCACACATTTTTACTACAAACATTTTACTCTTTTCAAAGTATGTGTCGTATTTTTGGAAAATTAAATTCTGTCATTTTCTGTCATCGTTACTTTTTTCATTTGTTTTTTCTTAGTGCACAAGCAGCAGTGCAATGAAGTCCCAGGGTCGTTAATAGACAATAACACACACACAAACACACACACATACTTATACACAAACAGTTGCAATCGCTGACATGTCTGACTGTCCCGGACTGACTGTGTGTAATGTCTAAAAGATTGCTACATTTTCGCAATTAAACGCACAGATACACAAACACACACACATACACAGAGAGAGAGAGAGAGAGAGCTGGCACAGACTTCTACACATGTTGCTGTTTGAAAGCAACAACAACAACGGAATGGCACGCTGACAACATAAGCGCTTATGTACATACGACTACGACTACTCGTACACACGCACACACACAAAGACTATGAAAATTAATTTGTGCGCCAAAGAGTACGCGTATGAGGGAGAAGGGGGTTAGGGGAGGGGTTATATGTGATAATATATATGACATTTTATGGTAAATTTCATTAACACTGACATGCCCCATTCTTCAGTGAGAAATTGTCCCCTGGGTGCCATGCATTTTATGGCCAATTGTTGTCAAGTGCATTACATAGAGATTTATTCAGATAAAGTTAAGTGGATATTCGAGTGATTTTATCCAAGGGAATTTCGATTGATTCAGTCTTGTTATTAAACTGAATTATGACACACTCATATTCATTCAATTGTGCACCTTTTTTGTGCTATTTCATATTTATTTATTTATTCATTTACGAGTCGGAAAAATGCAATATGTCAGTAAGAAAATCTATCAGCTTGCAGCTTTCACCTTTAACCTTCCTTTGGAATTATATACACAAATATACAAGTTATTTGCTTATGCAAAGTCAACTTTCACATTTAAAACTGCTATTTGGCTGCCAAATCAATAGCAGGTCAAAGGTGAAGTATGAAGAGCATCCTCAGACATAGACATAGCCACAGCCAGTTAACCTGAATCGACTGTTGCACTGGCTGTTGACTAGCTGTAGTGTTAATTAATGGCACAGTGGGATCTCCACCTCATCGGAACATTTTTTGGCACAGCGCCCGCTGACTTGTTCACCTGCCACCAGTGCCACACCAGTGCAGCGCCGTTGTGCCGCCGCTGAGGTGCTCTCCACGGGCACCTTGTCTACAGGTAATTAAGGGCGAACGAGGCGCCCCTCGAGGAGGAATTTGCATATGCCACATGCCGTGAGAAATGGCAACTGTCCTTGTCGAGAGTCATGTTATTTGATTGTCGACAGCAAACCAGGGGACTCTGTGTGTGTGTCTGTGTCTGTGACTGTATCTGTGCCTCTGTCTGGGTGTGTATCTGCGTTTGTGGGTGGGTTGTGGGATGTTTGGTGCCAGCACACACACACACGTTAATTGAGCATAAGTTATTGAGCTGTTTCAATGTGTAGGCGGGGCCTAATCGTAGCTTAATTTGCGGTCAATTTGCGAGCCATTGGAGCCTACTGCCTGCCTGCCTGTATACAAATATTTTCGCCAATCAAATGCAAAATTAGCCATAAACTACTGTATATAAATCGATCCCTTTGCTGCGACTGGGGATTGTTTCCTCCATAAAACTGTCAAGCGATTTTGGTGCTGTGGAGGGTTGGGTGTAATTTGTGTCTTTTTAAATGATTTTTATTGTCGATGGCAGCGACAACAATCAAGTTTCTCTCTGCTCCTCTTTGCACACAGCACACACACACACAGCACACTCACAGCCACACGCTGCCCAAACATCGAAGATAAATGTTGGCCGAAGAGCAATAAGAAAGCAGAGAAAAGAAAAAAACCATCGTGCCAAAATCGAAAATGAATTTAAATGTGGCTTTGTAATAAACGAGAGGGGAGGAACCCTCTCTCTCTCTCGGTCGACCATGAATTATGCAACCATAAGTGAATGTTGCCGCCGCAAAGTATGCAATAAACAAGCCACTGTTGGATGTCTCTCTGTCTGTCTGTCTGTCTGTCGTTGGATTGGGGATTGGAAACAAGGATGATTACGACTTCATTTGCGAGACAGAAGATGTGTCAGAAGGATACTGGCTGTAAGGTACTGCTGCAATGCCAGTATGTCAGTTACAATTACGAAAACAACCCAAAAACAACAAACAAAAACAAGAACAAGAACAGGCATGTCGTTCGCCTGGCAAACAATTACCAAGGCAGCAGCAGCAGCCACAGAACGAACAGAGTCCCCACTGATATGGAAGCTGGGAAAAGAGCAGACCCTGGGACCAAGGGAAAGGCAAAAGGGAAAGATAGCGCCGGCCACGGGCGACAGTTTGAATAATTATTGAGGCTGCATGCTGCAAGCGCCGCACTTTTTGGCAGACATTTTCGAGTAATTGAAAATTAAATTACGCTGCACCGAGAGGAAAGAGTGGCGAGAGGCATCTTGTTCATTTGGGCGTAATCGATTTGATTCATCAAATAGATAGCGAATGGCCCAGAACCGTTGATTGAATTGAATTCAATCGTTTGCTCTGTCCGTTACTCTGTGATGAGTGCTAATTGCGACTGAAAATAGATTTTGGCCTGTGCAGCTTTTGTTAAATCTATAAAAAGTGAGAGATAACCTTGATTACTGATTACTGATTACATTCGGATAATACGATTGAACATGTAAAGGTCAAAGAAGCAGGAGGGCTTTCACATTGAAGGACTCGCTTCGACAAAGCGTGGCAAAACATATATTTAGACACTAGTATACCCTGATTTCCTATCTCACCTGCCCCCCTCTGCCTCTCCCTCTCCATGTACTATATATCCTGTAGACCTGTAGGCAATTAATGCTAATGCAGTTGTTTATCTCAGTGTCGCAATTTCGCTTATTCATAAATTCACTGGGGCCCCCCCCTGCCCACAAGCCCACCAGCCCACCCGCCATTTTCCACCTTTAGTACAAGTTTTTCGCTATTTTCATTTCACGAGACTTGCGAGTGGTGGTGGGGGGGTGCGGGGTGTGCAGGACAGGGGCAGGCGGACAAAATGGTGGTGATGATGATATTTTTTCGCATTTCTGGCGTCCGCCATTTTGCCGCATACTTTTTTCGCTATTTCCCGGCTAATTTACTAGCTGTTGTTTTTGTGAGCGCACCGTCGCGCCCCGCCCCGCCCCGCTCCCGTTCGAATCTACAGACTTACACAGACACAATCTTATGCACTGAAAGCACACACACACACATACACACAGATCTATGTCTCTCTCTTAGTGATTCAAAGAGGACTGAGGAGAAGGAAATAGAAGTGACGCTAGCGTGGGTGCCTGGGAATATAATAAATTTTAGCCGCCATTCGCTTTTGCCGTTTGCTTTCCCCGTTTATGTAGTTTCTTGTTGCCCCTTTTGTTTTTTTACACCCAGTTCTCCGAGAGTACGAGGAGGGTACACTGCTTATGCACAGGGTAGTTCTAGTACTTCTAGGCTGTCGGAACTAGAGCTATTTCAAAACAGGAAACTGCTATATGGCTTACGGTGGTGTACACCCATTTAAAGTTCCATTTCATTGAGATGGATCTACCTGGGGTTGTGAAATCTATTGGTGGCTAGGACACCAGTAGATAATGGACTAATGAAACACATACCCTCTCCTGTGAATGGAAGGTACATTCAATTTAAGGCAGAGATTCTTTTGCAGAGAGTTGAACCAGCCATGTTTGTCCCAATGGGCATTCCCTAGTCGAGCCGTTATTCCTACGTATTTTTGGACCATTTTCATGGACTAGAGTGTTTTTTTTGTGTGTCTTCAGCGCTTCCGTCTTCAGCTCGAGCTTACAGGGATTTTCTTTTGTGAGGGAGTTTTGTGTTTAATTTCGACTAGTTTTATATTTTATTTTGTGTTGATGCTGGTATATTTAGCGTGTTTCGCTGCTTATGCAAGCCAAATAATTGCACAGGGCTAAGTTTTTTAATTTTCCTCTTATTTTCTCTCAGCCAGAGAGCTCATTAAGCGAGCCATGAGCCGTGAGCCCTAAGCCAAGTGCGGAATACCGAATGCCGACAGTCGAGAATCGTATGGCGGCGGCGGCTTAAAGGAGAAAACTTTAAGTCGTTGCCGCCCCCACCTCTCCCCCACCTTGCACTTTTATGACACACATTCCGGGCTGCCATTAGCCTTTTACACAACATTTGGCAAACGGCGCCAGGCCCTGGCCGGGGCCGGGGCCGGTAAAGGGCTGCGGGGGCGGTCGATGGTCGATGCCTGCCAAAGCTTTTCGGGCAGCGCATTATCAGGCCGATACAAAGGCACATTATGCACTTCCGATTCTCGGATTGTTGTTATGCATCTACTTGGCGTTATGGCATCGCCTCAACAAACGGGGCTAGTCGCAAGGGGTTGCACAGGCTAGGAAAGAGGATGCATGGACATATCGAGCTTCTTCACTCCTGCCAATGGTTGTCCTTATTTGAGACATGACTACACTGAGAGGGAGGATACGGGGATGAATCGCGAACATCCCCCAAGAGAATATTTTAAAACTTTTCTTAAATTATGAAATCAATAGCTATTATTTAATATTTTTCCTCTTCAAATTTGTGTGGCATTGCAAGGAGATTGCAACTTCACTTCAGTTGATGGAACTTGAGCAGTAAATAAACTTTTGGATAGCCATCCAATATATACACTCAAAGATCTAGGGGCCTTCAATTTCAGAGAAATTTTAGGAGGTACAAAGATATTTGTAATACCTAGTAATCGAAGCGTTTAGGGCAGTTATTACCCTAACCGTTCAACGCGCTTACTCATTCTCTCTCTGTCTTTATATCCCACACAGCCTCTTCCTCGTGCAATGTGTGCCCTCTGGCGAAGAGAAGGGAGATATAACGGCTGGGGCTGGGTTTGGTGTGAGTAGAGAGAGAGAAAGAGTCAGATGTAAGGGAATACGCGGTATGGAAACAGGGGAAATATTTTAAAACTCCGATGAAATAGGTCGTTAGGTGGAGAGATGATAAACGGAATGCAAGACATAACATTAGAACATAACGAGAGATCGCGGTACATCTCTTTCTCCCAATTTTTTTCCTCTCCCATAACAACAGGAATAGAAACCATATACATATGTATATTACTTATAGAATATAAAGCATACGTTAGGTAAATCGATTACATACGAGAATGCCAGATACAAAAGAAGAGCCGTGGCCCTTGACGCGACTCACAATATTCCCTAAATTGTTGAAGTAAACTTCATGATAAGACAAGAACCAATGACCAATGGCTCCATAAAAAATTATACTTAATATTTGTATATTATTATTGTAGATTTTATAATCTTCTTAACATTAAAAAAACACAAAATAAACTGATAAATATCGTCATAAATTGGTGCCCTTAAATCATAATTAATACATTTTATTAAATAGCTAAGACATTGATTTAGTTGGAGAGCTGGAGTACCACTAACCCATTTACCAATGCCTTGGGCAGAAGCATCGCAATGACATTTAAATACTGAAACACTGAAAATACTGGAAATACTGAAAATACTGAAAATACAATTACTGGGCATGCAAAAGACAAGAAGGAGAGACACATAAACAGGCGGAGTCCATACATATGGAAGTGGGATTGCGGAATAGGTGGTTCTGGCCAAGATGTGCCGCAAATTACCTCGAGGTGCTCGCACACACAGATGCCCTCCTCGCAGTAGGCGCAGATCTGCCACTTGCGCCCGTTGCCGAGACCCTTGAACAGCAGCTGGGGCTCGTCGGTGAGCAGGGGCTCGTACTGGGTCTGCTGGACGCCCGTGCTGAACTGAAGCTCCCGCAGCTGGCGCTTTAGGCCTCCGGTGACGCCGCCATCGCCGTCGCCATCCTCGAAGGCATCGCTCCGACGCATGCGGTAGACGCTGCACTTGCGCTCCAGCTGTCCGGGCGGCGGGTGCATGGGCTCGTGCTCGTCCTCGTCGTAGGCCTCGCCGGCGGTGAGTGGCTGTCGCTCGGCGGCCGTTTCGGGCACCTCCTCCTCTGGCCCGGGACGGCGCAGCTTGGCCACGTGGCCCGGCGAGGCCATGGGCGTGGCCGGCGTTACAATGATGGCATCATGGTGGGGTACAAACATGGCTGCGGCGCCAGCCAACTCTACCTCTATCTCGGCCTCGGCCGATGCCGCTGCCGCGGCCGCCGAGGTGCTGGCCAAGGGAGGAGACGTAGGCGTGGCTGTCTCCAACGAGGTCACTGTCGTTTTAACGCCGACCACAGCCGATGGCAACGCCGCCGCCTCCATATCCATATGCGAGTGCAACGGCAGGGTGGCCGTGGCGGATTTGTGCAGCTGTCCGTGTCCGGCGGCCGCCGGATGGAATCCGGCACTGCTGCCGGAGTGCCGATGCACCAGTTTCGGTGAGACGCGTCCGTGCGAGGCCGCGAACTGCTGGTAAGGCGTCTGCGGCGGTCCTGGTGTGGGTGTGGGCGGGGCGACCGCCCCCAGCAGATGGCTATGGTGCAGATGGCTGTGCGCATGCGCATGGACGTGCGAGTGGCCGTGCGAGTGGGAGTGCATGCGCAGCTGGAGCACCGACTGGGTGTCGCCCTCGTCAATTGGCAGTAGGAGCTTCGATTGCGTCGTGTAGGTGGCGCTCAGTTTGCGGCCCATGGCCTGCGGAGCGCGCAGGTAGTTCGTCGGCAGCTGGTGGAACTGACGCGACGCACTCCGGGTGGGGGTCGAGGCACCGCCGGCTAGTTCGCCGACTCCCAGACCCACGGCCCCGGGCGCTTTCGGTGGATGTAGTTTCGCTTGTAGTATTCGGTTTTTCTTCTCCTGGCGCTGCTTCTGACGCGCTTGGCGCGAGGCCAGCGAGGCGCCACCAGCAGCTGCATACATGGTTGCAGATGGGAAAAGGACAGGACTAAGGCTAGGATCGGGTGTGGAGTTCTACCTCTAGTTACAAACTAAGCTTAGTGTCTCTAGGTCGCTTTAACATTAGTTTTTTTTCTTATCGAGTGGCTTATATTTGTGTTGCAACCAGTCTTGGTCGCTTCTCTCTACGCTATAGCTGATATATGTGTTATGCTGGACTTAAGCTCGGCCCCGAACCTGATCTGAACCTGATCTGTGTCCTTGTAGTCCTGTTGTTGTGACACGTCCCTTTTGATATTATCACCTCACTGTCCGTTACTCTTCCTTTTCTGTATTTTCTTTCTCGCTTTAAGCTGCTTTCCTTTCTAGTCCTTTTCTGGATTTTCTAACTGTAAATACTTTGTTTCCAACTCCCGATACAAAGCGGTTCGTAAATGAATTTCACAAAAATTGTTAGCAAAAAATTGTTTCGGTTTTTGGTTTGTTTCTCTTTTCTCGTTTTGTCCCTGTAAAGATGACACTTGCTGCCACTTGCCACGTGCCCCGTTGAGATGTGTGCTGCCAATGTCTGGTGTGTCTTCTGTGTGTTTTGGTGTCCTGTTTGACATAAATGATTGTACTCTGGATTACATGCTTACGCTGCAACTTTAACTTTAACGGCTCAAAAAAATTGTTTGTGGTGAAACCATCAAAATATACATAATAATTTGTTAAGACCTAACTGAAAAATATTCTTATGTTTCATCGACTTCAACTTCAAGTTCAACTTAGGCTAGGGCTATCCAAAAGATACATATATGTTTTGTGCATATTCGCAGTGTTGTTCGTTTCGGTTCGTCTGTCTGTCTCTCTGTTTTTTTGTATATCAAAAAATATGTTTCAAAAAATTTGTTATCGCTGTCTAGGTTTTTGTATTTTGTATTTTGTCTTTAGATTTATCTTTGGTTTTCTCTCTGTTTTTGGTTTCTGTTTTGTTTGTTTTGTCTATTAAAATATGTTTCACAAATATTTACTTTCCACTCTCTGCTTCGGCTTATAAACATTTAAAAAATATTCTCTTTCCACAATCAAATTGCATACTTTTGGGCGTATTGTCTGTGTGTATCCATCAACAACATCGGTAACATCTCATTCTCATTCTCGTTCTCAACATCATCTCATGTCGTCCTTTTTTTTGGAGGCTGGAGCCGTGTTTTTGGTTTATAACAAAATAAATCGAGTATTTTTCAAGCTGCCTGGATTATTATTTGTATTTTGTAAAATTTGCTATGCATATTCTTCTCTTTTGTTTTGTTTTGTCTAACTAATGTCCTTTAGGGGGTATCAAAAAGCACTTAGAAACTATACACACATATACATATACACATATTTCATATTTAATATTGTTTCTTGTATTATTTGTAGTTTTGTTGAATGATTTCTTGCAGCTTTTCGTTTTAGCTCAGCTTTGCACAGAAGCCCATGGAAGTGATCTAAAATCTGTTGAATATTCTTCTATATTGTATATATAACACACACAAACAAGCACATCGAGTACACACATTTTCATGCTACATTTTTCGCTTGAAAAGTGGTTTTCCTTCTGCCGCTTGGACCTGTCTCACTGCACAACATTATCGGCCTTATCTAAAACTTAGATTAGAGACGGATTTACTGCAAGGAACACCAAATATATGAACAACATATTATGCATAACTGTACTTAGGTCTAATGTTAATCCGATAGATACAAATGTCACAATTTATTAGCTAAGCAGCTCTGTAAAATGTATTAGAATAAAGGCAATTTATATATAGTAAATATTTTATTCAGCTAGGAACCAAACATCGTCATTGCAAAGTTCTCATGGAGCTGGCCAACAAATTGGTAAATGGGTTAAAGGATAATACTGTGGTAGGATAACCTCTATCAGCCAGTACGGCAGCCCCATGTACTATAATAACCTCTATTTGCCAGTACGGCAACACTGGTATATAAAGGAATACCAAATATTCGGCCACATTAGAAATATGTAGACCGACGCCAGATCACTTTTTGTGTGGCATCGAAAGCGAGAAGTAAAAATAAAAAGCGAAATATGAAAAGACGTTGCTGTACTACAGTTATACACTCTCACAATACATAACACAAAATCAATATAATAATAATCATATAATTCTAAAATAAGAAAATAAATACCAGACTGCAAATATTTGTATTTTCTTTTAATATCTTGATGCAACTTGGTCGACTGTCCGCCATTTCGAAAGTCAACAAAGAGATTCCCATGTGTTTAACGAAACAAAATTCAATCAAATAGAAATGCGTCTAGGAATGCCATGAAACTCTGTGCCACCATTCAGAGGCCCTTAACATTTTTGTGCCATATCACTTTTACGATCCCCCGGCTCACCCCTCTGGCAGAGAGAGATATCGTCTGCACATGTGACCCTAGAAAAAGTGCTGCATTCTTTCAGAAATAACTTCATTGATTAACATGCCGTTTCCTGTTGCCACTTCGTGAATGTTGTTTTTGTGTTTATTTTAAACATTTCGTAAATG
The DNA here is from genome assembly GCA_035041765.1 of Drosophila algonquin. NCBI lineage: Eukaryota > Metazoa > Arthropoda > Insecta > Diptera > Drosophilidae > Drosophila > Drosophila algonquin. Next base: position 1,094,588 of record JAWNKY010000495.1, on the reverse strand, counting down.
TTCTTGAGGAACGACAATTCTGAACATTTTGTTTTCATTTTAAAGGTTTGCATGCAATTTTGTCGTAAACACGCAAATTATAAATGGAAAAGGCCATCGGCCGCATTTCGCTTCCAGAAAGGACCTTAACATTTGCCATGGCGACTCTGCCTGCATTAGCGGAGGGCCAAAGGATTGCCGCTGAGCAATTCAGGGTCGCAAAACACTAATACATATATAGAAGAGCTTCTGCCACTCTTCCTGATTTTATTGCCTTTGCCATTTATGGCTTTAACCTGCTTTCCACTTGCTTTTTCTGCGTTCTGCCTGTTTTTTCTGCAACTCTGCACCGTTAGAACTATTACACTTTCACCGTGGACTGCGTACCTTTCATGTTAGCCAAACACAATAGGTGGCGACAATGTTTTAGGCCCTTAAAACACTTTGTTGGGTGTACGTGTGTGTATGTGTGTGTGTGTTTATGTAACAATTTGTACGGCTTTTGGCTCAACCTAGCACGCACTCAAGGCTAATTAAAACTCAGCCACGGCAACGCCCCGAAAAAAACGTAAAAAAGAAGCAAAAAATATAAGGAAAATAGGGGAACAAGGGCATACGGGGCATAGGGGGTCCGGCCACAACAGTGCCAGCTGGCAGGTATGTATATAGGATGGTCCTACGGGGCAGTGGAGTACAGGGCAGGAACGAGTGTGGAGAAAAGTTGGCTGACGTGTTGCTTGGCTGTGCTTTTCACAATATTTTTTGGCAAAAACAAAATGCCAAACAATGAGAGCAAGCAAATGGAACAACTAGGTCTCCAGGTGGTAACATCAATAGGTCAAAACGAGGGGAAAGTTGAAGGGATTCTGTTGCAACCAATAAAATGAAATATAATAATAATTCTGAGAATAGTTTAATAAATTATATTTAGCACTTTAAAAAGTGCTTTCAAGTCGCCGCCGACACAAGCCGAAAGCCAATTAAACGTTTTTTGCTAATTAACAAAGTTTGTACTAGCCGCATTTTAATTGCCAGCTTATTTACATATTGGCCATTTGTTGGCAAAAAGGTCAACGGGAAGCGATCTAACAGTTGTTGGTAACAACAACACACGCAGATTTCGCATGCAGACCGCAAATTAAACTGGGCCAGAATGGCGTGGACCGTGGGCTGTGGGCTGTGGGCCAGAAAATATGAATTTAGATGATAGCAATTAAGGCTGCCCGAAGGCAGGCAGGTGGGTCCCTCCCAAGAACAACAATGAAAATCAATAGTATTGCATCCCACCCTCTAGAGGAGAGTCAAGGCCACAGGCCACAAGGGACAACAAAGGTCCACAGGGACGAGATCACGTGAGCAACACCAAAATTGTGTGCTAAATTATGCAAGTTCGGTAATTACAGTCTAGTGCCCAGGCATGTGCCATTATCCCTTAAAAAGGCCGCAATTGTTTTGCGGCAAAGACGCCCACACACAAACGCACACACAGACACACACAAAACATCAGATGACTCAACATGTGCCCAGTTACGCAAATCGTGCTGTCTGACTGGCCACAGGAGACATTACATCAAGAGTCTACCTGCCATTCAGTGTCAGACAACGCGGCGTATACGTCATACAGCGAGGAGATGAGGCATGCAGCAGCAGGAGCAGCACCAGCCAAAAGGCAGGCAGAAATGAACCGAGGCGAGGCGAGGGGAGGGGAGGGAGGGGAGGGGAGGCTGTTCTCTTTATTCATTCATTGCGGATGCATACTCTCGTAAAAGCCGCTCAGAAATATCATTTATGAATGGGGCGTTCTGGAAAAAGGAATCGTCCTTGAAGACTGTGTACATTTATTGTAGAAATAACTGCAAAAAGACAAATGTTGCAGCTCAACAAAATATCAATTGACAGAAAAACATTAGCTTTGTCCAAATTTGAATACAAATTGCAATCCAAATTTCAAATATATGTGGTAGATAAGTTTAGGTGTATTTTAAATTTGTGTGCTTCTTGGGGAAATTCGGTTGTAGCCGATTTCCAGAACACGGACGATTAAGTCATTTATGCCACAGTTTACCCCCGTGTGCAATATGCACACACTGGCGCACAAAGGCCCACCGTAGTAAGCCCAGGGACCTGCCAATACACACTTAAACTCACACACGCACACAGCTGAAAATGGCAGCTGTGCCACGGAAAGTTGTCTACGCAGCAGCGTCAAGGAGTCCGAAGGGAACGCGGAAAAGGATGATATGATGATGGGAAATGGGAAAAGTGCTGCACACAGTCGGCTTTTGTATGGCCATCAGCCGAGTAAAACTGAGATTGAAATTAAAATTTAAATGTATTTCAAGTTGATTTTTGTGGCATGGCCAATGGGTTTGGTGTGTGGCTAGTTTTTTTTGGCCACGTTGAGCATTGAGCATCCTGCATTGTGCAGGATAATTATCCTTTAAAAATATGCAAGGGAAAGTCTTGCTTTTCAAAATGAAGAAACTGTATGCCACTCTTCAAATGCAAATATGCATTTTCTATTCTTCAACTGGCACTGCAAAGATTTGTTTACACCTGAGAAACCGCTTGCACTATCCACATTCCTTTACCATCAAAAATAATTGAGAATATAACGAGTCTTTGAAGGCCAGAAGTCTTTGTCTGGCCTGAAATTGTTATGTGAATTGACGCCTAGAGGTTATGGCCGCGTCCTAATCTGTGGACCTCTTAAGCTCACCTTCGTCATATATAGGCCACTGCTATTTATTGTTTACTTAAGTGGCCCCCACAAAGGAAGAAAGTTGGCAGAATAACGGCACCATTGCCATGCAATTTATCAATAAAATAACAGCACAGCACTCTCCAGCACGCACACATTGAAATAGATAGTGGAAATAAAGTGAAATATACACTACTATATGGAGGTATATAGGGGAATATATAGGGGAACCGGAAATATTATTGATTATCGCAAAAGCAAATGCCAATAAGCGTTTATTTTCGTTCATTATTCTATTTCGATTTCAATTTCAATATTATGCATATTATATTTGCGGAAAAACATTTCCATTTGATAGCTCTCCCCAGCATTTTCCCTGTCTGTCTTTCCTTCTATTTTCCACCTATTTTTGGCAGCAAGCCGTCGCTTGATTTCTTATGTAAGTGGAGCAAATGTTTTCCTCTTCCATTCGCATTGGCATTGGCATTCGGCTACGACTTGGCCTAATAAGCATGGCTTTCCCTCTTTCAGTCTGCTGTCTAGTTCTGCTTCCTCAACACTTTCGATGGGAAAGGAGCATAACTTGTTCTTCCTTTCTCTTTTTTGGGTTGAAATTTTTAATTAAAGTGTTGGAGGAACAAACTGACACCAGGCTCGTGTGACTGACTGACTGACTGACTGACGTGCATGGGTGGCGGCTGCCTTGGCAAGCAGACACTGGCCCCAGCATGAGACCCATTCAAGAACTGCATGTCAAAGTAAGTTCAGAGCGCACTCTGACACTGGCAATGGTCTGGTTGTCAGGCCAGAATGACAAGTGAACTTGAACTGCTCAATAGTTATGCATGGCAATCGTTTATAGGTGAATCTTTAAATGAGCCCAAAAGGGTAGCAAAATATTAAAGTAGGATCTGCATTGTAGGAGCATTGTATCTGGGTAGAGTATCAGCATTTGCTAAGCCAACGTAACGCCTGGTTCAGCTTCCACAAGGTGCACCTTGAAGCCTGTATTTGACAAGGACAAAGTCAATTAGAAGGCCCTCAAATAAACCTCACCGTAGTTGGGGACACACAAGTTTGCTGAAACAACATGAGCCTGATTGCAGGACCAGGAAGTGGAGAGCAACGACGAATTTCCAGTTTAAGTTTAAGTTAGCAAAAGTTGAGATTGGTTTCAAGTTTAACTCAGATTACTCGCTTAGTAACCAGCATTTATGATGATCTTGCACACTCATGTAATCGGTTTTAGTAAACCATCCCGGCGTATACGTAATGTGAGCATGTGCCATTATTTCCGCTTAATTACAGCCGTAAAAAGTCCGGCGTGCGCAATGTTGCGTAGAATAAGCCTCATATTAAGACAAAGCACCCAAGCGAGCCGATGCACCGCCGGCAACAGGCCACTGCCTCGTCCCCCTGCCACAGCCCCTCCTCCTGCCACAGCCCTTCCCCCTGCCCCTGCCCCATAAATTACACGAGCAGGAAAACTGGTAGAAGAAAATCCAATGGCTAGGAAAAACTCCTATGAAGGGGACGAGCTATGTCCCTCCCTCCTGTTGGGGCCATGAAATGGACACCGTGAGTAGAGGCAGAGGCAGGGGGCAGGGGGCAGGGCCAGAGACCATTTGACCAGTTAAAAGCGCGCACGGAACTCGCTGCAAATGACATAAACTGCAAGTGAAGCCGACAGTGTTTATTGCTTTTTATGGTGGCGCTTAATGGTGCCGCTTCGCATGGGGCAAGGGACACGGGGGGCATGAACAGTCGGAGTCCTAAGTCCATCGCTTTAATGCAAATGCAGAAAAAGAGGAAAAGCCAGAGTGGCTTTAACAATTTTCTACTGCATCGATGGGAAGCTCAAGGTTTGCAACTTCTAATATATAGTATTTCTCTTCTCCATTCTCCATTTGTTTCTTTATTTCCAGAAATTATAATGGCAGCGTTTTTTTTTATTTACTTGCACTGTGTGTCCCAGAAAGCCATAAAATATCACGCCCGACACGGTCCGGCCCCGACCCCGACCCCGTCCCGGCTCGGTCCGGCCTGTTCAGGTTTTAGTCGAGGAAATGACCACGCCCTTTCCTGCCAGACTCTCATGCCCCCCACTTGAAAGTTGCACTGCCATTTTGCTATCTGTTTCCTTCACTTCAACTCCACTCTAAATCTATTTTGTCTCGTTCCCTCCAACTGTGCTGACCTCTTTGTGTGTGGGTGTCGAAGTCTCAGAATTTATTTTTGCATCTTCTGCATTCTCAACAATTTTGCAATTTATTGTTTTCTCTGTATTGAGGTCAGTTTGTTAGGAGGCAGGCTCTTCCTTTGCCTCCTGACTGTGCCTCTGCCTCTCCTTCTGCCCCTCCTTCTGCTTCTGCCTCTGCCTTTGTTGTCTCTTCAATACCAGCAAAAGGCAAAAAGTAAAAGAGTGAAAAGAAAAAGGAGGTTAGTTGTGTTTAGACAACATCAGCCAAGAGCGAAATACAATCAGCATATACTATATGCATGGAGGATACGTATAATAAGGGGAAGTCAGGACAAAGACAAAAGCAAAAGCAATGGCTGGGTCAGCATAAAATGTCTGACATATTGACACACTTGGCGTATGATTGATTTTCCTTGGCAACCCACAACCCTCGTCACATGTAAGCCTTTTTCCAGAGAAGCTTTCCACTGAGCTAAGCAATTAATGGCAACCGCCAGACTTGTTGATTCAACGCACCAGGCCACACCACAGGAGGCACCACAGGAGGCGGTGACTTTTATGGTATTTGCACGGCCACAAAGCAAATCGGAAAACAAAAGAACCGCCTCACCAATGATAACAGCATATTACTGTTCCTGGGGGTGGCAGGAGGGGGCGGAGGGGTTTGGGGAGAGATAAAGTCACTTCTGTGATAAACAAATAGATTGCTGTGTAAATAAATCGACTGACACGAGAACAGTGTCACAGCAACCGGCAAGCGGCAATGGGGGAACAACTACAAGCAAACATCAACCAGAACCCGTCATTGTCGTTGTTATCTACTCAACGTGTTACACCCGCCCTGACCCCTGATCCATCACCCCACGGCCAACGCTGACAATGACAGGTGAGCGAATGTGGCAGCCAGTCAGCCAGGTGAAAATCGAAAGCAGAGAAGCAGCGCGCGTTATGCAAATGCCAGCTGGAAAATGGAGAATGGAAAATGTTACATTGTTGACACTGCAACAAGGAGAGTGAGGAGTGACAATGGCCGGGATCAAACAAATGGTTAACCACTGGCATGGAAAAACAAAGTTGTACAAATAAGTCGTATGTTTCCTTCAGGACAACACGGCTCCGGTTTCAATCTGAACCACCGAAGGAACACCCGTACTCTCCCTGTGAATAGATCATTAAATTTACACACCTAATATAATATTTCAAGCAATGTGTTTGGATTACAGTTTCCATTCAATTTATGTCGAATCAGAGAACCGCAGTAGTGAATGCTATTGCAAGTAAGCCCCATTTCGTTCAGTACGGACCACAAAACAGCATTGGCAACAGCAGTTTCGGCCAATGGACAACGGACGGCTTGCATTTAGGAGCTTAGTGAATAATGCAAGCCCTGGGGCCAGACACAGGTATGCCAGCCAGTCAGCCACCCAACCAGGCAGCCCCCAGTCAGGTAGCCAGGCAGCCCTCGGTTGTATCTGTGCATCTTGTAGATACAAAGCCCGTAAACAGCTGAATGCAACTGTTATGGCATGGATTTGTATCCCATTGTTTGGGCGAGTGCTTGTGCCTGTGTCTGTCCTTGTGTGTGTGTTTGGGCCAGTGCAAATGAAGTGCAGTTTAAGTGCCATTTACGTCATGACAGACGATGCCGGACCCTGCCGAGGCTGAGCCGGTGCCGGAGCCTGAGCCGGAGCTCAGCTGACAACGAGCATCTGGGGAGAACATAACCCAATTAGTTTTAGGCTCTTGCCACGACACATGCCAATTCATTTGAAGGGAGGGACACCTGAATGGTAAGCCACAACTGTGGGCGTCACTCTCTCTTTCCCTCACTCTCTCTGGCACTGACCCTTACTAATTTGCATTTGGATTTGCATTTGCATTTGCGTCACATTTTTAAATAATTTGTATACCGAAAATTCATTTGAGGACAAAGCAATGGAATGCTCAATGCATGAGAGACAAAAGTCTTGCGAATGCAAATGAACAAATGACCCTGGCAGGCAGGCAGGCAGGTCCTTTTTCGAGGACAGCCACTCAAGCCTGAGCTCGGGGCTCGAGTCGTTGCAGCCTCCAACACTGCACAACACGGCACATAGAAGAAAGCGAAAAAGCTGCCTAAGTAGGCGTTGAGTGTTTGCTTCCTGCCACACAACAGCAACAGCAGCAGCAGCAGCAGCAGCGGCAGCGGCACTGGCACTGGCAGCAACAACAATAACCGCACACAATGTCAACAACTCGACTGAGACCGAGACCGAGACTTAGACTGCGTCTGAGGCTGAGACAGAGACAGAGTCGGAGGCGCTCGTAAGTAGGCTACAGTTTACAGCCTAGAGAACAGAACAGAACGGAAAACAAAGCAACACTTAAAAGTTAAAGCAAATGGAAAAGTGTACCCAGCAGCGAGGAAAATTGCACACCCACACACCCACAAAAAATCTGCCCCCCCACCCCTATATATAGGGGCTCCAAATTAGCTCCTCAGTCATTAAGGGCGTTGTTTGCGTTGCCTGAGTTAAGGGTTCGGGAATCTCAGAGTCAGAATTTACTTTGGATCTAGATAGATGGGGGAGTGTGTTTAAAGATCTTTAAGATTGTGCGGGAGCTTCGAACATTTTCCTGTGCCATGCTTTATGCCGGGAAATATTATGCTTAATTTGTTGTTCTAGCTGATGTTTTCTTAGGCCCACACCCACAGCCCCACAGCTCCATCTCCCCAACCAAGGAGAAGCTTAAATGCAAATTCAAGTTAATAAATGACAGGCCTATCGCCACACAAACTGGGGCCATAAACAACCTTAAACCGGGCCAGCCCAAAACGGGCTCAAATGGCTGATGGCTGACACCGCCCTTCGCCAGCGTCTGCGTCTGCTGGCTGGCTGGCTGGCTGGCCATGTCCCTGTCAATAAGCGTAAATTTGCCAAATACGAATAATCTTTTTGTTTGGGCTCTCTCTCTGTAATCTAACAGACTTAAAATCTCAACAAAAACCTGATAAACACAGAATATGTACATTTGCGATTGCATTTGTAGCCCGCAGCCAGCGGAGCGGAGCGGAGTGGAGCGAAGCGGATCGGGAGATTGTGCAAGAATTTAAATGAATTTAAAAATCTACGACTAATAGAAATTGCATTCGGTTGCCAAGTTGTCTGCACTTCCACTGGCCACTTCCACTTCCAATTCCAAGTTGGCCAAAAGTTTTTAAGTGGCGCACATTGCCTGCTTCTGATTTAAGCTAATTGCATCATGAGAATGGGCAAGAGGCAGGTCAGGGATTTCTTGAACAATGTTGGGTAGGGAAATCGAAGGGAATTTACTAGTATACTGCTTAAGAGAGTGTGTGTTTCATTCATGGTTAAGGAAGGAGTCCCCACTTGCGGAGGCGTCTAAGAGAGCCCGCAGAAACGCAGGAGCAGGTGTGGCAGCAGGAGCAGGAGCAGCACAGGACAAACAGCAGCGCATTTATCTCAACAGCAAAACTGTCTACCATATTTCATTTTAAGTGCAGCACCTGCAGCTAGGCAGCTAGACAGCCAGGCCGGGCCAGATGGAAAAACTCGCATACTAAAAATGCTGAAAACGAAATGTCAACGATGGAAAAAAGAAGGAGCAGGACGGAGACCAAAGGAGGCCGACCACAAGGAGCAGCAGCGGCAGCTGTAATCAACAACATCAGCATAAACTTGGCTAAAACACACGCACACACACGCACATACGCACCAGCCAGATATGGGCGGCTGTTGGAAAATCCGTGGAAAAGTTTTTCGTTTTCTCCGGCTTTCCACAGGCTGCAGTGGGGGCGTGACCGAGAAGGAGACGACTGGAGACTGGCCCAACAAGACATATCTAATAACATTAAGTAGTTTGCGCGTCGTTTGAATTATGGCCACGTTCGCTGACGGCAGTGGCAGTGGCAGTGGCAGCCTGTGCCCCATGCCATGCCCCATGCCCCACCTCCACATTCGAGCCTTTTTCTTGCCAGCATTTAATTTCTATGCGTTTGCCGGTTGGCCACTTTGCACTACTCGCAGCTCAATTTTGAGAAATTGTTGCCAGACACGAATCGGAACGAGGCGAACGCTCCCTGAAGGTCAACCCAGGCAACCACCAGAGCAAGGAAGTGGAAGGAAAGGTCCTTAGAACGAAATGGAAAAAGTTCAAGCAACTGGGAACGAACTCATAGGCTGAAATTACTACAAGAATTACTGCAATAATAAAACATAATCATTGGAATATTTTATCCAAGTTATTGGGATGCCACTTTAGACGTTGGGAGAGAGAGAGAGATCTCTATTATATACATAAGTTGTGGGTCGTCTTCGTCTGATATTTTACTCATATCAGTGCAAGCGAGCAAAGCAAGCGAGCCGAGGTTTGGGGCTAGCGAGCAGAGCGAGTGAGCCGAGGGTTGATTAGATAAGGAGGGTTGAGTAGATAGGGAAAGGGATAATAGTTTTTAGTTAGGTTTTTAAAACCTCTTTTAGCTGCTTTATGCGATCCAAATATGTTCTTAAGCAAGTTTAAAATATTGGAAAATATGTTAAATATTTTATTAGTTTAATCTGATATTTCCCACAAGTAACGCATATATCTAGTTCCACTCTAACTACGGAATAAACATTTTCGAGAGATAAAAAAGTATCTCAAAAAGAGAGTGTGCCGAAATAAGGGCGTATCTGAATCCCCTAAGATCAGTTTAAGATATCAGAAAATGAGTAAATTAACTGATATCCCTCTGAAGGAATAAACAAGTATCCATGTATATCCATGTACATCCCCTCGTACTCGTACTTTTAATATAATAATTTCGAAATTATATCATATCCTTTCGCAAACTGCTTTCTGCTGTCTGCCAGAACAAAAATATAAAAAGGTCAAAGGTGGGACCGCCCCAGGCAAACCTCAACACCCTTCAGAGCAGAAAAGAAAACACCGAATACGAATAGGGGTGTGCCACAAACAACCAACCAACCAACAGCACCAACAGCACCAACAGCACCTGAACAAAGTTGTCTCAACTGCCAGACAACGACGACGCCAAAAGCAGGCGAGGAGAAAACTTTCGCATAGAAAACTTTCCATTTGCATTTTTTCATATTTCGCAAGATGTGCGCCAGGATACTTTCACTACCCACTGTCTGTCCGTCTGTCTAGCTGTCAGTGAGTGAGAGTGTGTGTGTGTATTCTCGTGTGTCTGGCCTAATTAAAGCGGCTGTGGTGTTAATGTAATTGCCTGGAAATGAGTAACGCTCTTGTGGCAACAAATTAGCAGCACATTACAGGTAAACAACACAACACATACACAGCTCGCCTGGCTATAATTTGCAATTTATTGCAACACACTACCAGCCCGAATTCGGCATTAAAATTTCAACTAAAACAAATTGCTTGATTGCATCAATGAATATGCAATGAATCTGCAATGAATCTTTCCTTTAGACGACTAATAAAATATTTATGTTTGCACTTTTTTCGCAGGGTAAAGTCGACAGGATTTGCAACTATATTGTTTAGACCTTAATAGAAAAGTCGTAATGTCCGTAACTCGTAAATGTCCACGAGTAGAATTATGAACTCATGGGGCTTATTTTTATTTAATGCGAGTAAAATGCTGGATCCAAGGTTTACTTATAAAGGTAGCCGCACTAAGAGACCCACTACTTCTTATTTCAATAATCGTCCGCGGAGATGCGTCGCTCGCAGCTGCACAACTGAAATTTAAGAAGGAAGCAAAGAGAGGGAGAGCGCAAGTGCGGCTACCTTGTTAAGTGTGCCTTGGGGGCTTTCAGCGATCTGCTTCGTTCTCTTCTTCGTTCGCTCTTTCTTTGAGTACAATAATGTGTTCATGTTAGAACAAAATGTAGTAGGAATATGTCGGCTTAGGCTTTGACCCTAAAGCTCCCCTTTATTTCTTGTCTTATTTACATACAGCCTTGTATATATGTATATATACATATATAATACATTTACTTTTCACTTTTTGTATGGGGGCGGCTGTCATTATCATTTTTCATACTGTCTGGCTGTTGGTGGCTGCCCTGCCCGCCCATGGCTATGGCTAGGCAGGCTGGCAGCTACAAATGCACATTCCATACATTCCATTCCTCCTTTTGCCTTTTGCCTGTCTCGAGTTACCTTTTGTTATTATGTATTTCCCCTTGATTCAATTTATCATTATTTATTCTTTATGAATTATTTTGATTACATAAAAGGAATTTTAGATTGTCCCTTGGAATTTGATATATTGCTGCGCGAATTCATAATTCAATTGATATTAATCATTTTACTAAATGGATTTAAGATGAGTGTTTCAATATTGTGTAGCAGTATTATAATCTTCAATTGCCGCACCTGTTTTCGGCTAGATTTTCTTTAAGTGATGTTCTCTTCTGAATGAGTTTTAAGACCTTTCCCCAAGTCCCCCCATTTGAAGTTCTAAAAACTTTCCATAATATCAAGAATAGAAGCTGTGAGAGGTCTATCCATTGCACACTCCACCATTGCTAAATAGATGTGCAGGATTAAGGATTAAGAGATTATTTCGCCAGAATTCGTTTTATCTTTGTTTTTTCATACTAGTTTTTATCACAACTTTATTTAAAAAGTGAATTAAATTTCATGGGATAAAGTATACAATCTTTTTATTTGATTATTATTATTTTTTTATGTTTATTATTACGTATAAAATGTAAACATTTTATTACTAGAATTCTGATGTTATTTGTTTGAATATTATTGGTTAATATTAAATTTAAGTCAATTTTCAATAATTCATAGGAAAAAGTATTCTCTATTATTTATAAATTTTGCTAAATGTTTTTATTGAATTTCTTCACCAACTCCATAGATGTATTTTTAATTTGTAATATTTATAATAAATCGCATCGGCAGCGTTTTATTTTCCATAATCCGATTGGTTTTCGTATTCCCAGAAGGTTGTTATAATTTCAACCAATTCCATATTCAATTTTTCGGCCCTTCTCATTACATTTATATACATGTAGAGGTAGATATATGTATATACATAATTCACAGATGTCAATCAAAGCAATTGACGGTTGAATTTGGGAGCGAATTGCACTTGGTATTGATTGATTTGATTTGATTTCTGTTGTTGTTTGAGCTGGTTTTGCATATCTGCAGTTGTCACTCATGCGTCGCCAATCAGTGGGGGGCGGACTCCTCCGCGGTGCCTGGTTCCCAGCTCATGGGTCGCCTTACCTGTACTCGGAGCTGCACCCGGACTTTGCACCTGCTTCTGGTCGGCGGCGACGTCTGAGTGACAATGACAGTGTGTATTTGATTTTAGTATCGGACGAGTCGTTTGTTGTGGTCACCTTGATCCGTTTGTAATTGCGATTCCATATTACATTTGCACTGTAATTTTTGCATTAATTATTTTGCACGCGACTGGCAAACGAGTGAATTAATCATTTATCGCTTGCTCGCACAAAACTATCTTTGGTAGGCGTTAAAATTAAATTTTCTGCGCAAATTCCAGAGGAAATCGAACGGTTTTTTCTTTATTTTGAATATTGTATTACGAGAAGTAGAGTTGAGAGTTGAGGACGAGTAGAAAAATGGTAGAAATTGGATTTTTACAGGAGAGGACGCGTCGCGACTTTGCAAACTGCAGCTCCCTAGACCTGTGTCCTGCTGTGCTACTGTGCTGCCGAAGCGGACGACGGCGACGAGGGCGAGGACGACGACGATGACAGCAGGAAACCCGCGAACCAGTACAACAAAAACACGACTGAGGCCGCCCAACGGCCACCAACGAATAACGGGGCACAACTGAAAGCGAAGGCACAGCCACGCCGATTGCGAGTGTGCCAGTCCGAGAGCGACTTCCATTCGGATTCGGATTGCCGATTCGGATTCCCGATTCGGATTCGTTTCGGTTTCAGGTTGAACGAAATTGAAAGCGCCCGTCACCGACGACACACTCCCGAAGTGGGTCGCATCCTTCGGTCGCGTCCTGCAGTGCTGCAGGAGTAGGAGCAGGAGCAGGAGCAGGAGCAGGAGCAGTGCCCAGTGGACTTGTAAACAAAGCTGGAACCAAAGCCGAAGCTGGAGTAGGTACCTATCGGCCTGATACCGAGAGCGGTGCTCCGCACGAAAGCTCGCTCGCTCTCCCTGCCTCACCACAACAGCTGTGCGTGGGCGTTGCAAACAGCAAACAGCTGATGCAAGCTCTTTCCTCTCTGTGGCCTAATTTGCTGACATTGCTTAGGTGAAAGCTTCCCCACACGAACCACTGCAATCCTTTTGCCTTTTGTCCGCCCTGTGCCCGTTATCCTGGCTGACATTGTAAACATGACCAAAATGCATGTTCCCCAAGGTGCCTCTCTGTGTGTGCGCTTGTGTCTGTGTCGGTGTGGGTGTGGGTGTCTGTGCAGGGGGTGTAAAGCCACATTTGACGTGCCACTGCCACATTCATTTGCATATCCGAGAGCATTTTCTGGCTTATGCGTCGACCAGAGTAAGTTTCCGAGAAAGAGCGAGAGAGAGACAGAGAGAGAGAGAGCCCACCCACCAACCCCTCAGTTCTCATGTGTAGAGCATAGATAAGTTCGACTTAATTAAAGTTTCACGAGGGGACAGAACGTTGACTGCCTGCTTTTTCGGCTCTCGTTTCATAAATTATGACAATTTGCCAACAAGACCTTGCCTACTTGCCCTTTATCGTCATCATCGTAATTACCAGGAGATGTTTTATTATTTACGGCTATGTATCGTACGTTGTATCACACTTCTACTCCTTTCCGTGAACACCTTTATACATTTTCTGCATTTTGTATTTAAGGGTAAAGTTTTAAGACCTCTGCTTCAGTATTCTATTCCTTTATTATCGCTTGAACTTGACGAACTTTTATTCTAAACATAATAATCCCTAATAATTAAATATGTGGTCATGTGAATTTATGCCAACAATTAAAACACCTATGTATACCTCTAGCTCTATATGACCCCAGCGGTCGGCAAGGCCCCATCTTATATCCAGAGGAAAGTGCTCTGCTGCTGCGCTGCCGTTCACGAGTAAAATAGTGATCAGTTTGCCTGCTGTCTACGCGCACAAATCTTCTGCAAGATATGTGAATGTGTGCGTGCCGACCGCTGATGTAAAGCTATCCTTATTTAAGGGTACTTCTATTTTTCCTATCTAACTGGTCAAACTTGTCGCTTAACTCTCCAACCGTTTTGACATCTTAGGGATTTCGTACCACCCGATAGAAGCACCTCACGGAACAGTCCTGCAGACATGAAAAGCTTGAGATTTTGTATCATTTATCAGTCGATCCTTAATGGCGGTTACGGAACGTTCTTTCATACTCTTGGTAGGACATATTAAGAGTCGATTTGAACTCTAGGTCGACTCGCAAATGCAGAGGAATCAGTTTCGATATTAAAAAGTAGACAGAGATACAGAGACTATCGAACAAAAATAAAAAGATAACGTAAACACATCTGAAGTGTTCATTGGTTCACATATGACACAAACTAAATTTAATTAATATTATTATTGAAATAGGTATAAATGAATCGCCTTATAGATGGGATATATCATGTCTGGGGCTCTACCCATTGTTGGCCTTCTTCTTCATCTCATGCTCCTCGGCCGCCTGTCTGATTATCTCATTCACACGAGGTCCAGCTGATTTTGGTAATAGATCCAAGGACGTGAGCTGGCTCTGATTTCCGTTAGGGATCTCCACATAGGCGGCCGGCTCGATGCAGTGCCATATATAGGCAGCCAGAATTAGGGGGAAGTGACTGACGGCCAAGAGAGACATCATTGCCGGCATAGCTGCTGGCCCACAACGAACTGAACAGCGAGTGCAATAATTTATGCCTCTCCATGCAATCGCACACTTTTTTTTTTCTGATGTATCAAAATTCAGTCTGACTCATTCTGAATTTCAAAACGTATCAACAAGTTGGTCACTCCGAGCTCTATTCGAAGCCCTCCTCGATAAGCCCTGCATCTCATGTTTCAATAAAAAATGCGGTACGATACTGTCCCCCAAGGAACATATGTTTCTATTGGAGTAATATACAATATCTATGGCCTTGGGGTTGCTAGGGGTTTCTGCCTTGTCGGCAGCGAGTAAAGATTTAGAGAGTCTGGTACGAAGGCGGAATGATGCTTAAGATCCGGATCCTTTGAGCTGCATTCATTACGAGACTAAATACCTCAAGGAGCACTTTTAGTAGTGGGTGGACAATTCTCAGTCAAACACACACCCACGCAGCTGAATTTCAATCACCAAAAAAAGCTCCCTAAAAAGCTTTTTACGGTTTTTGTCCCCACTATGGGAACCATTGGCTCATGTAGAATTACTGTGTAGCATTCATGTAAATATAATGTCGAAAGGGCATAATAAATACACACTAAATACATAAGTAACAATGAAATCAAATAGATCTCGGCGGTGCCTTGGTAATAAAAAAATTTCGAGTATTTGGTTGAAAATAAAAAACCATCAAATTCCGAGAAAGTAGAACCGAACTGAGGCAGAAATACCGAATGGTATTTAGGGATACAATGCGCTTTTGGGAGATTGGACAAACTTCTGCAGCATGGCCGTTTGTTTATAGATTTTTTTATAAGGAATACCCAATTAATAATTCCTACTTATAATGTCTATACGAAAAAAGAAGAAAAAAACAACAAATATCTAATTTATTATGGTAAAATTTTTCAAGTAAAAACTTCGATTAGAATTTCTGTAAATTCTCTTCTCTTTTCTAATCGGTAAGTATTAGCTACAGTCTTTATAGGGTCTATTGATAATTGTATTCAGAAATATATATACATATGTATGGGAACACTAAAGCTTAGCTCTCCTTATAAAAAAAGAACATATTTAATTAAAGAATAATGGACCACCTAAGTATATCAGAAAAAGGGCTGCACGAGGCTGTTGTAGCCGTTTCGCTGTAGTAGATGTAGATGTAGATATTGACAGTTCAAACTGAATTCTCTTTCTATGATGATTCTATTCATTATGTTAGCATGCGACTCTTGATTTCCAAGAGAAATGTCATTTATCCTACTTTAGTCTCTTCTTTTGGTAGATAATATGCATACTCTGAATACAAATTGTGCTAAATAAAGCAGCTCTCCTGGCTAAATATATCATGTCAAGGCCATGCATTAAGGCTTATTGATTAATGAAACCGGTGTCAGTCCCGCCACCCCAATCCCAAACCCAATCCCAAACCCAATCCCAAAGCCAAAGCCAATCCGAGCCGAAAACAAGTGCCGCCCAAAGCATTGAATAAATTATGGGCTTGTGCGCTGTGTGGGCCAGCGGAAAGTTCGTCACGCATCGTAATGCCAGAATAATGGAGGGTGCCATTGCATCCGAGAACCAAAACAAAAGCGAGCCACCACCAGTCGACGTAGTCGTCCACCTATTCAATTATCGCCCAGGCCATTGTCGGGCAGCCCGTATTAAAAATTCCATTTAGTCGGGGTAAGAGGTGTGATAAACACTATATTCAGCCAGACATGGCACGCACCATGCCACATGCCACGGCATTGACAGCGAAGCCATCAAGTAAATTAAAGAAAAGCCAATCACACTCACAAATGTTTGAAATTAATTGGCTTGACTTGAATTAATTGACTGGAAACGAGACTCCTTGTACTCAACAAATAATAATGTGTATCGGTATTTCTTTGATTTGTTGTTGGAGATTATATGTTAAAAGTGTGGGAGTAAGGGCGGAGAATACTGTCATACCATATTCCATCTTTTAAGGATTATACTATTATTTTTATACTCGCTTATAATAATTGAAAAATATTTAACAAAATGGTTAGTGGCTCTGGATAAATGTAATTCAAAACATGGAAGTATTTATGAGTAAATCCAGTAAAGAAAAAAGGATTTCCCTGTGAGCCATGGCTGATACCAATATGGTTCTACGTACAATATGGTTGCTTGTAAAAATGCAAAAAAATATTTATGTACATATTTTTTGTTATAATTTTGAAATAAACTGCTCTCTACTGCCGGTGAATGCTCGTCACATGTCCCATAATCTTGTCTGCCAAAACGGGGAGGGGGTAGACACACATTCTACGACCCAACCATGACCAGGACCAACAACAAAAACAACGAACAACGAACATAGAAGCCAGCATCTCGGCACACAATGAGCGGCAGAATGTTGGCGCCAGCGAAAGCAGAGTCGCAAAAAAGGGAAAAGGGAAATGAGGCAAGACGACCGCCATACTGGCCGGAAGTGGGAGTGGGAGAGAAAAGGAAACCCGTTCCTTTATGCATGCAAAGAGCGTTGCACATACTTGTTGCACTCACTTTTCCGTTGCCGATGTCAGCGTCCTGCTGCTCCAATGACTGTTGCAGCTGGCTGGCTGTGGGGGTCACTGGCTGATGCTGATGCTGCAACTGAAGCTTCTCGTTGCCGCAGTACTCCGCCACGCTGGGCACCAGCAGGACTCCGACCTTGTTTCGGGCCACCTGCGAATGGGTGCGACGATGCCGTGCCGGCAGCATCATGCGATGGGCCACCAGAGCCATGATCAACACTGAATACTAATACGACACTGTGCACGATTTTGTTCGAAAATCGCTTGTGTTTTCCTGAGACACTCAACGGAAAAACTGCGGAGGGAAAATCAGAGCCGAGCCGCGTTTGCCTTAAGGAAATGCTCGCCGCCAACTGAAAGACACCAAAAAAAAAGCGAAGGAAAAAAAAAGAAAAACATCGAGCGAACGAAAAACGAAAAGCGAAACTTTCAACGCACCGGAAAGAGGCGAAAGGAAATGTTCTACAGCTATCTCGCTCCCTTTTGCACACACACAGTGACAGTGGCTGTGTGTATGGGTGTGTATCTGTGAGAGTGGAAGTGTGTGTGTTTGCGTACTAAACGCGGCATGTTTGATGAGTGCTTCGTTGTTGTTGTTGCTGTTGTTGTTGTTTCGTTAACGTTGTTAATATTAATGTCGGACTGGCATTGTCTGCCTCGAGCGTGTCCCTGTATGGGTGAGTGTCTGATGGCGACTTTCGTGTTTCCTGTTCCACTTTCTGTCTGTGTGTCTGTGACTCTCTCTCTCTCTCACACTTTCTCTGTCTCTCTGGTTCTGTGTGTTTGTGTGTGTGTGGCAGTTTACCAACACGTGCACGCTACATTTAATAAACGAATCCGAAAACAAGCAGGAAACATGGCACAAATGTAATATTTGTTGTTAAAATAAAATGACGAAAAGGAAAACAAGTTGTAACATAATAAAATATGAAGTGCAGAACAACGACATGGGCTTACCCTACAATAGAGTTGGAAGAGTATGCCCTAAACTCTGGATTGTTACTCCTTTTGGCAGTAGCCACTTTAAGGGTTTTCCTTGGTATATAAAATAATCCAAATAGTTATCTTATTATTCAAAATCTAATTTGAAATATTTCTTTTAGTTTCATTTGCTTTCAAAATTCGAAATTAGCTACAAAATTACTGTTCAGGACTGAAAATCATTAAGGACATAATGTTGAAGCGCTGTGGACGGAGTGGTTGCCGCTATCTCGAAGGACCCCTTCGCACCTACGCCAAGGACATACGCTTCGGTCCGGAGGCAAGGGGACTGCTGCTGAAGGGCGTGGATATCATGAACAAGGCCGTGTCCGCCACCCTGGGTCCGAAGGGAAGGAATGTCCTGATCGAGCAGCTCATGATATCGCCCAGGATTACCAAGGATGGGATCACAGTGGCCAATAATATCCAGCTGGATGACAGACGCTGCAACCTGGGCGCCCAGCTGCTGAGACAAACCACCAGCAATACGGACAACGATGTGGGCGACGGCACCACCACGTCCACGGTTCTGGCCAGAGGCATGGCCAGCCAGGGACTGGAGGTCATCCGCCAGGGGCAGGTCAATGTCCATGCGGTGAGGGAGGGCATGCTCGAAGGATCGAGGGTGGTGTGCGAAGAGCTCCAGAAAATGTCACAGACAGTCGAAACGATCGGCGAAGTGAAGGCCGTGGCCAGAGTGGCGCTCAACGGAGACCAACGACTGTCCGAAATGATTGGCGAGGCTATGCTAAAGCTGGGCAAGGGCGGAGTGTTCCTACTCAAGGAGTCAAAGAGTCTGGGCGACGAGCTGAAGGTCCAGGAGGGATTCACTCTGCCGGAAGGATACGTCTCTCCTCTGTTCGCCAACCAGGAGGATGGCAAGCGAGTGGAGTACAGCAATGTCCTGCTGTTGGTCACTCTGGCCAACATCGAACAGCTCGCAGACATTCTGCCCGCTCTAGAGTTGGCCAAGAGCAGGGGACAAGCGCTCCTGATCATAGCCACTGACATATCGGAGGAGGTAGTGAAGGCCTTGGTTGTGAATCGACTGCGAAATGGCCTTCCAGTGTGCACCGTCAAGGCTCCTAGCTTCGGGTCAGAACAGCGAGATCAGATGCAGGATTTGGCCCTAGCCATGGGGGCCAATCTTCTGGAGAATACCACTCGACTGATGGCGGTCAGGGATGGGGACCTTGGGGTGGTAAGCGAGATCATTGTCGACTACAGCTCCACCCACCTTCTGCACCCCCGCATCCACAACGAGGATCAGGTGCAGGCCAGGGTCCAGCATATCAGAGCCCTGCTGGAGGAGGCGATCATCGACGAGGAAGTGGAGAAGCTCAACGAGCGCATGGGTCGACTCCTGGGTCATCTGGCCACCATCTACGTGGGCGGGGCCACCGACCTGGAGGTAAGCGAAAAGAAGGATCGCCTCAACGATGCTCTCCATGCCGTGCATGGGGCCATCAGTGATGGCGTTGTCCCAGGTGGCGGTACTGCCTATCTCAGATGCATTCCCGCCCTGGAGTCGCTGCCCCGATCGGCGACACCGGACCAACAAATTGGCAGAGACATTGTCAGGCATGCCCTTCGCCTGCCCTGCCACACGATAGCCCGCAATGCTGGCGTCAATCCGGACGAAGTCATCCACCGAGTGCTGGGGGGGAGCGGCAACTTTGGCTATGACGCGGCCACTGGGGAGTACTGTGATCTCAAGGAGCGCGGCATTGTGGATCCCACAAGTGCCCTGCGTGCCGCCATGACGGAGGCCGCAGGCATTGCCTCCCTGCTGGCCACCACGGAAGTGCTTATAACCGAGGAGCGCATCAGACCAAAGGTGCCCAGGAATCAAGTAACCAAAGATCTGGCGGGTCTCATTGGAATGTAGACAAGTTAGGTCTTAGGTTAGGTTAGGTTAGGCCAGGCGGAGGAGGAGCCCGTCACACTTAAGCCCTTAGGCAATGCAACATTTGTCTAAATTTTAGCATGTATTTAAGTATTAGGCACTAAATCATTTAAAGTATGGATTTTTGTTGATTTTTTATTGATATTTTTATGGGAAACTTTTAGCCTTTAAAATAATTAAATTTTCCTTTTAATATTAAAAGTGGTTTCAACATAGTTGCATTATTTACAGGGTATAGCTATCAATGTAAACTACTTCCTATCCAATAAAAGTTTCTCGAAATAAATACCCATATTAACTAGAGCCAAGGAACCGAAGCTATCCATGTTTTTGTAGTGTATTTTATTTACTAGTTTTCTCATTGTCGAATCCATAATATGAATTTATATGTACGAACACGCATGCCACATGCAGTGTTGCCTTCCATTCTCCACCCACCCACTCCTACTGGACTTGACCTTAACCATTTGCTGCGTTTTGTTTGGTCCCCCAGCAACAACAACTATAGCAAGAATAATGTTTACGAGTATCTAGATAGACTCGTGTGTATATTCTCTATGTGGCGACGTCATTAGGCACAATTAAAGGGAGACAAGAAAAGCCCCGCACGTATACGCCATGGTGGCCTAACAAACTGAAACATCTGTTTATTAAATCCCCTCCCCACCCCCACACACCCCCCACCCCCCATGGAAGTATGCATAATTTAAGGCTGGATAATTTTGGGTTCCCTGGTATACCCTTAAAATTGCACTCTGAATAATTTAGAATACCGCAAATCGCACGAAAATAAAAATAATGCTTTAACAGGAGTACCCATGGCCTGAGAACTTTGCAATGCTTACGATGGATGTTCCAGTAAACAAGTATTTATAAGTACAAGCTAAACTTACCTTTACACGGAGATACAGATACAGCGAAGCATACACACATAGATATATATATGGATAGATAGATGGGCGGCTCGATAACTAAATCTGGACAGACTTAGACCAATGTCTAACGATTCTTGAGAAAGCGCAACATTTTCTGTCGCAAGCGTCCTCGTCTGTGCCGCGTGTCGGTGTGCAAAATGATATGGAAATGTGCGTGCGATGGCTGCAAAATAGATACAGAAAAAAATACTGGTCAGGATTAGCAATGGATTTCAGCTCAAGCCCCCTACAACTGATAACACGTATGCCCCATTGTGATTGCTAGAGCAGAATTAGTTGTTTGTTGATTTGATGTTCGTCCCAAATAGAAAACACAAAATCCAGTGCCTGACAAGTGGTCGCCTTTTGTTTTGGCAACGCCCACAGCCCAGCCCAGTCCAAAAAGGAAGGAAGCAAACCCGGAAACAAGGCAAAACAAAAACGACAACAACACTCTGCCATGTCGGCCATAGAATATGGATACTTGTCTCCACACAGATTCGAACGCCGAGTCCTCCATTATGGAGGAGGGTTTGTTTTTGGTTCCACCATTTGTTTGTTCTTCCGATTTCTGTGGTGGCGGGATCATAAATCAAAATGACCGAATTCGTTGCACAGGAAAAGTTTATTGAATTTATGGAGGGGAAAAAAATATAAAAGGGTATTGGGAAATGCAGTGAAAATCCCAATTCACACTGTTCAAATGTTTCTAATATTAATATTGAATTTTAACCATTTGTATATACATCACAGCCCAACCCAACACATAAATATAAGAGACTTTTGTTTTATTGCCAAGAATTCAAAGTTTCGCGGCTATCGTACTCAGTCAAAAGCTTCGTCCTATGTAAGTAAGTGTCAAAACAATCAGCTTGCAACAGCCAGAAAATTAGGGAAAGCCGATTGGGTTCGCTTGGCGTTAGTGTGACCAACAAATCAATAACACTGCAGCACTAGGGCTGCACAGCACATAACATAAGATAAAAGCAATTTCAACTATATTTCGAAAATAATAAGATATTTTGCAGTATTTTTGTGTGTGCAGAAATTTTCCAATCAGTTTTGGATAATTATATTACCGTTTGCTATCAGTTGGGAAAAGTTCCCAATTGGCGCGCGTTTTGCGTTAGTGTGACCAAAGTGGAAAAAAATGCTTTGCCTAAACGTGTGGTTAACTGACCATATCACCTGACTAGGGCTGCATAACCATAACACATAAAAATTAAATTTCAAGTGATGCGGTGTCCACCGACCACTTCTACCGGAAAATGGCACAATTAAGCCCTCTGGTGTATTGGTCACAGACCAAACAAACGCTGCAGCTGAAGGTGGATCTAAAGGATGCACAGGTCTGTGGATGTGCGCCGCAAACTGACTTCTTACGCCGCGAAAAATCAATAATGTGCACCAAAATTTTCGCAGGGCGCCATAGCGGACTTCTCGCCGGTCTCGGTGAACTTTAGCGCCAACGGTCATGGGGCTCGGGGTGTGAATGCCTACAAGTTTGATCTGCACTTTTACGCCCTGATTGACGACGAGAACGCCACCTTTGTGGTGAGCGACAACAAAATAGAGCTGCAGATAAGGAAACTGGAACCGGCATGGTGGCCGCGTCTTGTGGCCACTCCCCAGAAACCCCATTGGCTGAAGATAGACTTTGACCGTTGGCGCACAGAAGACGATGCGGAGCTGGAGGAGGCGCCGCGCGATGTGCGACAGGACTATGAGAAGGAATACAAAGACCTGCAGAGGCGCGAGCTCGGTTATGTAAAGGGTGAGTAGGGAATGGGATTTAAACTTCGAGTTTCTTCAGCTTCATGTGATTGCATTGCAGAGAAAACCAAAAAGGTTTACCTGATGTTCTACAACCTGGCCATGTTTGTGGGCTACTTGTATGTGGTGTCTGTCATGGGCGTGCTCTACTACCGCGATGGCTCGGACAGCATTACCAAGACGTACGCCCATGTGGGAAATGCTTTCAAATTTGTCCAGCTGCTGCAATACCTAGAGGTAATGCACCCGCTCTTCGGCTACACCAAGGGCAGCCCTCTGGTACCCTTCTTCCAAGTATCGGGACGAAATTTCATATTGTTTTTGATGATCGAATTGGAGCCCCGTATGCATGCCAAGCCCGTAGTGTTCTATGTATTCATCATTTGGTCCCTGGTTGAGTTAATACGGTAGGTTATCTGTCACTCCAAGGTGTATGAAATCCTATTAATTTTCTCTACCCTTCGCGCAGCTATCCCTTCTATCTCAGCCAGCTGTTGGGCCGCGAGGTGGGGCTGCTCACCTGGCTGCGCTACACAATCTGGATACCGCTCTACCCCATGGGTATCGTTTGCGAGGGCATTATCGTGCTGCGAAACATTCCCTACATCGAGGAAACCAAACGTTTTACAGTGGAAATGCCCAACAAGCTGAACTTCACCTTTGACATGGTTCTCTTCCTGAAACTCTACCTCCTGCTGCTCATCTTGCCGGGCACTTATCTGGTCATGTCGCACATGTCCAAGCTGCGTGCCAAGAAGCTCGGACGAGGCCGCGGCAAGCGCAGGCAGCTGCACGCCGACTAATCCACGCACTGCCAGGTGCACTGTTTTGTTCCTTTTACGACAAGTCGTTGGATATACCCTTGCAAAGACTCTTTTAATTTTAGAATTTTGTAACGCACAGAGAAGACCACTTCTGGCCGTTTAAATATAATCGTATGTATCGTTTATCAGGAAAACAACCCGAATTTATCTAGCCATGTCCGTCTGTCTCTAAGCCTTGGAGTCTTACATGTCTTACAGCCATATAGATGTAACTTTTCACATTTTATGATTAGTAGAGAGACTTTTCTAAAGATACTCTTACCAAACTATCACATTTTGTTTTTGTGAGATTTGTAACCCCACCTGTTCAGTACCAGAGAAACAAACGGATGTTGACATCTGCAAGGGTATTTGTACTTCGGTGCGCCGATGATATTTTATGCATTTTTCTAGTTGCGTTTTATAAAGCATAATATCCAAAGAATTATCTATACTCATCATTGATGGTCATTAAATTTTCTTCTTCATATTTCAAATGTATTTTTGGTATTCATTGATTGATTTATGGTGTGGGTTTCCCTTAAGTATCTCTAATTAATTAATATAATTTAATGGAAATGTTCATTATTAAGATACAAATAATTAAAATTGGAGCACATGTTTGACTAAATAATTCTTAGAAACCTGATTCTCTATCATTACATAGTTTCATGATAGTAAATAATAGTAATTTAGTGAATAGTTAGGCATACAAAACAGTGGACTGTCTTCCGGATAATATTGAAAACTTCAGTCACTGAAGCGAGTCCTTCTTTCTGGTTATATCATTAATACCTATAGAATAGTGAGTTAGTATCTATAAAGAGATTTAAAGTGTAGAAAGTGCTGACTCATTTGGCTCTTAAAGTTCTCAAGGGACAAAGCCAGTTTAAAGCTATTTTTCATGTAGAGCGTGATTTGTGTGCACTGTACAGAAAAAAAAATCTTAGCCGACATACCAATAGACCACGGGCGCTGAGGGCTAGCATTCTGCCAGGCGATGATGCCTCCTCGTCTGCCTTTTGTGCTGTTTGATGGGTGATAGTAATCCAATTTGCACTCGAGAGCGATGCACAAGTAGCTGCCGATCCACTCGTTTGGGAACTGGCTCTGACTTCTAGCTGGCACTCGTTTTCCGCTCCTCCCTTTGTCATTTTGCGGTGAGTGTCAGTGCCCCACATGCGGTCCAATTATTATTTATGAGAAATATAGCGTGGATAAACCTAAAGGTCTAGGGACCTTTAGCTCGGTTCGGTTCGAATTGCCTTTGTATGTATGTGGGTCATCAATTTGTGAGGAACGATTGCGACAGCCACTTCGGCTCGTTCCTTACTTAAGTCTGATGAAGTGAAGCACTAATGGATTTGACGCAACTGCAGTCAGCAATTGTCACCTGGTGGGTGAAATAAATGATCCTAGCTCCAGCCCCAGCACAGGCGAGAGAGCACAGGCGAGAGAGCAATTAATTCAGGCCAGGCCTGCAGCAAGGTCCTTTTCAAATGAAATATTCAATGCAATTTGCAATTTGCAGTTTCTAGTCTTCATTTGGGGTATTTTTTTTCATTTTTCCGCATACGGAACTGAGCCGGACCGGGGTTAACGCACAACTAATCACTAGCCATGGCCGACCGGGCCGGGCAGCTAATAAACCCCACAGAGAAGGCTGGCAACTTGCTGATAAATTAGTTTTTGATTAATGCCGAGCACGGTACGCTGCGATTGATTTACAGGCACTGACCAGCCCAACCGGGTCGAGTCGAGTAACTTGGACTCGAAATTGTCGGACTTATGCCACACGATGGCCAGCCACCAGGGAGGGGGTGGGGAGTGAGAGACTGAGAGCTGAAGATGGAGGAGCTGCAGACGTCAGCGGTTGCTTGCATTTATGATTTAGCTCCTACTGTCCCCCCCTTTGGTGGGTGGGTCATTTATCAACTACGCCACTGCCAGCAGCACCACCAAGCGGAGCCACGCACCAAAAAATCCTAAAATATGAACAATTGCCCGAGCGTGAATTGCTGACAATCAAAGATAAGTGTCGGTGGGTCCTGGCATTATATAGTATAGCAATACAATACATAAATCTGTCTGTAGGAAGGCTTGGCAGGGGGTGATCAATCAATTTACTAAATTAAAGGCCCACAAATAGAAACAGGTGTTCAGATATGAGATAGTTTTTTAATCTAAAGATTTTCACCATCTCTCACTATTCGGCATACTGGTAGAGCGATTTCCTGTGCCTTAAGGACACCCAAAACCAAAGAAGAGGGAAACCACACGCAGGACCACTCTCCGAACTTGTTAATGACCCCTTTGTGTCGGACAACGAAATGCATTTTCCGTGACGACCACATGGCACGGCACTATGCAGTGGAACGAGTGCACTAATTGCAGAACACAACCGCAACGAGGCAACGAGGCTACTGCCACATGCCACAGTTGAAAGAGCTGGCAATAAAATGCAATAAAATCGAATGCCACCAAATGCCAACACCCACGTTCCGTTCTCTTACAATGCAAGCATCAGCAAATAATATTCGGAATATCGCAGTATACATAAAGATTTGTGTGCTCAAATGGCAGGAGACGTCGTCAATGGTGCCCCTAAATCACACTCAGGGCCAGGCCAGCAACAATTTTTGGATCCACTTTCGACTTGGATTGGTTGTGGCGCATGACTGAGTCAGGCCGGAGCAGAGTCATTGATGCCGTCCCCCCTCCCACACCACACACACACACATATCAGGTCTTAGCCCCTTGAGAGTCCCCATTCTATTTTCGGGCAACTAGTTCATCGACAAGCATCTTCAGTACTTGAATTTCGGCTAAGAGGAGCAGCAAAGGAAAACTATTGGCCATCAGGTCACGTCGGTCACAGAGGTTACGGAGAAAGGAAAGGACCCCCCGGCAACAAGCAAATTTTTCCATAGTTTATTTTCACAAAAGCTATGATAAATGAAAAGCAGTTGAAAACAGATGTTTGTGATAACTACTCAGACTCAGACCCAGACCTACACTCAGGATCCAGCATCCAGACAACGACTTGGATCCAATGCCTTGGATTTCAGTTTATGAAAAATGAGCCAAAATGATTATTATATGGCAGCTGCAAAGTGTTGGAGCAGCAATCAAATGTCATTACTTAGAAGCTGCCAAGAAAGGGAAAGCAAAGGAAGACCTTTTGTGGAAAGTACTGGAAATTTCAGACTCTCGCGACATGGGCGTCATGAGGTGGAAAGTCCGCAAGGGTATGATATATTTTTATATTCTGTTTATAGTGTGATGTCCTCAAACCATATTGCACAGTACCAAATGAGAAATCAATGAAAAATACCATTAGGCGCTTGCTTTAAAAATAGTACTAGATATTATTGTACAATTAGTCTTCAGAACATTATAATAAAGAAGTCCGCAAAATATTGCCAGTTTCCTGTGCTTCTGAAAAATATGTGCAGTTTATACATTCAAAATTCAAAAATTTTGGATGATATTTGTTATTTATATACAGTGGCTCAAAGCCAAAACGATCCAGTGGCAAATAAAAAGTTTAAAGTGCTACAAATTTTAAAATAGACGAAAAACCAAAAATGTTTAAACGCCAGTTTGTTGTATGTTTTATCACAGTTAAAAAAGGGAACTTTATTTGCTGATTAAATATTGCTCAGTTTTAAAAATAAAATAAAAACTTAAAATATATCTTAAATACAGGTCAAAGCCAGAATGATCCATCCACAAAAAAATTGAATATTAGTCGAATAAAAATAAAACCAAAGCTTCCAGAAACCTAGGAATCCGACGTGATTTCCGGTTCTACCAGGATAATGACCCGAAACATTCATCCGGAATAGTACAGTCCTGGCTTATCTGGAACTGCCCCCACTTGATGATTCCCCCAGCCCAGTCTCCAGACTTAAATGTTATTGAAAATTTGTGGGCTGCGCTGGAGAAAAACACCCAGAATCATAGGATTTCTAGCAAAAACGACCTTAAAAAAGCCCTTCTGGAGGAATGGAACAAAATAAGCTCGGAAAGCACTCGGAAGCTGGTCTCTTCCATGAATAGTAGGTTAAAAGCCGTAATAAAGGTTAGGGGATTACGTACTAAGTATTAAAATACCTGTTTAACCTTTTATTCGACTAATATTCAATTTTTTTGTGGATGGATCATTCTGGCTTTGACCTGTATTAAAGATATATTTTAAGTTTTTATTTTATTTTTAAAACTGAGCAATATTTAATCAGCAAATAAAGTTCTCTTTTTTAACTGTGCTAAAACATACAACAAACTGGCGTTTAAACATTTTTGGTTTTTCGTCTATTTTAAAATTTGTAGCACTTTAAACTTTTTATTTGCCACTGGATCGTTTTGGCTTTGAGCCACTGTATGTATTTTTGTTAATTCGAATAAATTTCTAGAGGCACAAAGATCGGGACCTGCAAGATAACATTCCGTTGTTGTTTTTGTTTGCTTGAATGAAGTAAATATTAAAACTATAATGAACGAGGGGGAACGTTGTGAGCCGCGGCAAAGGCCGCGGC
This sequence comes from Drosophila algonquin, assembly GCA_035041765.1. Classification (NCBI taxonomy): domain Eukaryota; kingdom Metazoa; phylum Arthropoda; class Insecta; order Diptera; family Drosophilidae; genus Drosophila; species Drosophila algonquin. The sequence continues at coordinate 1,066,456 of JAWNKY010000495.1, read as the reverse complement.
TCTACCTTATACCCGGTACTCAGTCAGTATATATGTATGTACATACATACATATGTATATGAGCTTGCGATTTATGCAATTTATTATATGTTCGCCAAAGGGACGAATTAAATTTTGGGCAAAAAATAATATATCAGAAAATGAAGTCAAATCATTTTTGTTTTTGGAATATTATAGATGTTTCCAATTTTATTTGCATATGATTTTTACATCTGCTTCTACATTTCTACATGTATAACTACATATTTGATACGTACAAGTGTTTACGACAGAGAGAGGGAATGAGTCAGCGCTTGGCAGGCGTTGCGTAGCCACTGAAATTTAATTTGTTTCTTCTGGGCATAATATTGATTCGACCTGATCCATATTCGGCAATCTGGTAGATATGGTAATTTTCCATGATTCTGCGTTTTTGATTTTCATTTATCTTAAAAATTGTGGATTCCACAGATTTTTTGTCCTTTGTGGGAGCGGAAAGGGGCGTGGAAATACACTTGTATTGAAGTGATATCACAGGAGCTTGGATAGAAAGTTTGGTTGCTCTATCTCTTATAGTCTCTGAGATCTAGGCGCTCAATTGGACGAATAGGAAAAGAGCGTGAGAGAGAGCGAGAGGGAATGATGACTTTTGAAATGGTTTTCTTCATTGTAGCTATAATAATGATCCGATCTGATCCAGATTCAACACTCTGATAGAAATGATCATTCGCTATAATTCTGCGCTTAGTTTTCTCGTATCTTCAACATTGTATACGCCACGCCACAGACTTTCGTCCTTTGTGGGGGCGGAAGAGGGCGGGGCGAAATTTTGAAATACATTTGGAGTAGTGTGATCACAGAGGAGACTGGATACAAAACTTGGTTGCTCTAGCTATTATAGTCTCTGAGATATAGGCGCAAATGAAGACGGACGGACAGACGGACGGACGGACAGACGGACGGACGGACAGACGGACGGACAGACAGACATGGCTATATCGACTCGGCTATTGATGCTGATCAAGAATATATGTACATACTTTATGGGGTCGGAAACGCTTCCTTCTGGGCGTTACACACAACCGTTATCCCCCCAAATCTAATATACCCTTATACTCTTCGAGTACTGGGTATAATAAACATGAAAAAGATTTTTTATATAAGAATCGCGAGGAATAATAGGAAAAGACGAATACTAAAGCAATGCAACCTTTAGATACTCTTGCCGCACTATTGATTATATGAAAGATAAATTATCCAAATTCTATTAACTATGCTGCACATTACTATAAGGATTCAGCCCTGCTTCTGTGCAACTCAGGACATGAAAATGCAGCAGATACTTATTTTATCCATATTTAGAAGTAAAGGTACCACTTCCAATTAATTTATTGGCTTCGTCGTGTACTATCATGAAATGAAATATCGAAATCTATCAAATATTAAGTTATTTAAATCTGAATTCGATTCCATGGTGGAAGAGGCGAACCACTTTCATATAATACTTTTGACCTACTGTGCTCCCTGGAGATTAAAACCAAATGCCAATCTGATTATCATGACTGGTAGCATCTTGTACATATGTATGTACTTATAAGAAAACGGAGAATTGATATTTCCGCGTCGACAGTTGTGCATCGACAGATCGCGAGACAAGTGGAACATGAGGAGGTACTTGGGCTTTTTGGTGATCATCTGTTCGCTTTTGCTGCCAGGGAAATCCTCCCTAGCCAGTGGAGACCAGGAAATAAATTTGGAGCAGGAAGCTACAATCGCACAGCAGTGGCAATGGCTACTGCTTCTCAGTGGTCAAGCCCTTTCTTGATCATTTACCTCAGTGGAAAGTAGCCGCCGATGCCAACAATGAAATGAAAGACAAAGTACACACTTTGGAGGTCACAATCAACAATTTGCAGAGCCAGTTACTAATTAGTGAGACGAAGTTAATAAATAAAGACGACATAATCAAGGAAAAAGACGCTCAAATCAAGGACCTCAGAGAGCAGATAAAAGTGATTTCTGGAGCGCTGGACGAAAATAGCTATCAGCTATCGAAAATTAAGCAAACGGCGGAGAGTCTTCCCGACACTTGTCCCAGTGGCACCCCAAATGGTATTTTCCAGCTAAAAGTCAGGGGACTAGAGCCGTTCCAAGTTCCCTGCGTGTCGCCCTCGTCTGGATGGACGGTCATTCAAAGGCGCTTCGACGGAAGTGTGGACTTTAATCGAAACTGGACGGCCTACAAGGATGGATTCGGAGATATCCGTGGAGAGTTCTTCCTTGGTCTGGAAAAAGTGCACTTGATGACCGTAGCTCAGCCTCAGGAATTGTATATACAACTCGGAGATGTTGATGGCACTTATCGCCATGCCAGATATGACAACTTCATTGTGGGAAGCGAAGAGGAGGGCTTTATGCTTAAATCACTAGGTGAATACTCTGGAGATGCAGAGGACTCCCTAAGGAAACACGAGAAAGGAAATTTCGCTACTGTTGATCGGGATGTCTTACGTTGCGTTTCTAAGTTCGATGGTCCGTGGTGGTTTGAGTCGTCTTGCGGAAAGAGGTAATTCTCCATTTATTTATTTTCAAGAAAACTTCTTTGAATTTAAATTCTTTCATTTTCAGTTCCCTAAATGGAAAATATACCAAAAATGGTATAGCAGATAACAAGAATGGAATTTCTTGGGGCCACTGGAATGGGTTTGATTACAAACTGTCACTGACCTTTGTGAAAATGATGATAAGACCTAGGAATCCGCAGACGTAAAAATTAATAATATATTTAAAGATGCCTAAAAATACAAATATTCAAGCTCAATAAAATTGTTTAAAAATTTTCTGATGGTGTGACAAGAGTTTCTGCTTTCCAGAAAATGGAAATGCTTAAATGGGCTTTAAGTTTTTAATAATTCATTTGCCACTTTTCCACATAGAAGAGTTGGCCAGGCTCTGGGCAGGCCATGAATCTTCAATGACCCAACATGAAATGGGTGACAGGTCGGCACAGACAATGGCCAGGAGGCAGTGATGGCATTATGGATGGTATTATCAAATTAGTCAATAAAATCAAATTATTCTCAACGAAATTAGGTTTGTCTGTGAAGGAAATCATTCATGGAAATAACTTAGGAGAAGAAATTTGTATTATGTCCATCCAAAATATTAAATATTAATTGCATATAAGTATAAGTAAGTATTCATGTTTTGAGGGTTGCATTGATACGTGTAGATGTCATAATCGGATTTAGATTTAGTGTCTAAAAGACACTAGATGCACATCTAATTTCAGTTATTACTGGCTTGGCTGGTCCAAGGCTTTGGCTAGCCATTAACTCAACGATTAAGCCCAGCGATAATCCATTGAAGTGGATAATTCGGGTTTGACGGTGTCTGTGGGCACCTGGTGGGGGCTATTTTAAGATGCTTTGATAATATTTGATTCCGGCTCTTCGGATAATAAGAATATTTCAGTTTCGCCTTCCGCAGTTATAACTAACTAACTATCTAATCACAAATTGATTATTGATAAAGTATTGCTGCCTTCTGCATACCTTTAATTTAAAATATAACAATTTTAAATGTGATTTAGTATTTGGATTTTTTTGCTGCCAATCGCCATGTTTTCGCTGTAACTATTTAATTGATTTAACACAGATCTTAAGGGCTTATGGACACAAGAAAAGTTAACGTTGTCTTCGGCAATTGGTCGGTCATTAGGAGTTTCCTCAGGGCCGCGGATTGACAGTAGCTTTACCAATTCCTCTGATACTGTCTTCGGCACAACGCTTCCAGGTTCTCTTTTTCTTCCAACAACCTACAGGAGGCAACTTCTAGCAGTCGTTGTTCGACATCTCCGCCTAAAGTTACTAAACTTTATTTGCGGCGGCTTGCACGTTAGTTTCTTACGACCAATCGGCAGGACCTGCGGCGGAACCGACTATATTTTGAGTGGGGCTTAAATTATGATTAACATAGCATCACGCATCATTGCTCAGGGATAATAACGAGATATTTCAATTTGTTCCGCAAAAAGTGCAATTCGGATGATAGCTATAATGGGGCTATAGGTAGAAAAGTAAGGAAAATGGACAGCATGTAGTATCTTATGTGTACCAACTGTGGTACATATACATATGTGGGAGAATTTAAATGGTTTTCAGTTTAATTTTTTAAGTTATCCGAACAATTCTCTTGCAGCTGAAGAGGCAGTTTTCCACTTGCCTTATGACACTCGACTTTTTGGACGCGTCGCCCACAGCGGAACGTTGGCCAGCGGCAGGCAATGAATCTTCAGAGACGCCGACAGACCCCTCCCCCCCCTCCGCTCAACCCAAAAGGGTGACGAGGCGCGACAGACAAAGGCCAGGCAATTGTGTGGCGAAAGGACCAAATGCTTTTTTCCCCCTTTTATATTGCCCACACACACACACACACATATATATATTTTCACTTATTGCTGGTTGAAAATTGGCTAGGCCGGGACTTGCAATGTATAGCCTAGTCCTTTGCCTGTGCTTGGGCCTCGGCCTGTGCCTGGGCATAGTCCTCGATTCAGCAATGAGGGCCAACGCAATTACTGAAGTGGATAATTCGAGTTTGAGGCTGGCGAGGAGGGCTCCTTAAAGAGTGTGACTGAATAAATATTTAAGATAGTTTATTGAACGGAAAGAAACTTTTCTTTGATTATTCAAATGGAAAATATTTTGGCCCGTGCCTGAAGATAATTACATAAATACAAGCATATTAAATCTATTGCCATAGTTAGCCCTTGCACATGCATTCAGCCATGCAAATTATTACAAAAGAAAGATTTTATTTACATCTTTAGTTGTGCCTAACAATTGCCTGCTTTCCATACACACTCCTTCCAGAGAAGGACCTTCCTAAGAGCAAGCATAAATATGGCTGAAGAATGTCTAAGATACAATTTTAATTAAAAATGTTACACAATTATTTGGGTCATAAAACTCAGAAACAAAACGAAACGAAGCCCCTGAAAGCCCTACAAAAGGTCTGTCTTAATCCACCAGGGCTTTTATCCTCAAGCCCAGGCCTGGTCCCCTATAGAAGAATTATTAATTCAAAAAATAATTAAAAATTCTTTTGGGGCTGCCATTTTCACTGCTGTCCCGAATAATGCAAAACAAATTTTTGGAAATTGTATAGCAGCGGATTTATTCACGACCCTGCGAGAGGATTTGATTTGTGTTTTTATTTGAATTATGTATACTATTCATTTCATATTTGCTTAAAGTATAGGTAAATATTGCTTTATTGTTTTTTATCACCAGACATTTTCTTTGAAAACTTCATGAATATCAACTAGAACTAATACATTGACTCCGAAATGAATTCGAAACAAATAGAACCTAGCATTTTCGGACACAAGTTTAGCAGGGTCTTTTCCAGTGTTTGCCCAAACCTACAGTACAGTCCTTTCATAAGACTGGTGCCCACCTGAAGGATAAATGCTCATTAAGACCCGAGTAGAGCAGCCACAGAGTACAATATATCCAGATATATCGACTAAACATACGTATATGTATATCCATCCATTGATCATTGCTCAGACGAGAGGACCTGCATGCTTCTTTTGGCCCTTGAGGACGCGGCGATTGTGGGGCATGGCATAGCAGAGTTTGCTCCAGAAGAGCGGATCGCCCCACTTGAGGTAGGTGTTGAGCTTGAGGTAGGCCCTCAGCTCGCTGTCGATGCCATTCATGTTCTCCAGTTCCTTGTAGAGGATAATGATGATGCGCTTGCGCTTGTCCTGCAGCGTGGCCTGGTAGGCAATGCGGAACTCCATGCGGGCCCACACCGAGTCGATGAAGTGCTGCGACAGGATGATGATCACCCGCTTGGAGTCGTCGACGGTGCGCACGATCTGCTCGGGTATGCAGTCCCCCACCAGCCAGTCGCGATCGTGCAGACATAGGCGGAAAGGATGCGGGCCAGACTCAAGCTTGGGCAGCAGTTTGCTGATCAGTTCTTCGTCCTTGTGCGAGTACGAAATGAATGCATCGTAGGTCTTGTCCTTGTCCAGCTCCTCTTCGGAGACCCACCACAGGCACAGGTTGTTGTTGTAGAGCCAAATCTTGAGTTCCATCTGGAACATAAGGTAGAACACGCTGATCAGGCAGACCACAATCACCAGGCCGCCCACAATGCAGCTGATGAGCAAAACATACGATGGGCACAGGTCGAAGGCCTCCATTTGCTGCAGGGCCTTGTTCTGACGACTGCACTGCAACTCCCCAATGTCCTCCACCCGCTGGGGATTAGTTCGGACAAAGAACAGCAGCGGCAGGGCATCGCAGTCGCAAATCAAGGGATTACCCGACAGCGAAATGGTCATTGTGTTATTCTCCTGCTGCAAGAACGTGATGAACTCCTCGCTGACCACACTTATCTGGTTTCGGCGCACATCCAAGTAGCTCAGGTTGACGGGCAGCTGCGCCCCCGTCCCCAGGCTGCTAATCTGATTGTCGCCCACCAGCAGAGCACTGACATTGGCATAGCCAGCGTGCTGGCTGACCGACGCGGGCAGTTGGGTCAAACTATTGTTCCCCACCTTCACCACGGTGCTCACGAGCGTGGTGTGGGGCAGCACTGGCAGCTCCTCCAGGTTGGTTCCTCTGCAGTCGACGATCAGCTTGCGCGAGTCTCGCTGCACCCAGCAAATGCAGCGCTGGTCGCACTGCCAGTCCTCCGACTTGTACTGGCACGTCTCGTCGTTGGTGCAGACTATGGCCTCGTAGCTCATCAACAGAGTAGCCCCGTAGAACTGGGTGTTGGTCATGTCAATAAAGTTCAGGCTTCGCACTTCTAGAAACACGGTCGGCGCCAGGGCAGTCAGGGAGTTCTTGTTCAAGACTAATACATTCAGCGAAGTGAGTGGGATAAATATGGTGCTGGGGGAGGAGGAGGAGATTACGGAAGGATTAGTACTTTGTATGAATTTAATGGTTGCTTAAAATGCTGCAAGCTGTCGCTAGATCAGAAGTCGGCAGCGTGCATAGGAAAAGGCCACGGGGCAGCGCAGTCGGCACACGCACATTGTAGCTGCTCGGCTGGCGCAACGGCAGCGAAATTTGTGTGGCTTTGGCCCTATGCACAAAAGGCTTCATAATTCTGATCGGCAGCGCCGCGGCAGAGAATATCAATCGTGTGGCTTCGGCCCTATGCACAATCGGCTTTGTGATTCTGCTCGGCTGACGCAGCGGCAGCGAAAGTTACTCGTGTGGCTTCGGCCCTATGCACACTCGACTTTGTTATTCTGCTCGACTGGCGCAGCGGCAGCGAAAATTACTCGTGTGGATTCGGCCCTATGCACACTCCGCTTTGTGATTCTGCTCGGCTGGCGCAGCGGCAGCGAAAATTACTCGTGTGGCTTCGGCCTTATGCACAAAAGGCTTCATAATTCTGATGGGCAGCGCCGCGGCAGCGAAAATGAAACGTGTTGATTCGTGTCTGTTGTCTATGCACTCAAATTCACTAAGATCATGTGCGTGCGTGTCGACCCCTGCTCAAGATTCTAGTTACATATATAACTATCTTTCCTGTTGCCAACTACTTTGTATCCACTCCATGAGTGATCAAATTTATGACCTATTCTTATGACACACACTATTTATGTGACTAACTCTATGTTTACTCTTGGGAACAACAAATACAATCGAAATATTTTCTATCGAATAAGTTTTTAAATAAAATACTTAACGTAGCATCGATGGAACTCTGATAACACCATTTGACTGTCTTTTGAGACACGGAATACTCGTTGAGCTATCGCTCTGCCATAGCTGATAAGAGACAGCAGCAGCCACAGCGCCAGCACGAGCGATAGGGGGCCCTGGCGTGGCGGAGACCCTGTTTTTTGATTAATTACTTTGCCACTATACTATTTCTGGAGTTGAACCCTATCGGCGAGAGGGCCATCTTTTAATCAGCATAGCACAAGCATGTGACGAATGAGGCAAAACAAGAGAGCAGAGCAGAACAGAGCGGAGCGTAGTACCCACCTTGATAAATTAGTAAGTCTATTTTTGGATAGATCTAGAACGGTTAGGTTGCCCAGGCCATAGAAGACCTGCTCGGACAGCCTAGTCAGCCCGTTGCACGATAGATCCAGGGTATTCAAGTCCGCCTGATCCCGGAACATTTCGCCGGGCAGCGATTCGAGGTCCTCGTTGCCGTTGATTCTGATTAGACGCAACTTTTCGCTGCCCTTGAACATTTTCTTGTTTACATGCCCCGTGGCCTGGAACAGACGCACCTCCACCAGTCGCTGCATGGAGCTGAAGAGATGCGGCTGCAGCTCGTCGTTGCGTCCACGTTGGGGGTTGGTCAGCTGCAGGCTGAGGTTGCGCAGCTGCTGGAGCTCTCGCATCAGAGGCGGCTCGAACTGCACCATGCTGGGGCTCTCGATGGTCAGCTTCTGCAAGCTGCCCATGACCGAGGTGAGCAATTTGCCCGGCAGGGACTGCACGTTCACAACGAGCTCCAGATCGGTGAGGCTGTCGAAGGCCTGGAATATGGACTCCTGCAACTGCTTGACATCGCTGACAAACTTTAGTTTCTTGAGCCCCGGCACTGGCCCGAACAACCATTGTGAGATGTTCGCCGGAGAGACAGTGCTATCCTGCTCTTTGGACACATTCAAGACATCTTTGGTCACCACCGTCTCCGAGGTGCGGTCCCGGAAGCGCATGGTCTGCACTGACTCCACTCCGAGGCCGTCGAGCAGGTCGTCGAGAAAGGTCTCGGGCCAGAATTTGTACGCGTCGAACTCGATCTTGACCAGCTCGGTGATGTTGAAGCGCGGCAGCCAGGTCAGACCGTCCACGGCGTAGTAGCTGACGTAGATCGAGGGCCCCAGCTCGGACATCTCCAGCAGCAGGGCGTACTCGTCGGGGCAGTGGAAACGCACCACATTCGCCTCAGCCACACAGTTGCAGTGCGGGTCCACCTGCTGGCAGAACGTCGGCAGCGGTATGATTTGGCCAGCTGTCAGCCTCACCGAAATGGCCCAGAGGAGCCACACGACCATCACATAGCCGAACATTTCTTCAACACTTTGCACCACTATTTATTGGCATTTATTATGGCCAATTGACGGTACGTTATTTTTGTTACGCGACGCGACGGGGCGATGTTTGTGAACACGGCAACGCTTCGGCTATGACTAAATCACAGCTGTTTTGGGCACCAGTCAACCCAGGTGATAACAGGCCAATTGGCTTGGCGCGTAGTTGTACTCTTTTTTTTACCCCTTATCACAGTGTTTCGTATCGGAGTCGACATGGAAGCCGCAGCCATTGCCAGGGCAAACATCAAACTAGGGATGGCAGCTTCAAGTTTCGTTTCTCAGCGATTTATATCTTTATAACAGAAGACCGAGACTTGGCGTCCTACTAAGGTTTTCACTAGCATTCCTAAGGACTTATAATGCTTCAAATTCAATCAAAAATTAATCATTTAATCCCAATAAATTCATTCTTTAACTTTATTACACAGGAACACAATCAAATTGTAAAATTTTCTTTATGTCACTTCAGGCCATCTCTAATCGAATGTTCCACATATTTATTGCACATCTTAACTGCTCAAGCAGCAAATACAAATGATTTATTTGAATATAACTATCCTAATTTGACAATAATCCCGGTCTCAGAGACACATCACCTTCCCGATAACAAGCACGGAACTCATTAAATTTCTTTTAAGCTCAAAAACTCATAAAGCTAATGGTCGTTGTGTGTTTTTCGGCAAACCTTGTAGGAGTCAAAGCAACGAGAAAACGCCGATTGCAAATTGTTTATATTTTTTTGTGTTCTTTGCTCCGAATTCGTTGAGCATTTTTTATCAAAGAAAGCGGCAACTTTCAAGTATTTGCACAGCTATAAACGGCTCGCATGAGTCAAGGGCCGGCCACATGCCGTAGCAGAGAGGTACAAAAAAAAACTGTGGCAAGCTTTTGGGGGAGTCCCAGTAAACCAATAGTCATGCTTTAAAAATCATTCATTTATAACTTGCTTTCCAGATCTTCTATTCTTTCGATTTAAATTTATAATAATATGTCTGTAACTCTTTAAATGTTGACCTAAATTAATGATAGATATTAAGGTGGGGGGATGTCATAGATATCCAATGAAGGGGCAAACAATACTTAGGGCTGAGCCGCACCTCCAACAGTCACGCATCGACCTCCACTCAGCTGGACAGCTGTGCGGCCACCCACGCCTCAGTCTGAGGTACCACCATGTCATCTGATGGGCGGCCAGACGCGCCACGCATACTTGAAACTTGAGAATAAATAAGCTCCTGTCGCACTGGGCCAAGTCAATCACTTGAACTGGGGAGGGAGGCAGGGCTTCTGTGTCGGCCTTGAACCCGCCAAGGACATTCGGTTGTTATGGACTCTGGCTCTGGCTCATTGTTGAGTTGTCAAAACTGCCACGTCAAAGTTGAGCGGGTCCTCCATGAACAAGTTGCTCATAATTTACGACGCGTTGGCGGCTCAAACTCAATTAAACAAACAGTTTTGCACTTCGTTCTGGGTCATTGGGCGCAACTTTTGAGCGGCATTTTAATTGGCGGAGCCCGGCCCGATATACGTGTACAATACAGCATCGCCACAGGACACACATCAAAAGTGACCTTTTGGGGCTGGCCAGGCTCGCTGGCTGGCTGGCTAAATGTGAAAAGGCAAACACAATTACACGCCCAATTACACAGATGGGAAGCTGCGAAGGACCAGGGCCCCCTCTCCTCATCAGTAAATATGAACGCACACGCACTGTCGCTGGCATTACGCATAGTCACTGGGCCCTACGCTGTACCTTTTTGCCCATGCATATATCAAGGCACGGCCACTCCATTTCCCACCTCTCTGCACCCTCAGAGCCGCCATGCCTCAATGACAGAAATGCCAAAAGTGGTTCCCTCATGAACTGGAACCTCCAAGTGGCCAAGTAAGTGGCCTTACTTAAGACTTTTTCCACTCGCAGTACCGATGTACCCGTTCCGTGGGTCTAGCGATAAGAAGAGAATACAATGTCCCCTCAACTTCAGTTCAGTGATCGAGTTCGATGACAAAGGTATAGTTCAACAGGGTTACAGATTATGGTATTTATTATTGGAATTATAATTCCCAGCTAGAACTAGTTCCCTGAACCCTCCAAATGCACTCAAATTGAATGCGTTTTATCTCGCACTGGCCACGAGCTGTGGACATGCGGGCTATCTATGCATATGCATCTGTGGAGCTGGTCATCATCCCAACACCAATCTGGATGCTGCTAAATGCCAGTGGGAAAACAATAGAGCTCTGACTTTTGACTTATGGCCTCCCTTATAGTCGTTCTGAAAATACTAATGAATAGAAGGGTTGTAAGAAGCATCAGAGTAGGGTTTAAGCAGTAGTTAAAAGGTCATTTCCCATAAATGTCAGCACTAAATTAACGCAAGACCTAGACCGACTTTCCTAGTCGAGGTCATTCCGTGGGCCAATGTGTGACAAAAGCAGGATAGGATCTGTTATGGTCTGTCAACTGTCAGCTAATGCGATTGTGATGGCAGCTGGGATTGGCTCTAACCCATTTGACATTTGGCAAATTACATGCCAGCCGAAGAGGAAATGCATTTTGAGTAGCAAATTGCAAATTAAATCAAAATATACACAGAGAAATGACAACGGATAAGAGCTGTGTGGATAAACATCGGCCGACAGCAGCCAGCCAGCTAGCCGAATGACAAGGGCATCCCAGATGTGCTTTCCTTGCAACCGCAAATACATTTTCCTCTATCCTGGCTGAGTGGCTTTCGACTGTCTCTGTCTCTGTGCCTGGAAAATCAAATCAAATCTACTCCGACAAAAATCTAGAGAATGCCATGGAATAGGAATGGTGAACAAGATCAACTTTTAGCAACAAATCAATAAACTTTTGTGTTTTGCTACCAGATTGCCAGCTATCCCCGCTTTTCTCCTCATCGAAATGTGCAACGCTGCGTATACGAAATCTGGGCAAATTTGTAGGGGAAGTCAGCCAACAACTGAACAAGTACAATTTGTTTTCCTACCAGCATGGAAAAGCACACAGCTCTGCACTACAGAAAATGCACTTAAGTCGTGCTTCTGGGTGAGCGGTTGCAAGAAAATAGAAAATGCAAAAGGGAATCGCTTAAAGTGGAAACGCATACTCGGTACTTAGTCGAAAATTTGTCAAGACTCAGAGACTCACAGTCTTCCAGTCTGTCAAATATTCCCATGGCATCTACTCGACTTTGCCTTGAAGAATGTGTTTTTCCAAAGGGGAGCACTTACTATTCTACATTGTGTTATCTTTTAAACATACATGATGTGTAGATGTAGATGTAGGTATGTAGATTGTTCCTCATGGAGGTAAAATATAATGATGTAGTTATAGACGTGAAAAAATACTTCAAATTTCGGCGACTGGCCAATCTTGTTGGATAGAAATAAGACGTCCAAGAGTCTATTAAACTGCCTCGTACTTGTATTCAGGTATCTCAAGATGTGTAAAGATGTAGATGTAGATAATGTGTAGATGTGTAGCATTCTCGTTCTAAAGGCAGGTAGGTTGTTCCTCATGGAGGTAAGATATAATGAAGTATAGACCTGATAAAGGACTTCAAATTTTTGCACTGGCCAATCTGGTTGAGTGTCAAAAAGTTGCAAGTTTCAAAGGGAAGAGAATACGGCTTCCAAGAGTCTATTCAGTCATCGGCATGGACGTCGCAAATATCTCTGCCAGAATCTTAAACCTTCAAGCATTATATTAAATGAATTTAAAATCCGTTTTGTCTTATATTTAAAGCTAATTTTTCAAACTTTAGTAACGTTATTATTATGTAAACTATATTGTATTTCAAAGTGAACTGCATGGCAATTTTTAAGGCTAAGCCACCCTTGGCTATCAACGGCGACATCTCATTTCTCATTGTGTCCCCAGCCTTATATATTGGGCGTACGCCATGTCTGCCCCACATGATGCCGGAGCATCCTTCTGGGACCTGCTCCTCCTGCTCCTGCTCCACCCACTGCTTTCTTCTGCTTGCGCCACATTAAATGGCAAAATTGTCAAAATGCCGCAACAAATGGCGACCGTGGCACGTCCGGTTATTGTTGCTGTTGTTGTTCCTTGTTTTTCCCGACATTTTTTTTTTTTTTTTTTTTGAAGGCTGATGGCTCTTTGTTGTAGGTGTTTGCCTCCGGGCGGCACTGTAGCTATGTGTGTGTGGCCGTCGTCCGATTGTCGTTCCAGTTTCTTGCCTCGGGCTGCCTGCGCTGTGCTGTGTTGTTCCAATTGCAACCCCATTGTCGTGTGTGCAACAGCAGAAAATGTCGTCAACATTTCTTGCGGCCAGGCCACATGCCACATGTGTTGTCTCCTTTGTCTCAGCAGCATCTATCTGCTGCCTCTCCTCCATCTTTGGTCGAGCTCTGGTTAGGATTGCATTTTCTAATTTGTGCGCCACATTAAATGCTTTTGTGGCTTTTGGGCAAATCCCTGACCGATTGCAATCTCCAGGCCATCTCCCAGGGAAAGAATTATCATAGTTATCCCAGGGTAATGTTTGCTTTTCATTAGATGCATGTGGCATACAATCTGCTTCGATTTATAGCAAATACCTGTACCTGTACCCCAAGGACATCCATATGGGGGGGTGTACACATGTGAATAAAAGTATGTCTCTTTCTCCTCCCATGCCGGCTCTGTCCCCTCACTGCATGTCGACTTTTTTCTGCAAATTATTTAGATCCAGATGCTGGCGGGGCAGTAGCAACAGCAACAGCAGTAGCAAGTGTTCGTATGCAACGGGGCATGAAGCAACTACGACAAAATAGAGTAAAATCCAACTGCAACAGCAGCAGCGGCAGCGGCAGGAAGTAGGGGTAGCAACAAATTCGAAAGCAAACAGCGCGAAAAGAAAAAGCTGAACAAAAAACGCGAACAACAAGAACGAAAAAGAAAATGAAAAAAACTACGAAATGCCAGGGCAACAAAGTTGCAAGTTGAGTTCAGCAAACAGCACACAGCGCACAGCAGGCAGCCAGCCAGCCCCTAGATATAAGAGTATATGTATGTGTGTGTGTGTGTCTGTGTGTGTGTATCTAAATCCCAGCACTAGTATCTGCAGCTGTGTGCAGGCTGTCCTCCTCTACCTGTGGCGCCCTGAAGATAGAACGGCAATGGATCCCGGAGAGGGAGAACGAAACTCTTTCAAGTGCTGTTGAGTCGGTCCTCTCCCTCTCTCCCTCTCTACCTCTCTTTCTCTATGTTCTTGCTTCGCCGCTTCTCTTAGGATGATTTTCGTTTTCCTCTTTTTGGGGCCAAGTTTAAACAACTGCAAGGGACAAGCCGTCGTCCAGCGGATGTGTAGGGTAAACTTTTTACTTAAAATTCGACAGGCAGAAAATAATAATAATAATATTGTGCTTAAGCATTGGACCGCCTCCACCTCCTCCACACTCAGCCCAAGTGCTGCGAGTCCACTAAGTTCAAGCCGGAAACTCTTGCCAGATGTTGGGCACAATGGTCAATGGAAGCAAGTTAAGGCTTTTTGGCAGGGACTGTACTTGTACAGATAGTTTTAAGGCGTGAGAGAGAGCTACAATCCTCTTGAAATTATCATTATTATATTATATTCTCCTTTAAATTTTGTTAAACATACATTTGTTTATCTTTATGCCATATATCTTAAGTAAATTCCAGTCGAATAGATCTACATCTCCATCTACCCCACTGTGCATCAGCCTCCTGGAGTTGCCTTGGCTAGATTACTTTTTGCAGGTTGCCCAAAACAACTGCAGCGCATAAATTTTGCAAGAGTTTACACACACACACACACATACATATATATCCTCTGTGTGTGTGAAGCTTTCAGTCATCTGCATCTTTGCCACTTTTATTTGCATAAGCACCGCAAGTTGCACGAAATTCGGTGCGGTGCGTGCCCTGGCCTGACCCGCCTTTCACTCATTTCACATTTTGCATTTTGCATTCCACATTTGGCATGCGCTCAAGTGAAAAGTAAACATACAATAAATTATAAGCGCCCACATGCAGTCTGCCTGCCACATGCCACACATGCCACACATGGCCCCCCGTGTGCTAGTGGAAATTAATGAGATGTGAGGAAAAGGTGCGCTCCGCACAAATGCTTCAAGTTACGCAGTTTAGCAGCTGCATCATTCGATTCAGCGAGCTGCAACATTCTCATTGCAGAAATTTCACATTTGACTGGGCCACGGGGGGGTGGGGCATCAGGGGAGTTCAGGGAATTGCCTAACAATTTTGGAAATTCACATAAGCAAAGAAAACAGCAGGAAAAGGAGAGTAAAGTAAAAGGAAGTAATTTCGGCAGCTTGGAAAAGTCAATGGGAAATCAACTGCTTGGGAATTCAACTAATGACCGACCTCGTGTGCAGATATATCATCATTCAAATAATCCTATCGTAATATTGGCCACAGCTATAAGATATATGCCGAAGATTCTCCTAATTATTATCGGCTTTACACACGTTCTCACCATTTTCTCATTTAATTTCCATTCCTTGCGGCAGATGAACTTTTTCGCCAATAAATAAAAGCAAAAAGTTTGCACAACTCTTCCAATATGGGAAAAGATACCAACTAAAAGCTAATCAACGTCAGCTTAATCATTCTCCCTATAATCATCATCAGCAGCAGACACCAGCAGCAACTCCGAATGCAATTAGCTGCGACGACGTAAAACTTTGCAGCTTTTATTTGCCACCCGTCCACCCCAAACCCCACCCCACCCCACCCCAACCCCACACAACCGCTCACACACTCGACTGCCTAATTAGGAACTTTTTCCCATGGATAGATGGAGGCGGGTGGAAGTCGCTCGCTGCGTACTTTGTTATATAATGGCGAGAAGTGCCGGCGGCATGAATACTTCCAGCAGTCATCAGCTGTATCTCGTGTGTCATGTCTTAACGGGAGGAAGCAGCATGACAGCATAACAGCGCAACAGCAACATGAACCTCCCTCCCTATGGATGAACCAGTTCTGTCGAGAGTGCGGAAACTGCAGCCTCGATTATGTCATTCGAGTGCCGTGCCCCAAACACACGCAAATTCCCCCCTCGCACTCTGCCCCCAGAGCCACATCACTCTCCATATTTGTTATATCGCCATAATGCATGTCTTATCTGTGGCATCGACAACATCAGAGCATCAGAGGACATGCAACAGTTCTGTGCGTCTGTGTGTACGTGTGTGTGTTTTTGTTAATATTTTGTTTGCTCGTTTACTCATGGGCCATGCGATAATAATGAAATTACGTCCAAGTGGCAGATAAGGAGGGTTGTGTTCAAATATTTTCAGATTTTACATCTTCATTAGCCAAGCCAACACAACAGGAAGGAGCAAACAACTTCGGAAATCATCAGGACTCACTTAGGCGAAAGGTTTTCGAACGGTTACGAATATTTCCGATTCAGAGCGTCCTTGATGTAATCACAGCGATCCCTCTACATTTCTGCTACAATTGGTTCTACATTTTTGAGATTTTAATTCTGTTTGTTCTTATGATAAACTGTTTTATTTTGTAATATATATTAGAGTATTATATGCTATGGTTGGGCATATATTTCTTGAGATTGAATTGGAGTTGAAAGGTTGTTGAAAATGAGTTCATTCTCGATTTCTTTTTGGAAAATTTCTATGTGGTCCATGCTTTTAACACAAGAAACATTTCACTACAAAACATTTTGAGAAGAACTTATAAAAGCCAACCCAAAAATATGTTTAATTAATTAAAAGTGCCAGCTGCTTCTCCCACTACCAAGTGGACTTGTAGAATATAATATTTTATAATTTATTAGATAATGCCCTTAGGACCATTTTTTTAATTTGTGTGGAAGTTTTCATAGACAAGTGGTTGCCATTTAGGCTGTGACAGGCAGATTCCACTTTTGACATCGAGCATAAGATAAAGATAAGGACAGAATACTTATTATCACTACCCCAACGAAGTTATCAATGAATCATGGTTCATTTTTGTTTCTCCGAGAATATACTTTGCTTTTTTGTCGGTTGACTTTATCGTAAGTCCCATTCCCATTCTCAATCCTTTCGATCCAGTGGTGCAATCAATATTGGCTGGCAAGAGCAAGCGGCTCTCAAATTTGGTCAAATTAATACGATTTTATTGCCGCCATTGTCTAGTGGCGCGGCATGGTGTGACGCCATCCCAGTGGAGGCCATTTGGAGCCCCTCTCGGCGCTGGCAGCGGACATAAATTTGTGTATGTGTATGTCTACTCGGAGTAGTTGCGTATACGCAATGCCATTAAATTAAGGCTGACATCGTTATTATGACTACAAACAAATATCAATTAAATTTGAATAAAAACGCAATACACATAAATCCAGTTCGGCGGAAGAGAGAGAGAGAGAGAGAGAGAGAGTGTTTATGGGTGCATGGCTATAAGCCATCCCACCACCCAGCCTAGCCAGCGAAAATAAAGATTCATGGAGTGCCAAATGAGGCGCAACCACTTATGGCTTGTGCATGAAGCCCCCTTCCCCCCCTCCCCGCTCACCCCTTTCGCCCTTCGCTTACTGGCACGCATCCTGGCATCCTGTCACGCATTATAAGTTTATTATGTGCTTTTTGGCCCTCGCTGCACTTGATTTTGCCTCAGAACCAGACCGGAGCCTCCTCCACTCACTCCACAGCTCGCTCCATCTGGCAATGGTGCTCACTCTGGTTCTCGCTCTGGTTGTCGCTCTGGTTCTCGCTCTGGTTCTCACTCTGGTTCTCGCTCTGGTTCTCACTCTGGTTCTCGCTCTGGTTCTCCCTGGGACTCCCAGTTGCATAATTTCCCATTCGCTTTTATGCCGGAATGAATGTGCATAATTTGTCGACATAAATCCTCGACGACTACTGAACGAGTTGGGGTCTCATTTCGGTTCGGTTCGGTTCGCTTTCGGCCTGGCGATTGGCTGCCATGGCCGTTAATT
Source organism: Drosophila algonquin (assembly GCA_035041765.1). Lineage (NCBI taxonomy): Eukaryota > Metazoa > Arthropoda > Insecta > Diptera > Drosophilidae > Drosophila > Drosophila algonquin. The sequence continues at coordinate 1,048,456 of JAWNKY010000495.1, read as the reverse complement.
TGTGGCCTAATTAAGCGAATCCTTTCGCTGGCATTACCAGAAGACACGTTTCGAGGTCTTAACACTTACTTACTTTAGTAGTATCCGAGTAACTGGGGTATATATGTATATCTAAATGTGTCCTCACTTTGTTTCAGTATCCAACTCATGCAACAGGTTATCACTCTTAAAATACTATAGTCCTAACTTAAGGTACAAAAGTAGACAATATATTTTCGACTCTAAGAATAGGTATTATCCACTCTATCGACTTGGTTCAAAGGGTTCATACAATTCTCTTTTCAATCCATTAATTTTTGCGTTTTTCTGAATTTAGAAAAAAGATTTTGGTGGTTTAATGAACAGTCAAAGTATGGGGAGGTGGTCTACTCATCCAGTCCTACTACTAAGAACCATTTAAGAATTCTCCATCGATTCTACAAGCAAACAGCGAACGTCATTAGTGTAGTGAATGGACCAGCTATTGGATCGCAAAATAAAGGCCAAGTAAATCATAACCTGCAGAAATCCAGTCTAGATAATATCATGGTCAACAGCAACAATTTATTGCTATTTTTAATTTCTTAAAATATACAAAAAATATTTTGTTTTTTATGCGATTTCATAGACATAGTGTACACATGTTTTCCAACTAATTATACCCTTGAACTATGTATTTCTTTATCGAAGATGGTTTTTTTTTTCATGTTTTTCATTTCTGGAATTGGATTGTTCGCTTATTCATTGTATTTCTGAAAGCTTCTCCAAATTTATATCATTTATATGCAAATTCTTTTTGGAGAAAGTCCTGGACTTGATTGCTTCTCCTTTTAGACATGCTTGGACCAAGGCCAGGTGGCATTCAGAAACTCGCATGATTACCAAATTATTCTTGGCAGAGCAATCCCCCTGCCCTGCCCCCCTCCAGCCGTGGAGTCTGACCTTCAAATGTCAACGCAAGCCATGCTAAAGCCCCCGTGTGCAACAGTTCAAACGAGAGCAAGAGAGAGCAAGAGCAAGAGAGAGAGAGAGAGAGCAGGTGGCTCCTGCAAAAAGGTGAAAGCCAAAACAAAACTTTGTGTTTTGGCTAATTCAGGGGCAAGCACGCATGCACTTGCCGCCCCGCCTTGCCCCGCCCATGGAGACGGAATCGGGAGCACAACATTTCGTAATTGAAGCGAAAGTTTTTGATGCCATGATAAGTTGAAATGCAGCCTCGTCCTCCCTCAACGCTTTGCATGACTGCCACATAGAATGCCACCACATATGAGGCGATTAGGAAGGGTTAGATGGATGGATGGGTGGGTGAGTGGGTGGTTGGGTGGTTGGATGGCTGACTGACGGCTGAGTGGGCGCTGTAAGACGCCAACGCGTCCTTGAGCGTACTTTTCTGCCACTTGCCTTCTATTTGTTATTTTAACGAGCTTGCTTTTGCTTTCGCTTTCGCTTTGCCTTTGCCTATGCTTTTGTTTCTGTTTCTGCTTACTGTTTGTGCAACAACAACGAGTGCAGAGCACTTGTGCAACAATATTTGCAGCGAGCTGCTCAAAGGCCCTCCCACTATATTCTCCTGCTATTTGTGTTCACTTTTTTAGTCATCCATTTTCCCATTCAAATGTTTTTTAGTGGCGAGCGTGGGTCTCAAAAGAAAATGAGTTTTCTTTTGGCATTTCCTGACTGTCTCGCTGTGCATTTGAGCAAGATTTGATATGCGACACACACACACACACACACACACACACACACACACACACACAGACAAACCATATTCCCTTCACTCTGTCCGTCCCACCCTCTGCAATTTCCGGCGGAAGCGCGAATAACTTTTTGCAGGTATTTAAGTGGCCTCTCCTTTGCCGTGCTGCCAGTTGGCTGAATTCCCTTAGACAAGAACTCGACTTGGCCTATCCACCCCTCCCCCCTCATTCTAGAAGTCGCCTCCTCACGGCCTTTCGCCATTCTTCAATGTGCACACTTCCGTTTCCGGTCTAGGGCATCGAGCAAAAAAATGCAAGCCCCGGATTGAGCTGCTTGAGTCGAACTAGTTCTGAACTGAGTTCTGAACTTCAATTAATTTCAATTTCGATAATGTCTTGTGTCTTGTGTCTTGTGTCTTGATAATGTTATCGCATAAAATATGGACACTTAATGGTGTTGCATCAGCATTAAGATAATATCGGAAATACATTCAATCTTTATACAAATCTTCTATAAAAGCTAAAACAATATTCTGAAATAAAACAACTGATTGAAAAACTTAAAACTTGTGATCAAAAACCTGTGGCAGTCACTGTAGTCCCCTGAACATATGATAATAATACCAACGATTGATAGGAAACTCGATCGACGGCTACATACATACATACAAGCATCATTCAAGCATCGCACAAATAAACAATTATAATTCCTGATTGTTAAGTGAACCTCACAAACCTCAGTTTATTGTTTTCTTTGAAAAGAAAAAGAAAACAATAAATGTTTTTTAATCGTTTCGTAAACTGTTTCTAAGAAGAACTTTGTGGCAAATCCCAGAGTCTTATAGTTCATAGAAGAGCCAGCTCCTCTGTCAGAGTACATATGTACCTACCTATGTACATGTATAGCATGTATTATATGTTTATGTATATTCGTGTGTTTTTGTTTGCTCGTACTTATACGTACGAGTATATGCCAAAACATTCTTGAGTAGAGATTTGCATATGTCTCTCCGCTGTGGGGCCTTGGCATGAAATACGATTTGGTATTTACTTCAACAGCAAATTGCTTTTAGTGGCTCGGACTTGGACTTGGACGCGCCTAACAGATTATGTAAGCGTTTTCGCTGGTTTTGTGGTTGTGTGGTGTGTGATTTATTAACAACTAATGTCTGGGTCTGGGTATGGGTCTGCCTCTGGCTCTGGGACCTGCCAAAAAGAAAACAGAAACCAACTGCAAGTAACCTGACAGCGCCAAAGCTAATTTTAATTAAGGAACACATTTCAGGTGATGTGAGAATGCAATAAAAAAAGCAGCAGAAAGCAGGCGAATGGAAAATGTGTCATGGAAATGCAGAAAATGCCGCTTGCCGTGTGAAAAGTGAAAGCAGAAAACGTCCCCGCCCCCGCCTACAGTGTCAAATGGCGTACCCTGACGAATGCAATGGGGCGAGTGGGAGTGGGGGTATAAGCGAATCTTCTGCACTCTAGGAACTCTTAACTTTCCTTAACTTTAAGGGCTTTCCTTAACTTTCCAAAAGGAAAATTAGCTGCACATTTTGGTGGTCGAAGAAATAGCCCAGATTTATTATGGAATAATACATACATATGTTTCATTGTGTTTCATTCTTAAAATCGCTTTTTTCTTTATAGTACCCAGAATGTGAAATCGTGCTCTATGAGATCACAGAACAAATTCTAAATATAATCGGTAATCAAGAAATGCACAGAGCTGTAGCTCCAGAACACGCCATAGCGGATGAGACCTTTCTTATCATGACCTTCTTATCATACCAAAATATTCAAAATTTAATTTCGAACGACGACGACGTGGACCTATGTACATAGCGAAACAAAAAACATCGCGAAGATTTGTAAAAAAAAGTAACTTATTGGAGAATCCATTAAAATAGAAAGACGAACAAATTAAGTTAAAAGACGAATTAACGATCGGCATTTTATCCAGGGGTAGTGCTTCTTTTTTTTCATTACTGAAGTTTCTTATATCTAATTGTTTTGAATTTGGCAGTTGTGAAAAGCTGATAAATGAGGATACAAAAAAATTGCATACCTTTTTGCGTTATTTTTCCCCGATATTTTAATTTTAAAAACTCAGTAAAAGTAGAAAAAACATATTAAATGGCTAATATTTTTAGTTTTAGACAGGCAACCAGTCCGGCCACCAGTATATTAAAATAGACAACGATAAAGATCACAGCGAACTTAAATCCATTAAAACACTAATAAAAAAAGCATTTAAATAATATGCGATCGACAATTAATAATACTTAGTATAGGGCCATTTTATTGTCAACAATGAGCTTGAACAGGATCTGCGAATTCACATTAAGCTTCCATGATTTACGAGTATATATTATATATATATATATATATATTATTATTAATTATAGAATATGCATGTGAAGAACATAAATAGGTACTCTATGCAAGCATTATCTATGGCATTGATTGATAAGCACTGCTATATAAGGAGACTTCTGCCTCTCATCCCACATTCAGTCTGTTTAAATATTTCAGCGGGAATATTAGTGAATTAAAATAAAAGTTAAAATGCAAATATATTGGATCATTGTCCTTTTCTTCCTTCGCTAAGGGGAGACATCACCCTCTCCACTGGAAGCAGCTCCGAGAATAGTGCGGTGAGAATTGAGTGAAGTGAGAAATGTAAATTGAGATAAACAAATTCGTTGGGTATTCCGTTTCCAGCACTGTGAGGTGTCCAGGGATGAGGATGATGAGTACTGTGGCGCTATTTGCTATCCGATTGTGAAGCCCCTGCTGCGGTACGCTGCCCTGTGCCAGGGGAAGGATACGACGATCAGCGAACTCAAGGACCAAACCAGCGCGAAAAATGTTACCATTGCGGAACTGAAAGGTGAACTGAAGCTTGCCAAGTCCACAATTAAGAGCTTGGAGGAACAGCTAAAGTATTCAGCAAACGAGAAAGAAGCTTACAGCGCCAAGCTGGAAAGCAAACAGGAGCTAGACAACACAATGGAAATGGTAAATAAACTAATGGAGGATCTTAAGGTGCAACTGAAAGAAGCAGTCGAAGTAAAAGGATCTAGGATAAAGGATCTGGAAACACAAATTAAAGAGTATCAGCGACAGCTGAACACCAAAACGGATGATAATAAAGCACTGACAGAAAGGATAACAGTTTTACAAACAGAAGCCAGTAACAGCCGTGATGAATCGATAACCAAAGCGAAAGAAATTGAAGTAAGCCAGGCCAAAATAAAGGATCAGGAGGCGGAAATCGAACACTGCCAGGACCAGCTGACGATCAAGGATGGTTTAGTGAAATCATTCGAGTCCACAATTCGCGACAAGGACTCCCAAATCAAAAATCTAACCTCGGAGACAGAGCTGCTTCGAGGAAAATACGGAGACGGCAGTTGCTTTGCCTTCGTAGACTACACTGGTATCCGTAGCATTAGATTGCGCGGACTAGACCCATTCGACGTGCCCTGCAATTCCAGTGTTTCCGGATCTGGCTGGACAGTCATCCAGAGACGAGTCAACGGCAAAGTGGACTTTTATCGGAACTGGAACGACTACAAACATGGGTTCGGGGACCTAAGGGAGGACTTCTTCCTGGGACTCGAAAAAATACATCGAATGACTCTGGCCCAGCCTCATGAATTATACATCCAACTTGGAAAGGTTGATGGATCCATGGGCTATGCTCGCTACGACGATTTCAAAATAGGAAGCGAAGAGGAAGACTACAAACTGAAATCGGTGGGAAAATATTCAGGAACAGCCGGAGATTCACTAACTAAATATCACCTCAACATGAAGTTTACCACATTTGATCGGGATAATGACATTGCTGAGAGTGTTAATTGCGCGAAATTGCGTGGAGGTGGTTGGTGGTTTTGGTTTTGCTCCGATAGGTAAACATCTTTTACGCAGAATTAACGCTATTAATTATTTCGAATTTATCATATTTATTTATTTTTCTTAATATTACAGTAACCTCAATGGAAATTATTATAAAGATAGTAAGAGAAGCTATCATCTAGTTAACGGCATTCTTTGGGATTCTTGGCACAACAACTGGAACATCTCCCTGACATTCACTCAAATGATGATAAGGGCAAAAACCTTTTAAAATGTATATTATTTAATGATCTCTTTGTAGTTGAACTAATGCTGAAAGATGATTAAAAATAAACAAATTCAATGAATTCTAAAAGCTGTTTATAATTAAATGTACATATATGTAAATACATGGAAAACATTGATAGAGAACAAAGACTTTCGTCTTTTCTGGGGGCGGGGCGGGACGACATTGTCAACACTGTGATATCACAGGAGTCTGGATACAAAATTTGTTGCTCTAGCTGTTATAGTCTCTGAGATCTAGGCGCTCGTCGGGATAGACAGACAGACAATGCTATATCGACTCGACTATTGATGCTGATCAATATATACATATACTTTCTTTTGGGCGTTGCATGCATCCACTTTTACCACAATTCTAAAATACCCAGACACTCTTCGAGAACCGGGTATACAAATGGTAAAATTACATCACTTGAGAACGGATGGGTAGGTTTTTTTTATGATTTTTACGAAAGAATATTCGGATTTGTATTGGAAAAATCGTAGAAAAACCGTACAATCGTAGGCGAAGAGGCCATTATCATAGTCGGAGATCAGATCCAAGCTCGAGATATTATTCTCCAAGGACGAAACAATGAATGGAGTTATTTTCCTAACCAATTCCTGCTGTTAGACGATCACACCTTGGCCGGCATACACGTCTAGCAATAAGTAATCAGAGTATCCGTAGTAGCACTATGTAGTCGGCACGAAATTTCCGCTGTTTGGACATGCAGATATAATACAAAATTGCCTACATTTTTGCGGTATTTTTACCCGAAATTTTGACTTTTAAAACTCACGAAAAGTCGTCCGAAAAGAACCGATCATCTAATTGATGAGGCCTCTACTTTTCTCTTTCTCGCACACAGCAGCGCAGTCGGCACACGCACAGTATAAAAACTTCGTGTAGCGTCGGTCCCGTCGGCTTCATAATTCTGATCGCGGCAGAGAAAATTAATCGTGCTGCTTCGTGTCTGTTGTCTGCGCACACAAACGCACTTAGAACATGTCAGTGCTGCGTGCCGACCCCTGTTTCAAAGACAGTTTTGCAGTGTCTCTCTCTCCCTGTTATTGAGAGACTTATACGTTCGTTTCTTCGGTTAAGCCACACAGTCGAACCGAAGAGCGCAAGCGAAACGAACTACATTTACAACTACATGTATTTTCAATGAATCGTACTAGGTTTTGTCTGTGTTTTGAAACCACATTTCCTTAGGACAAGTAGGAAGTTTTTTAGTGCCAAAGTATTACCAGTCTCCATTCACTTTACAACTCACTAGTAAATCACGAAACAAACTATTGGTGAACACGGAAAAATTTGTAAATTATTAAACATTTTTGTAAAACTTTCTGAGAGAACTTACACGAATATCCGAAATGGAGCAAGATAGCAGACCCGAGTGGGGAAAATCAGTTAGCAAATGTAAGTACAGTCGCAGCGAGACATTGCATTGCATTGCATTCTCACATCCACATCTAGTCTGCCTGTTGCCCCAACGTGTCGTCTTGTCGTTGATGGGGTTCTTTGGCCTCATCTGCGCCTTCACCTGTCGCGTTTCCCTGTCCCATGCCATCACCATATTGGCAATATCAAATCGCACCGTGGGTAATTCTACCGGTGATCTGCCAGAAGGCGTTTGCCCGAAGGAAGACGCGCCGGAAATTTCCTCGCACTATAAGGGCAAGTACGAGTGGAGTGAGAAGGAGAAGGGCTACATCCTAGGATGCTTCTACTTCGGCTACCTTCTCTCTCACTTGCCAGGCGGCATTGTGGCTGATAAGTACGGCGCCAAATGGGTGGTGGCCTTCTGCTTAGGGATGACGGCGTTTTGTGAACTCCTCAGCCCTGCCGCCATTGACTGGGGGGCCTATTATTTAGTTTTCCTTCGTGTGCTGATGGGCATTGGCCAAGGTCCGATATTTCCCGCCCTGAATGGCATTCTATCCAATTGGGTGCCGAAGAAGGAGCGGAGCACCCTGGGCACCTTGTGCTTCAGCGGCAGTACCATGGGCATCATAGTGAGCAATGCGTGCTCTGGCCTCCTCCTGCAGTACTTTGACTGGTATGTCATGTTCTATGTATTCGGAACTCTTGCTTTAATTTGGTTTATTGTGTTTGTAAGTATATCCTTTACTTTGTTTAAATGCACGAGTAAGAGTAAGTTGTTGATTCCCATAGGTTTTTATCTGCACTAGCTCCCCGTACTCTCATCCCTTCATCAAGCCCGAGGAGCGCCAGTATCTGGCCGAATCAGTCGGAAATGTCAACAAGGATAAGCCTTCAATACCCTGGAAGCCATTGCTGATCAGTATCCCCATGCTCGGCCTGATCATTAGCCAGATGGGCCACGATTGGGGATACTACGTGATGGTGACCAATCTGCCCCTCTACATGGCCGATGTAATACAGTTTAGCATACGCTCCAACGGCTTTGTCACCGCCCTTCCCTACATTGCCATGTGGATAGCTTCCCTAGGTGGTGGCGCCATAGCTGGCTGGCTCATCAGTACGGAAAAGATGAAACTGTGGACCGAGCGTAAAATATTCACATTTCTGTGTAAGTCCCACTCTACTCGTTACACTCGATCCGGATCAATATACGCTACGGTATCCTATGCAGCCGCCTTTTTCCCTGGCCTCTTCATGGTATTGGCTTCATATGCGGGCTGCGATAAGGTGCTCGTGGTTGCCTTGTTCACCATCGCCATGTTCGCCATGGGCCTGTACTATGCTGGCCAGAAGTTGTCGGCCCTGGACATAAGTCCCAGCTATTCGAGCACCATAACGGCCATCATCAACGGTCTCGGTTCCCTTACAGGACTATTCGCCCCTCCCATAATCGGGATCCTAACTCCAGATGTATGTATACAAAGATCATAAGGCTCTGTTTTTGTTTTTTACCCTCTACGCTTTCCAGAAAAACCTTAATCAATGGCGCATAGTCTTTTGGCTTTCTTTCGGGATATTGACGTTGTCGTCCATCGTCTTCTGGTTCCTCGGAAGCGCCGACGTTCAATCCTATGATCCCATGTATGAGGGATCTGAGAAGCCAGCAGAAACCAAGAATAAATAAATACATTTCTCCATAAGCAACACCTTCCCTATCAAAATCATCAATGTGTATACCATTCTGTTCAAGATATTAATATTATAGATTTTAATTGACATTTGTTTCGTTTCATTTTACAGAGGATCAGCCCAAAGGGCAATCACTGGCTGTACCCGTTCCGTGGGTTGTCCCCATCCCTGAATAAAGATTAGTATGAATTCAAGCTCTACTCGCAAGTGTCTAGACTTTTCTTTTAAGGTCTAAACACACTCTGCACTATGGGCAACATTTTGAAATAAATAAAACAGGGTCCGCACAAACATATCTTTTTATAGCATTTATTTAAGAGTTACGCACTAAAAATGGCATCGATTTTCAGCCCGAAAACCGTTCATTTTGTGGCTCCGACACGAATGGGAAAAAGTGAAAGCAAATCGATTTTCAGCCAGCCGTGGCGGCCCTTTCAAGGTGTGTCGCATTCCTTAGGGGAGAGGTGAGCGTGACCAGGCGAATTACTTAATTAACGCACTTCACTGACAAAGCCAAACCTCGTCCCTCGTCCTGTCCCTCTCCCTGTCTAAGACTGCGTCTTCCAGTTTTCAGTTCCTCAGTCGTGTTCGGTGAGTAATCTGCAGTGAAGGACCTCGACCTTGTTACTCACAGACGAGATTGTGTGTAAATGTCATTGGGTTTTGGCATTTCGTTGACAAACTTGACCTCCTGACCTCACCGCAGTGGCCGACCAGTTTTAAAATCAATAGAATTCGTGATACCCTAATCATAAGACTGTCAGCAACAGAATCTCCCAAGGATGCCGAGGCCCCAAATTGACAGGCCTCCATTAGTGTGATCAAATATGCAGACATTGCCAATTAGATGAAATTTTTTATGTGCCCAACAAATAAGCCATAAAGAGTGTCAACATGTCCCACACACACACACACGTACACACACTTACGTATGATTTTGACAGGAACAAAAAAAGAAACAAAGTTTTCCTTCCTTGCCATAATCTTGATCTACTTTTCATGTACCATGCAACGAGCTCTTTGGTTTATTATTTATTGGCTTTTCGATAAGCCAAATTGCCGAGTGAGCATGGCGTCGCATCTGTTTTTTTGTGTGTTATTTTCTTACATTCTTTATGACTTTATAATGCCCGCTCAGTGCCCGCCGAGCGGTACGCATAAATCTTGTGATTATAGTTTGGGTTGTTTTTTCTGGCTCTGATTTGTTTGTGGCTCCTCCGAGTGCCATAAAACAATTACCCGGACTTGTTTAAAATTTGAAATTGGATTTCCTATTGACAAAGGTTTGGCACGAAAGGGCAAACAGGACACAAACTAAACCAAACCAACGCACAAGTCCTGTCCAGTGACTGTGTTGACTCTTGACTGTTGACTGTCTATGATTTTGAGTTTTGGAACATTTGGTTGGCCCAGCCCAGGGAAAACTGTCGCATGTCAGTTAACAAATTTCACAAATTTACTTTGCCATTCAATATTGTTGTTTGTCAAACGTTTTCGGTCGAGTGGCGCGTGGCGAGCAGCTCGTATGCGCCATGCATTACCCATACGCCATGAGGCACGAAATTAATATTATTATGAAATATGCAATGTCAAATGCAAATATTTCTAGCATTACAATGGAGCATACGTGTATAAAACTGAATTACTACAATTATTAGGCATTCGTAAGTCTAAAAGTGGGCATTTCAGGGATTGATTGATAATTGGAGCCTCATTCTGGTTACTTACAAATGCTAACCAAATCGTTGGCTAATATGATTATGGCCATAGCACACTGTGTGTGTGCGAAAGAATGAAGTCAATTAAATGGAAATCAATACTAGTCTTCCCTCTACAGTACTACAGTACTCACATTAAGTCCGCAATTGTTTCATAAACTGCGCCATTCGTCGTTCCTGTCCGTCCACCAAAGGCCGCTTTCAATTTGTCGTTTTCATTGCGGCTGAATTGTGGTAATTATCATTGCGTTACCGGTTACCTCGTTTGTTGAAAGCTTTTCACACGAAAATTGAAAATTGAATTTTCTATGGATATGGAGGCAAAAAATGCATACACTCTTCGTACACGCACACCTCACTCACTGTCGTCCATATATTTATTTGAACAAATTTTTCTTAAACATATTGCTCCTTCTATATAGCATATATGTCTTTATATAGCCGATGGACACCAATCGATTGGCAACTGAAAGTAGAAAAAAGGAAAATAGCGCATTAGCCGGAGGATATCTGGTCTGGTTGCTTATTCTAGTCACATACACGTACCCTTTATCTAATTTCCCAAAAAGCAATTCCCCCCGACCTTGCCTGTCAAAAGCATTTATACCCATTATCCCTCATCTAATTTGTTGTAAATGCACGCGTAAGCGCCCGAAAGCAACGCCCACCAAACAATTTGATTGCACAATGGCTAGACGTAGCCATAGCCCCAAAAAAAAACAGCAACAATTTGACGGGATCCACAACAGTGTCTGTGTAGGGTTAGACAAACATATATAAAGGATAATAAAGGGTTTAGTTACGCAGACAAGGGCAAAGCACATCCGTAGATGTAGATGTAGATGTGCTCTGTGACTGTGCGACTGTTCGCCTGTGTGTGTGAATTGAATGAAAAAAGGCTTCGTGTTGCACAGTTGCACAAGTGCTGAAATTCCAGGCCAGGGAACTACTACTTTCTGGGTTGTACATTTCCTTTCTTTACATTCGTCAGCTCATGTCTTACCCAAAAGTTCCTGGCCAACAACTCTATCAAAATCGTATCTAGGGATATCTGTAATCCATCTAAATACGATGTGGACACTGTGCTTTATGGGGGCACTCTTTTTTCAACACTTTTCCATATTTTTTGTGGCAACAGCTGTGGCATCGCCTGACAGCCATACGCCATCATCGAACATGAGGTCTTGAGTTTGGGTCTACCCATTTATTTTTGTTATTACTGTTTTTGTTTTTTGGGCATTTAATGCACGTTTTTCACATACTCACTGAATTTTGGACGTTTTTTTTTGTGGAGCTGAAGGAGGAGCTTAAAGGAGCTTAAAGGAGCTGAAGGAGCCACGCGAAATGTATATTAACGCTAGCCATAAAGTCCGATGATAACAAACAAATCGAAAGCTGTCAATATCGGAGAGGAAACAGCCAATCCTTGGCATTTACGAGCAGACCCAAATGTGGGGGCGTTCCATGTATAAGATATAAAACCAAGAATTTATATTCCTACTGTTTTGTATACGTATTCTTCGAGCTATCAATATGTGCCTGCAGAATTTATTCATACAACTCTCTCTCTCTCTCTCTCTCTCTCGCCCAATCCCAATTTATTTGTTGGCCAAACACAATGAATTAATTGCCACACCGTTCGGGGGCTCGTCAAAATTGAAATGCATCTTTAATTATTCATGGGATTTATTTAAACACTTGCGACTCGTTTCGCCTTCATTCATTCATTTCTTGGCCGTAAACGCATTTGCATGCCACATAAATTATGCCCTGCGGCCATATTTCTCTTCGCTTTTTTTACAAACCTGTGGCCTGTGACCATAAAAAAACAGCAACAACAACAACCAGAAACAGAAACAGAACCAAAACCCCGCCCACACATGCCCAAAATGTAGGTCAGCAAAGTGAATTGAAAATCACAATAAAAGCTAGTTTAGTTTTTGGGTCTCCTAACTTAGATACTCTAACAGATAGATCTATATTTTCTTTTTTATATGTATATGTATATGTGTGTTATAGTTATATATTCCACGATCAGCAGCTATACGAAAAGGCTAGAGTGCTGCAGTTCTGATGGAGTCTATAGTGCATTCAAAGAGCCTAAATCAAAATACCTTCTTCAAGGGTATCTTAACACTAGCTCACACATTTCAGCCCCATTCAGTTCATGTGTGTTTGTGTACTTTCAGCTTTGTCGCAGTGTAAAATCAATTTTCATGAAATGTGCCACGCGTCGTATGAGTAATCAGCGGGAGACAGGGACTGGACAACAACTAAACCACCGTACAGAGAACGTATGCGTAATGCGTGTATAGACGGCGCTAACAAATTGTGCCATAAATAAATTTAGCACTAATTTCAATAAATCGAACGGCTACACAAAACAGAACACAAAATGAAATAATTCGATAAACAGTGGCACAGATTGGCGCTAAAGCAGACAGACTAATGGCTAATGGCCAAGCCAAGCGGTGGCTTGGCCACAATTACTTATAGGTTGAACCCCTGTAGGCTCCCTGTGCTTGCCACAATGCGGTTTAGTTGAATAAATAATGGGTAGCCATGCGGTTTAGTTAAATAAATGGCTAAACAGCTTTAAAGAAAAATCAATACAGAAATGAATATACCATCACATTCACTTTGGGGAGGAACCTTTCTGATCTTCTAGAGGGATCTACAAAAGCCCTTTGTTTTAAGTCAAATATAACGAATACACATTTCTTTTATCAAAATATTCAATAAGTAAATGAATAAATAACAACTGATAACAACTTTTTTTAAATTAATTAATTTGGTTTTTTAAGTTTCACTGCTATTTTAGTGCACAGCAGATTTCATGGTTAATTGTCTAAAGTAATTGTTGGGCACACTATCCTTTCTAGTGCATGGGCACACATTCTTTCTACTTCCTTCTCTTCTTGATCTCATTTGAAAGTGGCTGGTTGTGTGCACAGTGAAGAATATAAAAACATAAAATATAAAAGCAATCACTGAATTTAAACATTAAACTATTGTGGATTCATTAAAACAAAGGACCTAACTGGACGACTCAGTATATATTTCTACAGTAATGAAAAACTAGCAGATGGAATGCAAATGTAAAGAAATTTCAGGATTCTATTGCTTACATTCCAGGCTTACTAAAAAAGTATCATCGCTAAGACGGCCTTGAAGGAGGAGATGTACAACACTGCTATTTCCAAGAACGCAGCTGTATGCATCGCTAAATGTTTCTTAAATTCTTCTTAAATTAATTTAAGTTACATTGACCACCCAAAAGTATACATCATATAACATTTTACCTGCTTTTTATGTTAGGGCGAGTTTAGAATGTGGCATTATATTTTAATTGTTTCATGTAGCATTCATTGTTTTTAGTCGCTGTTAGTTTTTAGTTTATAGTAGATTATAGTAGAATTGTAGTTTCAGTTCTTCAAAGCATCATGACTATAACGATGAAGTAGCAGCAGCACATCAGAATCTTAAAGTTTGACAATTTGGGTCCTTTAACTTTAACCGACTTCTGTCGCTTTTTGTTCAGCTCGGACTGCACTTGCAGTTTGAATTTAAAGTTCTCGTAGTCTAGGTCGGATACGGTATGGATGACGTTATTCTCTCCGCCCTCGCAATCGACATCGACCTCAACGACTGCGACTGCGACTTCGACTTTGTCTTGGGCGCTGTCGTGGTCGCTGCCGTTACTGTCGCAGATTTTGATGTTGTCGCAGTTTTGTATGCACATTTTCCACGGTTGACTTATCCGCTGGTACTTTTCCACTCTTCTTTTTCTTCTTTTTTGGCGAATTTATTTTATTGCACTTTCACAGTTTCACAATTGCGTATCCTCGTGTGTGCGCATTTTCCCCATGCAGTTTATTGTTTGTTATCAAAGTCAGCATTTTTCATGGCCGCACAAATTCGGGTTTTCCTTCATCAGGGTAATTTCAATTTCGAAAAAAAATATGCGAAAAATACACCAAAGAGAAAACTTTAGTTGAAGTTAGCCCAAGTTGAGCAAACATTTGCTGGCCAGCAATCTAAGAGGTTAATAAACATAAAACTAAAGCACCAGAAACAGAATGGAAATGATTGGTCACTGAGGAAGAACAACAGAGGGAAACTTGGGGTCACCAACAATATGGGAATTTGAATGGCAAAGTCTATGAGCCACAGATGGATGAGTGAGCGGAAGTATCCTGCCATCTAACGCGCAAAAAAAAAGATTCCTAATTGTCTTACTTTGGCAAGTTGTCAAAGCAAAATGCCAGGATATGCCACCGACCCAATCCCGATTCATATTTCAGCAGGCTGTGTCATTGTTAGTCGGCTATGGCCAGCGTCGAAGTTACGCCTGGTAGGGCGAAGCTGAAGCGTTTAATTTAATTAAATCTCACTGTGAAATATTATAGAAAAGCCACGTGGGCCTTTCAGACTGACAGCCCGCCGTCCTGGCCCACCTTGCCAGAAAGGACGAATAAATTTCGCCAAACTTTTGCCAAACTTTCACTTTTCACTTAATTTGACGCGAATTTTGGCGCTCCTTTCATTGGTGTTGTCTCTGCCCTGCCTGTTGTCTCTACGGCCGTGGGGTCGTGCTGTCGCGGTGTCCGTGTGGCCGTTGTGTGGCACACACGATAGATTCGCTGCCGTTTTGTATACTAATGGGCAACGGCGGTGACAGGATGCCAAGCAGCTGCCTCCTCAGGTCCTGTGGGAAGACTCCGCTCTCTGTCTTTCTCACTCTCTCACAATCTCTCTGGATTCTCTGGATCTGTCTCTCTTTCTCTTCATTTGAGTGCGCGCGCAGTGTCCTCGGGAGAGCTGACCCGCACCCGTCCCCGTCCCCGTCCGCATCAGCCAGTTCCTAGCTTGTTTATACCAACAACTGTAGGAGCCAGCAGCGGGAAGACAGTGTACAGCACATGTCGTTGATTGTTGTCGGTTCGCTTTTCTTTCAGTATGTGCCTCTTGTCTTCTGTTGCTGTTGCAACTGCAACTGCCTACTGCACTTCGCTTGAACTTTTGCTGCCATCTTGGCAGAGGACCTCGAGGAATGCTGAGACATTGAGGCGTTGGCCCGACCAAGACACCCAAAAGTCGACCCAAAAAAACAGAGCATTCCCATATGTGATTGCGCCTCATCCTCATCCTCCTGCTAGCGTGGCCAACACGCCCACGAAATGACTTTGAAACAAATTCATGTTGGCCTTTGGCTCTGGCATTGGCCACTCGCATTAAAGCCAGAAGTTATAGCCTTCTTTGGCAAACAGAAACACACTCGTGCTGCCCATCAAGTTGACTAATTTGATGCTTTCAGCTTAGTGTCTGTCAATGGGTCTATAATAGAAGCCAAACAAATTACCAGAAATGACCAGAATGTGGGTGAAAACTGGCAGATTAATACGCAATCAATTTAAATGGTGATTAACTATCCAGAATGTGTACAACAGCTTTGTTTATTTGAGACACCTTAAGGCTGATATAATACTATAGTCGATTTATCGATGGTCTGATTATTCGAATATAGCCTGCCTTTCTTACTTGCGGTTCTTATGTGGACCTCAGTTATTCTTCCAAGATGTGGGGACACTTCTTGAAGAATCTCTTCTTTTTGCGACAAAATCCTTCTGCCGTCCTTTTTTCGTCACGCTTACATTTGCGTGCCTTGCCCCTCTCGACTGGCTTCGGACTTTGGCAGAACCCTTCAACCATAACGTAGCCGTTCTTACATGCTCGCAGCGCACTCTCTGATATTACGTTGGCATCCAGGCATGCCTTGCAGTACTCAATTTTGGGCGGCTCGCATTTCAGTGCTTGGCCCAACACCAAAATAGCGAGGACGAAAAGGTGCAGCAGCAGCACCTTCATCTTCGGGCGATTGAATACGTGGGAAAGAATTCAGTTGGCTTTTATATTCTAATTTCATTCACGGATCATTGGCTATGCAAAATTCAATTAGAGGCATTTCCATTTGTTTCGGCCAAAACAAGGAACGTTATACTTATACAAATATAAATTCCAGTCACGGCTTAGTGTATCTCAATGCTAATTTCGATAAACAACAGACATAAACCATACAGTCCTCCACTGGAAGAAGGCCAATTGAGACAAAGGACACTGTTCAAACAAGAACAGATTATTGTACTTAAAGAACTAGAATCTTCAATGAGATAAGCACAAAACCGATCCATTCTATGACTGCGAGAAATGATCGGTCAAATCATTAATACACCCGACAACCCAAAGTCAAGTGCAGTAAGCAATTGAGATCCTAATGTAATCAGTTGGCCACTCGCAGTACCGATGCACCCGTTCCGTGGGTCTAAGAAGAGAATATATAAAATTGTCCCCAATGCGGGATGCATTGTAAAATAACATATAAGGCACGGATTTTCTGAATAAAGATTAGTTTTCAACCTCTACTAGCAAGGGTTTTTCTTTTAAGGTCTAAAACACACATAGATTTAAGAGCAGTTCGATCATAAAATCATATATGTACGTTAGTTGAACTTAATCTAAAACAGTTCGAATTTACACCTCAACTCATCAACATCTCGACACCCAGGTTATGAAGACCTTGGTGCTATGTTGAACCAAGGCATGGTAAATAATTGCATGGGCATATGGCCCTATACATATAACGCCGTACTTTTTTCTTAATTTAAATCAGTTTCAAGTCAGTAATAAAAGTCGTCGACGATTTTATTAAATGTCAGAACATATCTTATTGATTTTAAGGCTCAAGGCATATAAGCGCAAAAGTTTTTCTGCATTTAATCCCAGCTTGTTCTTCAGTTTGGGCCAGCCCCAGGAAAGCAAGGACGGAAAGTTGCAGTAACAGCCACTTCATGCTTCAGCCTGTGATACTTGGGATGAATTTAGTTGATTTTTATACTCTTACATCGTTCACGGTTCATTCAAAATTGGTTCCTGCAATGCCACGGACTGTGTTTGGTATTTCGGTTATAATGAAATCTCCGTAACGTAAAAATAACTGTGACGGATGAATTAAATGGAAAAATCGTTCCAGGTCGTTTTATGGTTCGTTTGTTATGGTTTAAAAAAAACAGAGGGTTTAAAAAAAACAATACTTAAATTCGTTCCGGAAGAACAATTTGCATTTTTGTTGCTACTAAACAAATCAGAAACTACGTGCCAAAAAAAAATGGTTGTGATAAAACCAGTCCCTCATTTGCAAGAGTCTTGAAACATTTTTGGAACAGAAACCGCTGTTGAAGTACATCATTTTAAATACAGTTTCATACCCGTAGGAAAAGTACCTTGTGCACCTTATGTACACCTAATCTATCAATAGTAATCTACATACATATCTCAGTATCCATCTATCAATAGTAATCTTCATACATATCTATCTATCTATCTATCAATAGTAATCTACATACATATATGCATAGTAAATACACCCAGAGAACAAAAGATCCTAGGTCCCGTAGTTCACTTCAAAATAACAGAAAATAGCAATATTATAAACCTTTTTCTGAAACAAAGCCAAGTGTCGTCATCATTTTTCACATGACTGTATGTTTTCTACATAGAATTCTACTTGAAATAGCCATCTGTTCTACATTAACATGATTAATCCTGCACCCACTCAACACCCTCTCCAACTAACTCCCACTCTAACAGGTGCCCACAACAACAAACGTTCGCTCTTGATTTTTGCAGTAGCAGAGGCTGTAGTAGAAGAGCCGAAATATTCGATCATCTCTCCTGCATTTGACATAGAGAAGGTAGAGGAGAAGAAGCATGAAGAGAGCATGAAGTGCTCGAGTAACTACTCCGACTGCGCTGCACCTACGCTCTCACCGTTATTTCTTTCTCACTCCCACTGACAGGTGATTGTTTTTGATTCTTTTTGTTTAGCCCGGCGCTGCCACCTAATTTGCAGAGACTGAATTCATAGTCAACTTTCGTGTGTTACCGAATACATGAAATGAATTTCCCCATGTCATGAAATGATTGCATGAAATGCGCCTAGCATAAACACAGTAACAGCAATAGTTTCCTATTTTTATTCATAGTTTATTTGAGGAAAAGCTCCGAAGTGAGAGTTATCAGCTCGACGCCTGGTACTCTTGTAAGTTCTCTCAATTTCTCAAACAAAATTCCCAACATCTCTAAGAAATTGTCAATTCTTCGAAGGATTTTTGCATACATATATGTATGTATATTTTGTATTAAAGTTCGTTCGACAAGAAGATTCGTCGATTTACTTTTTCAAAACGTTTTCTGGTTCGGCTTTGGCCTTTTGGAGAGCCATTCTTTTATCTGTTTTGCATATCAGCTCAAGACTTAGCACTCCCAGAGCAGCCGACCCGACCCCGCCCCCGACTACGCTTTACGAGTCTATGGAGAGAGAGTCGGGGCCCGCCGAGTTGTGTATTCAACGAAATTATCATCTCGCTGTGCACGCCTCGTCCTCGTACGTGCCGCCGATTGGAAAGGACGAGCTGCTGTCTGTCCATGGGCCATGGATGGAGAGCTTCAGACCCATCCATCCCCTGGACCCCGACACCGACTCCCATGGTCAAGCTGCTTATCTCATGCAAAACACTGGTTGCTTTAGCAACGGAAAAGCCAAATGGAAAGACTCGCCAAACAGGAACTGGGGCAAAAAATTGCAAAAGTGAAATGTCGAAATCTTTTCCAGCCAAAGCGAAAGAACGGCAAAAAATTCCTAAAAATTATACACAAGTTTATGGTGTGCCAAGAAGCTGTATGTATGTATGTGTGTATGTAGTTTTGGTGTTGCTGTGCCTCAACAAGTTTCTTGTTGGCCACAATAGTGGGCGCATGCCTTTTGGCCAGACTTAAAGCCACCAAGCCTTTGGGTGGAGGACATAAAACAATTCAGGAACTGAAATTGGCAATACCTTCTTGGTACATACACAAAAAGGCCACAGTGGAAGAGGGCAAAGGCAGTTAAAAGCCAGTTTTATATTCATTACAACAAGTCTAGCAGCAGGCAGGAGCAACAGCAACATCAACAATTTACGACTCCGGACCGAGTGGGGGTCGACTTTTTTATAGTCAGCACAGCAGAGCACACCTCTCTCTCCCCCACTCGCTGTCTTTCTGTCCATACACGTACATACACGCACGCATAAACTCTGTCAAAATGGCCGCTGGCCAAACACCAAAAAACCTTCCATTTCTGTTACTATTCTTGTTTCAGATCTAGCCAGAATCGCTATCAAAGATCATCAAGCTATCTACACAAATGGTAATCGGTAAAGATATAAAGTAAATTTTCTATTAAATTAAATTACATTTTTAAATTTTCTCAATTAAAATATTCAACATAAGAATATTTAAATTAACACAATTAAAATTAGTTTTGGCGAATATTCCTGACAACAAGCTTCCAGAAAACAGTTCGGCTTTCATTCTTGTATGGAAAGTACTCAAGATAGACTAAAACATAGTTAAAGAATGTCACTAAATGCTATAAGCTGGAGCGCAAATGTATCTGCCCTCCGATTCTATGTACAATGTACATGCTCGTATGTAACCTTCTCTTGGCGTTGTATCTCAACAGTTTTAATGGTGCAAGTCTGAGCAGCAGCAAGTAAGCTGGGCCCCAAACGGAGGTTGTGTAAGAGTGAAGCTAACGGCAGAATTATTGAAGGACGAGTCCGCGCCCCCATGCACACCGTAGACACACCTAAAGCGAAGCCCCCGACTCCCGACTCGAGCAAGCAGCACAGAACACTGCAGTGCAAAAAGCGAAAGTAATGGGCAGGGCGAAAAAACTTTTTCTCTCGCTTAACTAACTCAACGAAAACTCAGATGAAGCTCAACTCTGTTCAGCTCATGCTGAAGGACTTTCTGGTTCGCAGAGTTCCTTTTTTCCGGGTTTTTTTTTGTTTTTATGTTTTTGGGCTCCTGCAATTGCCTATTTGTTTTGCGCTAAAAATTAAACGGCAACGAAAAGTTTGTGGGTTGGTAAATTGCTTTACACGCCACTTGAACACGCAGGCAACGAATGAACAAACGAACAGACGGATTGCTGGTCCCTGAACAAGTTTAATTAAATTTAAAATACTAGATATAGGTATAGATAATACCAGAGGCCTCCAACCAAAGACGAAAGACGAAAGGAAAACTTTCAAACAATTGAAGAACTTCCCAACTGAACCTCCAACACAGCCTAAACAAAAAGACATACTGAAAATCTCTACTGAAAGAAAGGAGTAAGAAAAGATATTGAAAAAGTATAGTACCCACCATAAAGGTTTACCACCACCATAAAGGTTTCTGAGCAGAGAGTGCAAAGACTGTAATTGCTTGGATTTATTTAGAAGGACGCAACTAGTTTTTGTCATCTGTTATCATCTGCAATTGCAACAGTTTCTCGAAAAAAAATGTCTCTGGCTAGCCAAAAAAGAATTCTTTCTTCACCTAGAATTTCCTTATGGAAACAGAATTCGATACCGCAGTATCCTTCACTGACAGTAGTCCAAAATAATTGACACAGAGCCCATCAATTATATTGACTATAACCTTTCAATACGAACGTTATCGAGGGAGAACCAAACACTGCAATTACCCAGCCCACAGCCCACACAGGCCACAAGCCCAATCGCATGGCTGACAAATGGCGGCTGGTTCAAGGAGTGAAACAATTCGGTAAGCAGTGAAAATAAAAGAAAATTGTTAAATTCGTGCACTTTGGTGGCACTTAGAGGGGGGCATCTCTAGTGGGCCGTTGCTGGCTGTTTGCCATTAAAGTGGCACGCATAAACGAAGCTGCCTGATAAGAGATACATTTTTTTTTTTACATACTTTCGGGTTAAAGTCTCTGCGACGACAGCCACAGGAACAACAAGATGACGACGAAGGAGACGAGGAGGATATCGCTATTTGCACTTGACACGCACTTCTGGATTACAATTTAATATAATTGAATTTAGTTTAATTTAATTTAATTTATTTAACACATTAACATTTAGTTGATAAGAACACACAGAAACGTCCAAGCTCTTTAGGTTATATTTTTTTGCACGGTGAATTAATTATCTATATTTTTTTTTTTGACTATATTTATGGGGATTTGTTTTAGCTACTGTTGCTGTTTCTTCTGTATTTGGTTGATTTGGTTTGTGCTGTGAGTGTGTTAACGAAATGAGGAAAGATTGTCTACTGAGTGTGCAGAGCTGGTCGGAGTCGCGTCGAGCCAGAGGACCAGAGAGTGGCTTTCGTACCACCGTGCGTATGTGTGATGTGCGTTTCGGGTTTCCTTTTTTCCTTGGGAAAGTGCGCGCGCAAAATGGCTTTGGCATCGGCTTCGGCGAAGGCCCACAACAGCTGGGCTGTGCTGCTCCAGCTGCTGCCGAGAGAGACAGAAAGTGCGCTGCCCCCGAGAGCGCAGGCCCAGTGAAAGAGCGGGTCAGTGCCAAAGTGAAAGTTTTGTTGATTAACATCCTTCAGAGTTTACCCACATTAGAAAGGTCGCCAATTTCACTGATAATAGCTTTTCTCGCTGCTGGCAATGCTGCCACAACTAGTGGGAGAGCCACATCAGGCACACGAGAGCGAGAGAGAGAGAGCGCAAAAGAGACAGGTAAGAAGAGAGAGAAAGCAGACAGGAAGTGACTTTGGTAAGTGGCATTTCCCCAAACAAATTCAAGAGGCCACAAGTCCATTCGCTGGAAAATAAATCAAAAAGCAACTAAAATATGCCAAGATTGAGTTTCGAATTGAATCGAATTGAAAATAATGTACAATATATATATTTTCTGCCAGATTTGTAACTTTCTTTGGCGGGCTCCTCATATTACAGTTCGAATAGCTTGGATTTCTTATTTATTTGAATTTTTCTCAAAGTTTGTCATTATTATCTAGGAATATATAAGGGGTCTATCAAGTATTTGGAAAATCGTCAAAACATCGGGGAAATTTTGCATTCTATTCATATTGTTATACCTATGGAACGGGTACATCGGTACTGCGATCTAACTTTTCGATTTTTAGTTCCAAAGCTCACCATTGGTTTTTAGCTCCCCCTTTTACAGTTCTCGTATTCCTGGTTTATAATAATTTGACACCTGCCGGTTCATCTTTCCGCTAAACTGTGAATGCATTGTAATGGGTACAAACAGCATGCAACTAGTGGATATTCCCTGGCATTCAGTTTGTCAATTAAGTTTTCTTGTAAGCTTCGGTAACGGGTTGCCTATAGTCGGAATTTAAGCCATAGTGCACCTTCGAGCTCTTGTTATAGCTGAGACTGTAACCCACACCCAAGACGTGACAAGAGAAGTTCCGTTTTTGGGGAATCGAAATCATTTTAGCTTCATTTACATGTCGGTTTCTACGCTGAACACGAAGCCTAATCTACAGAGAAAAATATAAAGAATAAAATGTAGAAAACAATCAAATATCATATATAACCGAGTGCAGTCGAAAATTTGCTTCATTCAGCGAAATCTGTTGAGATGTGGAACAAACCAAACCTGGGAATCATTCTCCTCTATCTGATGGCCAGCGGCGGGAATGCTGTGCCAACCGACATAGCCAGATACAATAAATTGGGGTATGTTATTCAAATAAAATAAAAATTTCAGCACAAAACTCTATGTACCCACAGACAAAGGCCAACAAAACCCACCAGCTTGGACAGCAGTGCGGCTCCTACAACCACTCAATGGCAACTGTATACAGAGAGCACCACCTCGCCACCGGAATTTGAGTACGCCCTGCTCGGTGAGGACCCTAAGGATCAGCATTGGTATCGGGTCAGTCTCACGCCCACAAAGAATCAGACCGGCTATCGTGCCCAGTTCGCCACCCGGAAGCAGCCGCCCTTCGACGAGCAAGTGGCACACAGGCACGACAAGACCATTGGCGAACTGCTGGATTGGCTGGAACATTCCGAGGAACGCAATCTCCTGCAAGTGTACCGTGATGTACTGGACGATGAGCAGAGGGAAACCCTTCGGCAAGCAGACGCAAACAGCAGACGAAAGCTAGGTTTCAGGCCCCCAAAGAGCAACCATCAGTTGCACCTGGTGGAAGAGGAGACGACAACCCCGGCTCAAAGTCAAAATGAAATTGAGCCAAATGCAGTGCAGAACTTTGTGTATTTTATAAAGGGACTAAAATGATTACCAAAATACGCTACACGAGAGAAAAGCATAATCTTTTCGATATATATACTTAGAAGAAATGTTATAAATCATAATCTGCATACAGAAACATACAATTTTATATTTCTAACAACTATTTCTCAAAAAATAATCCTAATTAAGTTCCTTGAAATTTCCCACGCCGAGCTTTCACCACAGAACATCAGCTTTCCACCACATGCTCTCAAATTGGGGAAAACAACCCCTGTGTGATTGCCAAACATGGCCAAAACGAGACCTCGTCGAAGAGTTAACTGACACTTGCTGCTCCACTTGGAAGACCATGGCCCATTTTGGGATTTCTAATCGGGGAAATAAATAAAAAGAAATGAAATGAAATGAAACACTCCGAACATGACATGAATCGGATGGTTTTTATTTGATGGTGAACTATATTTTATGTTCCAGTTAATGAATATCGGCTATGCGGTTATGCGGCTATCTGGGAGCTTGTAAACAGACCGATAGGTCAGGTTGCCCTTACTTGGTTCTACGCCCACCTAGCGACGTGGAGACCTGATCATTGAGACAACAGTAGGGCAGTTTCCATTCCCTCGAATATAGTTCCAGATGGTATGATATAGCTCCACTCCAGTAACGAAAAAATCCTCATCATTGCTGT
Organism: Drosophila algonquin; assembly: GCA_035041765.1. Lineage (NCBI taxonomy): Eukaryota > Metazoa > Arthropoda > Insecta > Diptera > Drosophilidae > Drosophila > Drosophila algonquin. Next base: position 1,024,082 of record JAWNKY010000495.1, on the reverse strand, counting down.
GAAATTCTCCGCCGGAGGCAGTTTTTTGGCTGCTGGAATACTCTGCGTTTCATTTTTATAAGGAGAAATTTTTAATTCCAATTATTATTACTAAAACATTCCATCATTTAATTATTTATCATTCTCTTTCCCAAAAGTACCTACATTTTAATTAATTTCATTTCGCAAATTTAGCATTCGGTCAGTACTGAAAGATTGTTTACTCAACAAGTTCGCTGGCCCCTAAAAAAGTGGAGGAAATATTTCTAATTGTCGCTTTTTGTTGGCCATGCAAAAAGTAGACTCTGGCAGTGTGAAATGGGCCATTGGTGACCGCTTGACTCGGCATTTTCCGCGAGCAACAGCCGTCAAGCTATCCAGTATATAAAGCAGTTGGGGCCAGCCAAAGAACATCGCAGTCTGCTTCCAGCCAGTCTAAGAAGTCCAACACAATCAACAGCCCAATCAAAATGAAGTTCGCTATTATCGCCGCCGTCTGCCTGCTGGCCACATCCATTGCCGCCGAGAAGAGACAGACCGTGGGCTCAGCCTACGGCGGTGGATACGAGAAGCCGGCAGCAGCCCCGTCCTACTCTGCCCCCGCAGCACCATCCTACTCTGCCCCCGCAGCTCCATCCTACTCTGCCCCCGCAGCTCCATCGTACGCTCCGGTGTCCATTCCAGCCCCACCTTGCCCAAAGAACTACCTATTCAGCTGTCAGCCCAACCTGGCTCCAGTTCCATGCAGTGCTCCAGCACCCAGCTATGGATCGGCGGGCGCCTATTCGCAGTACGCCCCCATCTACGCTCCCCGTCCCGTCCAGTGGTGAGGAGATGAGATTATAATCATCCAAAGGCAGAAGATTACAATAATAAACAAATATTCATCATGCAACATAAAAGTTTGATTCATTTTTAAATCCGGTACGCATACACTCAAGTGCGCTGGTGTGTGTAGCAAAAACCCGAACCTGCCTGCGGGAGAAATCGACTGATTGCTTTACACTGAAAAAAACGAGATAGCTAGAGCCGAAGTCGCATTGTCGAAGACACACGAAGCCACAGCGCAGCAGCAGAGACTTTTGCTATCCACATTAGACAGGGCCGTGCCGAGCACTAGTCTAAATTAAAAGCAACTGTGGACCGTTTTAGGCTTTGGCGAGCAGGCACGATCGTCATCACGTTCCCCACCCCCACTCATACATAAGTTCTATATTCTCAGAGATTATAACAGATAGAAACATAGACATGCGCAGAATTCTTTGATATATTCCACCAAATCAAGTTAGTTTGAAGATTGTATCGCATGGTACTTAGTTGAGGAAAAATTAGAGTGTGAAAGGTATATAAATTCGATATTCTTTAAGGAAATAATGAATCGATTCCGAAGACTGAATGTCTAAGAATTGTCGATTAATTTGATGAAGCTAATAAATCAGAGTAAATATCAACAGATGATGAGTCAATGAACTTCCTGATAAGATCGTTGTCAGTAACGTGAGTAACTATCAAATAAATCAATTTAAGTAACGACGAGATAACGCATTAGAATTTACGTCATTCGAATTTAATCGGAAAAATACAGAACTTGAATGAACTAATAATAAATTAAACCATAAATACAACTGAGTAAACTTAAAATATTCGAATGCTTAAAAAGAAAAGTATTAGTTTCGATTAGCAGTTGTTAATCAAACTTATAAAAACATTTTAAAGTTCTTTTTCGGAATTAAAACGCACAAAGATGATAATTATTTTAAGTTTTTCAAAAAATGTTTATTCAATATAAGTTTTTCTTGAATTGCATCTTTCTAGTTACCACATCAGTGTATAAAATAAACAAAAAAATGGCCTACGTAATTAATTTGCTGCATGAAGCAGCCGAAGCACTTGGAAACAGCCTACTATAGGACTATTACTACATATATGAATTGAAATGATAATGGCAAATGTCTCAAAACGTGAAGAGTTCAAAGAGAATTAAATTCGTTTTACTCTCATAAATAACGTGTGGAAATCTAATCGAAGATATCTTTTGCATGTTTGTGTATGTTATCTATCGCTCAATAATCATCAGGGTTGACGGCATCATCAATGAATCGGGCAGCCTGCAACTGTTTGCGGATGGCTCCCACCTGAGTAAGGATCTTGGGCGATGACGTGGAAACGGTGAACTTTTGCACGGCAGGCACCTGAAGAATACAAATAAGAATTTTTCATTTTCATTACCGAGCTATTCGATAGCTGAAATATCAATAAACAAACCTCCCAACGCTTTTTGAGACTGTCGATGCTCCGCTGACCATTCACGGGCAATGTGGCCACCGTCTCTTTGCGCGTCATTTTGGGCATTTCACGCAGCAGCGGCATCGATAGATTGTGACCCGGCGCCTCCCGCAGGACCACGTCGCGTCTGGCCAAAGATTGCGGTGTCGTTTGAGTTCCACGATGACGGGATTCACTCTTGCTGCGTTGCAACTGCAACTGATCATGCTTGATCAGTTTCTTTTGCTGCTTGGAAGCCAGATCTCCATAGTTTTGGAGATAGCGCGATAAGCGCTGGTCCGTTTGTCTTCGAACCCTCTCCATGGCCTGCTCGTCAGCGCTGTCAATCTCAAGGCTTGCGTTGGCACTTCCCGAAAATGTCGGGAGATCCTCCACAAAGGATGGCTTGACAGGCGTCGGCTTGTAGTCGGAATGGAACACAGAGTTACGGGCAATGTTGATGGAGTAGGGAGGCGATACGTCGGATTGCATGAGGTTGCTGGACGTTGACTCCTTAGCTGCTGGCACTGCATAATTCAGTTCCAGTACTCGAAAGGCATCCGTTGGCGGCTCGCGGTCAGCCTCCGTCTCATTGATATGCGTGCGTTCCGTGTTCCGGCCGCAGGCAACCTCCTCGAGGCAAAACGAACACAGATTACGGCGACAGTTCATGCAGACATTCCGCTCTCGCTGGCACGCTCGACACACATCGCTCTTGGCCAGGCACTGGCTGCACATGGCGTACAAGCGCTCGCATTTGTGGCAGACCAGGGCATAGCTGCTCTCGCAGTTGTGAATGGGGTTGCCGTCTGGATCCCTCGGCGATTCCTCCTCGTCCTCGTCCTGCTCCTCTCCAATCCCATTCCCATTTTGCCTTTGCGGCTGCCTCTCGTTGCCATTTTCCGTCTGCTTCAGTTTCACTGCCAGCTTTCGCTGGCACCGCAGACAGCAGCTCTCGTAGCTCTTCAGGGGCTCATCGCATAGCGGGCATATCTTCTCGCACAAATGGAAGCACTCTCGTTCGATCTTGGCCATTTGCGGCAGCTCAAAGTCCAGCTCAACGGCCGGCGGCAGCGGCTGGCCACGTCTGTATTCGTGATGTGCAGAGTTACTAAAGTATTTATACACCTTGTTGGCGGCGGCTTCGGTGCTAATATTATTTGTGCTGTTGTGGATGTTTTTACTGCGATGCGATCTTGGCGTTTCGGCTAGGTTGTTGCTCTCCTTGACCAGCAGCAGCTGTGCGTCCTGCTCCAGCTTGGCCAGCAACTGGTCGCGCATCAAGCGGTTATGTTCCGAGTCAATGCGAGCCTGACAGCACAATAAAGTAGGAAGTAAATATAGAGCGGATTAGTCGAGTCGAAATTGCAATTAACTGCCATTAGATTCTGTGCGGAAATAATAGTCGGCTAACTCAAATCAACTGCTTGGATATCAATTACAATTCATTTTACCTGTCGAACAGTCAATGTATTTTGAGGCCTCAGATCATAAATCTAATGGTAATACCAATCAAAGGCTATTAAATTTAATCGGATATTCGGAAACGCCATCAAAGGTATATTAATAGCCTTTGGTTCGATTGTTGAATAGCAGCCATAACTAGTTGGGTCACTCCAATCCTGTATCTACTAGTATCCTATAGCCATACGGTCTAAGAGAAGCTTAGTTTACAGCATGGTGGGGTCAGATGGTCTAACTAACTACAGCCTTAAATAAATAATACTCATTTCACATCAGTTTTTACCTTTTCAATACGCAGGCGCTCCTTTTCCAGTTGCTCCTCTAGCTTAATGGTTTTTAGTTGTGTCTCCAGTCGTCTGCAAGCCGAAGTAAACATTAGAGATTTCGCATTCACAAAGGGGATATATTCCACAAAAAACGCACCTGGTCAGGGCCTCCTCTTGTCGACGCTCCTTCTCCCTGAGCAACTCTATGGAGCGGCGCTTCTCCTCAATCTGTTGCATAAGATCGCGCTGATAATCCTTTTTGCGGGCCGTCTCTAGCTCGGCACTACGCAGATTACGCTCCATAATTCCGTCGCCCGTTACAATATTCGACAGCTCCACATGGCCCAGATCCTGCAGCAGCTTGTTACGTGTGGTGGTCGAGCGGACTTTGGGCGGCACATAATTCGGGTTACTATTTACAATTAACTCTAAGTCAGTCTTGTCCGTGGTGCTGTGATTCGAGGTGCTTGTGCTGGATTGGCTGGATCGCGCCTGAGTGGAAGCCAAAGCAGCTGCAGCTGGTGGCTGCTGTTGCGATTGCTTCCTCACTTGTCCCGGTCGCTGATGCTTTGTGACCGGCGGATGAAGCATCTGCAATGGTTCAAACATTTGGCGCCAGCTCGTAAATTTCACACTGATTACCATAACCAGGCATAACATTCCATTCCGCACATAATCGGAATATTTTTACGGCAATCTCTCACCTGGTGCTTGAGAAAGTTCTGCTGGTTCTCGCGCTGTCGCTCACGCAAATAAGTTTGCCGTTTCTGATTTTCATTGTTAAAGCCGGGGAAATACGAATAAAATGTGTCCGTAACCCATTGCTCCATATCATCCTGCGCGGGAAAGAGAAAAACTAATGTGAGTGGGCGGCCTTTATACGTCTATATATATGTATAGTTATATTTATGTAGTTCTTGTCGCACGGTTAATTTCGCAACACTAACCACCAGCAAGAAGCTTGTGTACATTTTCGTACGGCCGATAAGGCCAGCAAAGCCAGAAAATTATTCGAGCTGCCGTCTGCTTTTGGGGTCAGCAGCAGGAGCCAGAGCTGCTCTAGCGAACACTCCACAATGCCTACTGCCATTTTGCACATAATTTTTATGCCGTCGACGTCGCACATCGCGTGCACCGATGGCATCAACAAAATTATATACAATCCAGAGACCAGAGTCAATGGCCAGGGATTCGAATCGTGAAATCCCCAGTAAAACTGAACAGAGGTGTGAAAGTAAATAAAGTCTAGATCAATAATTCTTGTACTCGTTAGATGATTGTTTCAACGGTTTACCAAGAGACAAAGAAAGTTTTCTCTCTTGAGCATTAATAATTATATAGCTTCAAATAATCAACTGTTTTTGGGGTGATAGGTCAGCCCCATATTCCTCATTGTAAACGTTACAAAATAATAATCATAAGCCAGACGAAGGGTTCATTCGTAGCACGACTGGGAGTCGCTCTCCGAGCTCGGCTGAGAGCGTCTCTGCCAATGGCACTTTATCACCGAGGCCCAGCTGTTTCAGCCTTCTCTGGCTCTTCTAGGCTCCACTTCCACTTATTGGCTGCATGCAGTACGCTTCACTACCAATTAGCCAGGATGATGGCCACTTAACTAGCGCTCCTTTGAACGTTTTCATCATTGCAGTGGCGGAGAGAAGAGCTAGGCATAATTAAGTGCCATTTGCAAATGAGCGGGATATTCAGAGTGGGACATTCAGTGGCGCAACTAAGGAAGAAACATACACAATATAATCCCACGATTCAGGTCAAGGAAACTATCAAAATGAAGACTTCAAATCCGACGGGGAAACGGAGGAACGGGGTGGCCCGTCTAGAGCTAGTTTTGGGTCACGCAGTTCATCTCGAGGTGGGGGGCAAGAGGTGGCAAGTCTGGAGGTACTACAGTGGGTTGCATAGAAATATTGAGACTCTCTCGCTACCAAATTATATTTCACATGTAATTATGAAACGTTCAGCTTACTTCAACGAAAAGTAATATCGATTTGGAACTCTCTTTAGAACCTTTCACACACCTGATGTACTCCACAGTAAGTACTCCCTTCAATGGTCTGTTTACTACGCCCATTCATTGGGTTCGGTTGCGTGCCGGTTTCAAATTGGGTTAACTAAGTGCCAGCTTCTTGCCAGTTGGTGTACGAGAAGTGCGAAAACTAATGAAAATGCGTGTCGAACCTGAACCGGAATGGAATCATCTGACGCCACGCAGTTGTGTGGGCGTTTAAGTTCAAGGACAGACGATGGAATTTAAATTGAAGAGTACATACAAATTTCAATGGTTGTTCCATTCGTGATGGAGTGACCTCACACTACGGAAGGGTGGCTTAATTAAACCCTGTCCATTGACAACCTTGTCCAGGTCGTGACTTTCGTTCACAGTACATGGGAGTACACAGTACATATGTACGAGTATTAGAGTTGGTAACCTCCGTTCAACCGCATTTACATCTGAAGTTTGTTCAACTGTTTCTTTCGTGTCAGTCTAACTTTTAGGTTAAATTATTCAGTGTTAAATAAACTTAATAAATAAATTAAATAAAATGTATATTCTAAACTTGTTGTAGATACCATCACAAACGGCTAGATCACTAGAAAGAATACTCTAATCGAATGAAACTGTTTGTGGCTTTGGTTGAGAAATAACTAATCAAACAGAAACATCAAACTAAATTTGCAAGCAGCTGGCAGTGGCATATACAATATAGAAATAATTATTACGTTCAGCCAAGCCATTCCATTGAGCTCCTCTTTGAAGCCAACGGGCTGTCCCACCTCCAATATCCATTATCATTACCAATTAATGAGAGGCGCCATAAGGCGGAGCTGACAGTTGGGTGTGTCGTGTCCTACACATGTACATAGGTGTCCACACCATGGCCACCTCAACGAGGAAGTGAGTCGGCAGAACAAAGAGCCACTTCGGGCCAGCTGGGCAGTTTGTCAACGGTATTGCATGACTAGGCGCTCCTAATTTCGAATCAAATTTTAAATCACTCACTAAAAGGAAAATAAAAAACAGGAGTAGCAGAAGGAAGAGTAGCTACCGAGATTGGGATACAATCCCGTCTTTCTAAGAACGAACCTATGCTAAAACAAAGCTCTTGTTCATATTACATATTTCGGCTTATTTCAAGACACCACTGAAGCAATATTTATAAGTAGATGTTTGCGATTATTGCCGTCATGCGATTTCTAATTTCCACGTTTTATTTTTCCGAACCTTTAGTTTGTATATTTTTAGAAAACGTTCAATTTTTCATTGTTTGTTTTGCGTCACTTTGATTTTTGGGTTAACTCATGGTATGTCCAAATTAAGTCAATTAGAGGGCCCTCCCCCCGCCCCACTTGGTTCCGTTCGATGGTTTTGATTTGCCGGTAATCAGGGGCAAGCGGCAATCGGTAAACGCCTCACCTCGTGTACGTATACCTCATTTATATATAAAAATATATTGTGTAGAAAGCAATTTCAAGTTCAGGCCAAACAGAAGCGAACGCAACAAACGAGCTTCAAATTACAACTGAAAGCGGTGCCAGCAAATTCATTAAACGAATGGCTCGTCTCGTCCACAGCAGAGAGCCAAAATGGTAACTGGAGCACGGAAGGGGCGCTAACAGCAACAGCAGAAACAACAACAACAATGGGGCATGCAACATTGATAGCGGAAGGAAACGAGGCCAAGCCGAAAACGCAACAAAGCACGGTAGTCCAAAGAACTAAATGCTAAATAATTAAAATGCTCAACTAATTTCGCCATATACTCACATGCCCAGCGTTTAGACAGGCCCCTCAACTTGGAGGATGGGATGGGTGCGGGACCTGGACAGGCAACGATAAGCCAATAAATAATGTATATGGAAATTGAAAAGTGAAAAGCAGTGGAAAGCAGGCGGCAAACAACAAGTCCACAAAAGCACTAAATCTATCAACAAACTGACAGCAAAGTATACAAAAACGATAGTTATTTTCCATTAAAATGCATTACACCCTGAAACAAACTCTAGAGAAAAGATGTTTGATGACCTAAACGTTGACTTATGTTAATTATTAATTACTTAATCATGCAAGGAATGATATATTATAGTTAAATATACTACTGAATTTATAATCTTAGTCAGAGTATTCTTGCCGCTTCAACGTAGCAGGTAAGCATGCAAATATCCAATCTTCTAACTACAACCTTGAAGCAAGAATCGCGAATGTAGAATATAATCTAAGCAATAGTTTTGGGGAGCATTATAAACGTTTTAACAGTATGCTTTTACAGGCAATCAGATGGACATGGTCTTAGAAGACTCACCAACGAAAACACAGAAGGCAAGAGGCTAGAACACTATGAAATCTTATGTGCAACTGATACTCTTATGAAGATTGCGAAAGATAGAGCTTCAGTTTTCTGATCTCTTCAAGTAGCTCAACGAGGCGTAGAGAAACAAATTTCGCACATTTATGGCAATCTCCCAGATAATTGGCGCTGCGCCACTGAAGCGCAACACGCATTCTGGAGCACGTCGTGCTCGTCAATACCCCCCCATTTGGCCTCCCCCACTAACCTTTCGTCGGATTGGCAAGCGATTCTCACTTAGCGGTCGCCCGCTTTCCAAATTGCGTCGCGATGAGACATCTGGCGATTTGTATGGACGGGCGCTTCCAACGAGCAGCTGACGCTGGTTTGCAAATTCCTTAGTCGATTTGGATGGGCTGGCATTCCCCTCGGACTCCCCATCAGGCCCACCCAGGTGGCTCAAGTCCAAGTGAAGTTCTTCGCTTAAGTTTTGGTTGCCGGTTGCTAGGGAAGACGATTCCGACAGGAGTTCATTGGACTCCTTGGCCCTGCGCTGACATTGCACTGGAATGTAGTTGCTGTTTTTCATTAGCAGGGCGGCGGGGCATTTCTGTGCCGTGGAAAGACGCTCTCGGTCCTTCTGCAGTTGCTTGCGCTCCAAGGAAAGAAACTGTTGCAGGTCCATGTCTGAAAGAAACGCACTTTAATTCTCCAACCAATTCTGTTTACAAAACAAACACACCATATTGAAATTGTTCACAGTTTTAAAATGCGCACTATTTTGTTTAATTGGCCATGTAAACACGCTTAGGTTCGAATGTTTTCCGCAAAGTGGAACTATCGAAAATATCGATGGAACAGAGTGTGACCAGGTGCTCGTGGCCTACGGTAACACTAATTTGCTTGTTTACAAATTAAATCCGTTAAAAATTCAAATGAGAATCAGGTATCTACTACCCTTCATAGATAGTTTTAGGTCAGTCACAATAAAAAAATAATCAAACCACTTTTTTTTTTCATCCCTGGTTGCAATAATTTACCAGCGCGTCGAGCGCTTAAACAGACAGCTACTTGGCGCCAAACGTAAATTTAAATTTTCAACGTCAGAGAGATCAGTGCCTTTTCGTTGTGAAGCAAATATAATTTATATTTTTTTGTAAAGTACAACAGAAAGAACTGTTAAGAGACCAATCATGATTGGAAATCAGTATATGTACACGCAGGAACGCAGGAAGTTTGGGCGCCAATGCAAGTTTACGGACCGCAACGAGCTGCTGCTGGACGTGCGGCCAAGTGGACGCCTTCGCAGAAAGTACGTCTACCGAAACCCGCGACATAATACCTCTCAATTGAGCAAGCAGATGGCCCTGAGCACTGCGGTAACAGAGAAAGTGAACTTGGACGAGCACGGCCTTTACCACTACGAGGGCGGATGGAATGTGAAGGAGGTGAATATACACGACGAAGAGTCCACGCTGCGATACCGAAAGAAAGTGGAGCGCGATGACGCCTGGGGCGTCGAGGTGGGTCATTTGTTGCGGGATTGTATGACAATGAGCTTACAAAACAACGCTATAAACGTGTTTCAAGACTTCTTCGTTGAACTGGACGAGGGCCTGGCCACTGGCATTAAGATGAAGATCATGGCCAAGGCCATTATGATTATCCACGACTTGTGGTACCCTCAGCGACACCTGGTAATGAGCGAATGGATGCCCAACAAACCCAAGCAGTTCTTGGCCACATTTAGCAACCGCCGTTTGGTTCCGCGCATAGAACTAGTTCCTGAATTTGGAAACCAGAACGCCATTTATCTCTGGGATATGAATAATCCGATTAAGCCGTTTGGCTACTTTGACACCAAGGAGACTATTGCACTGGCCAAGGTGTGCCCCAAGGACGAGCTCGTCATGATCGGAGGAATGGAGTCGGGCCAGGTGTGCCTCTGGAATGTCTCAGAGTTCGGTAGGCCCAAGCAAATGTGTCCGAGGGAGTCAGGACACAGGGAGGTAACCTCGGCTCTGTGCTGGGTGCACTCCAAGTCCAACACGGAGTTCTACTCGGGCTCGCTGGATGGCTCCATCAAATACTGGGATACGCTAGACATGATGATGCCCATACAAGATCTACTGCTCGAGCCCAACCCCACAGACACCCAAATTCGGGCCAATGCGTACGGTGTCACTGTCTTAGAGTTTGAGTACACCATTCCAGTGCGCTATATCATTGGCAGCGACATGGGATTCCTTTTTGTGGGCAATCGCAAGGCCTTCACACCGTCGGAAATAATTCACAGTCACGTCCAACTCTTCGCCGGCCCGATTCGCAGCATCGTGCGCAATCCGTTCTTCGTGAAGAACTTCCTGGTCGTGGGCGACTGGCGATGGCGCATCTGGTCCGAGGAGGCAAAGTCGAGCCCCAGCACCCTATACTGCAGCATGCGGCATCAGCCGATCTGCTGTGCCTGGAGCACGGGCCGCTGCTCGTTGTTCGTCACTGGCGACGAGAAGGGAACTCTGGACTTTTGGGACCTGCTGATGAGCCATCGCACGCCCATTCTGACGATTAAGTTTAAGGAGCGCATTACACAGGTGTCGTTCCGCCCAGATGGCCACCTGCTTATCGTCAGCATGGCTGGCGGTGACACAGTGTTGCTCCGACTCGAGGACGGCATGTGCACGGCCACCACTAAGGAAAAGGCTCTCATGGCGTCGGTTAATTATGCGACAACTCTCATATACTCTATACTCGATTCTTATACTCACTATCTGTCCACAGCTTTTCGAGCGGGAGATCTCATGCTGCATTGTCCTGGAACAGCGCGAAGAGGAAATTAAACTGAAAAAGCGTATCGGCAAGATGTCGCGAGAAGAGACTTCACCTAAAGTTAAGAAACTGCCCTTTAATCATAATAAACCCGAGAATTTCGTCAAGATGTTTGAAAAGGATCAAGAGCTTCGCCAAACCCTATTAGAGTTCAACGAATCATTGCACCAAATCGCTGTTAAGCGCTCCAGACGATTTTTTTCCCGTGAGCGCACCGTCTTTGAACCGGAACCGGAGTCGGAAGAACCCGACTACCTAGACGCTGAATAATAACATTTCTTTTTTTTTTGTATCTTGTATGACTGTTGTATATTTTTGTATCTTTATATCTTCAAAGTTCCTAATTATATAATTTAAGAGTTGAATGTTTAAAATAACTTACATCGCAATGGGGTTCCATTGAACTTGCAGGGAACTTCACGAGTTGCTGATCAGACTCAATGATATTAATGACCGACCGAGAAGATAGACTGTGAAAGCGAAAGCAGCTTAAATAATAATAATACATAATAAATACAGTCAAACTTCTCTATAAAGAACTTCCCTATAGCGTAGTTTTCTATACTACGAATTTATTTCCAGAACACTGAATTTTCGTTCAATTTTCAGTACGTTTTATTTTTCTTATAGCGAATATTTCTCTGTTATAAATTTTGTTTTGTCCCCTAGAGATTCTTTATAGGCATGTTCGCTGCCGCTGATACAGAGGGTCAAGGGTCGCAATGAATTTCTATACTTATAGATAATAAGATTGAGCACAATCTGACCATTTAAATATAGATGCTGTGTCTCCGAGTAGTAATATATTATATAATACCACATACATACATATATACATATGTATTTGTTATCTCGAAAACGATATGTCCGGGACACAGGGCACGGCATGTGCATGTACATATGTATGTACTAACATATGTACGAGTACATACGAGTATACATATGTATATATATACCTACTTTCACAATTTACTTGATATTAAGTTCAAGTGTTTCATTTTGAATTTAGTCTGATTTCAGTCTTTCAACGGAAAAGTCATTGAGTTAATTGTGATCGGAGTACGTTGGGCTCTGGCCCTATCCTTCTGCCATGTGGCAGGAGACATTACTCTACCTACGGAATATAGAATCGAGAATACTGTAAGTTTCAGTGCGTTGAGATTTTTTATTTTTTATCTTAAATAAACTCATTTGTTGGGTATTCCGTTTCTAGTGATGTAAGGTGACCGGGGAGGAGGACGCTGAGCGTTGTGTCGCCAATTGTTGAGCCATTACTCCGGTACACTGCCATATGCCAGGGAAAGAATTCAACGATCAACGAACTAAAGGACCAAGACAGAGGGAAAGATGCACCATTAGGAAGCAAGCGTGAACTCACCAAGCTAATAGAAATACAGACAATAGTTGATAAGCTAGTGTCTGCTTTAAAAGAAAGGCAAGCAACTTCAGGCTGCGATGATCCTAAAGAAGGACAAGAAAATTGATTATATATTTGGAAAGAGCCTAAGCCCAATCACACATATAAGTTCCAATTGATGGGTAGACGTAATTTCATAACCCAACCAATGGAAAATCAAATTAAAAATGTTCATTAACAAAAAAGCCCACTATGAACGATAAATCAGACGTCACCAATCATCATCAATAGAATGGATGATCAATTGAAGAGAATGCCAACAGTTTCCTCCCACTTGTAAACTTCACCACAAAAGGTTGCACGGAACAAACCCAATCCTTGTGGAATTCAAGTGTCTCCGGATATGGCTGGACAGAGACGAGTCGAAGGCAATAAGGACTTACGCATTTGGAAACGGAATCCCCAGTGAGCACTTCTTCATGTGATTGGAACAAAGTTTGCTGAATATCCAAATGATTGGTGGTGTTCTCACAAAGGTACTCATATTTTATGCATAACTAAATATATTCATTACCACGAATTTACCATGATATCCGGTATTCCAAGAGCACAGGGTTATATTTAATGGATTGAGTAATCCACATTGAACTTCTTTATTGAGGCGCGCGATACTACATAATATTATTATATTTTATTTTATTTATGTACATATGTACATATATGTTCCTCATATCTGTCAACTGTAAAATCTATAACATCTATATCTCTACAAGATCAATTATATATTTGTTGACGTTTGACTTGCCATTTGTTGTGCGCTACTTCATTTCTGATTGATACGTTTTTCTTTCATTACTATTTCAAGTTCGCGAATGCGATTCAAGATTTTTAATCAGATATGCAATAAGTTGTGTTGTTAATTAAATTTTATTTTTTATTAGATTTAATCTATTCCCGACTAGATCATCAATTCTTATTATCTTATTTTCTTCAGGCTCGATGAAGACAGAAAGAAGTTGGTCGTTTTGGCGAGCTCAAGCTTTCTTTACAATTTGGCGATGTAAACGTCTTTCTCTCTGGTTAGGTCCTTGAGCTCGCTGATCGCTGATCGTCGAATCCCTGGCATATGGCAGCGTACCGGAGTAACGGCTTAACAATCGGGTAGCAAATGGCGCCACAATGCTCATCGTCCTCCTACCTGACCATCTCACAGTGCTAGAAACGAAATAGATAACTAAGTTTATTTCAGTCGGCATTTTCGAAGCTATTTTCCGTAGATAGAGCGATGTCTCCTTTTAGGTGAAAGAAGAAAAGGAACAGAACTTTACAGTCTAAAATGTTAAATATAGGCGAATTGAATTATGACGTAATAATAAATCATAAATAAATCAGTCACATATTCCTATATATATATTCTACCAATTTTGATCAGAATTGTTTTTAATAATATTAAATATTATATCTATGTACATACTTTGATCGAAAATAAACGAGAGGGAACGTTGTGAGCCGCGGCAAAGGCCGCGGCTCTACCTTATACCCGGTACTCAGTCAGTATATACATACATACATTTATGAGCCTACGATTTATGAAATTTATTATATGTTCTCAAAAGGGACGACGAAAATAATATTTAAATTAAAAAAATGAATTTTTTGGAATTTTTATACATGTTTCCATTTTTGTTTACATATGCTTTGTATATCTGCGCCTACATTTCTACATGACATGTATAACTACATATTTGAGACGTACAAGTGTTTTGTAGAGAGAGGGAGGGGGTATGAGTCAGCGCTTGGCAGGCGTTGCGTAGCCACTGAAATTTAATTTGTTTCTTCTGGCCATAATATTGATCCGATCTGATCCAGATTCGGTAATCTGGTAGATATGGTAATTTTTCACGATTCTGCGTTTTTGGTTTTCATTTATCTTAAAAATTGTGGATTCCACAGATTTTCGTCATTTGTGGGGGCGGAAGGGGGCGTGGCAAAATTTTAAAACAAACTTGTGCTGGTTCGGTATCACAGGAGCTTGGATAGAAAGTTTGGTTGCTCTAGCTCTTATAGTCTCTGAGAACTAGGCGCTCATTTATACGAATAAGCAAAGCAGACGGGGCCGCGTGTGAGAGAGAGCGAGAGCGAGAGGGAATGATGGCTTTCGAAATGGTTTTCTTCATTGTAGCTATAATAATGATCCGATCTGATCCAGATTCAACACTCTGATAGAAATGGTCATCATCTATGATTCTGCGTTTTTAGTTTTCTCGTATCTTCAACATTGTGTACGCCACAGACTTTCGTCCTTTGTGCGGGTGGAAAGGGGCGGGGCGAAATTTTGCAACACATTTGGAGTAGTGTGATCACACAGGAGACTGGATACAAAATTTGGTTGCTCTAGCTTTAATAGTCTCTGAGATATAGGCGCTAATGAAGACGGACGGACGGACAGACGGACAGACAGACATGGCTATATCGACTCGGCTATTGATGCTGATCAAGAATATATATACTTTATGGGGTCGGAAACGCTTTCTTCTGTGCGTTACACACAACCGTTATCCGCACAAATCTAATATACCCTTTTACTCTTCGAGTACCGGGTATAAAAGGGAGTTTTCATAATCACTTTTGTTTCATTTTTACTGCCAAAAAGAGGAGCGCAAAAAGGCAGCACAGGATGAGCTCTTCACCTCCTCCATTGATCCAGAAATGGTAGAGCTACTCCGAAGTTCCAAAGAGGAGGAAAAATAAGGATGGCAGTCAAAGAATGGCTTCAAATTTCAAAACAATATGTCACTTGTCCATTTCTCGCTTTCCATTTCCATACATCATTTATACTTACAGATTATAATTTTAGTTCTTCAATTTTGAAGGCTGGTTAATTATTCGTTAAAATCTCAAATGCAGAAAGGAATATTATTCATAAGAACAATGCAAATCGCTCCCCAAATCTGCCCCACCAGCGACTCTGGCGAGCAATCGGTATCCAGCGGACTTTGTGCAAGACGATGGTCGTTCAATCGGATTTTTACTTATAGCCTAACGTTACTCTATGGTTTTTTAAACCATATATGTATGTCTATATATTAGGCACAATTAATTGTTATTTTATTTATTAAAGTTCCATAAATATATGTTGTTTTGTAAACTATTCAGGAATGTTAGATTTTCTTCTAGTTCTCATCTCGTTCACTAAGTTCTTTGTGAAATAATATGGGTCTTAAAGAGCCACCATCGATTTCAACCAAAGGATCAGCATACAAAATATGGGGTTTAAGTCGGTGCCCAATATATATTTTTAACTTCCCGCACGGCTTGCTCTGTTCGCTTATCCAGGTACGAACATTATTCACAATTGATGAGTGGCTAAATTGTCGGCCCCTAATATGGTATATGTATTTTGAAAATTACGCGGCATATTTTTGAGTGTTAGACCGTATATATTAATAATAAATCCGCGGTGGTCTGGTCACACTGATTTGTTTGTGCAGTTATGAAATTAGACTCTGCTAAATTTACTGCGATATGATGGATATAACGCTAAGTTAATGCTCGTATTCCTCCCTAGACACATATTCCGGGTATCAGTCGAATAAGAGAGAAACTATAATGGTTTTCAACACATCTAGCAAGAAAAATCGGAAAACTTTACAACTGGACAACCAACCGGCCATAATTTTCTAGCTAGTCCATTTTCAATCACTAATGTCATACGGCTATTGCCAGAATATTTTTGGTATATTTTTAAAATGAGACCGTAATTTTCGGTATATTTTTGAAGGTCGGACCGTATATTGTATCGATGAATTGCTTGTCCACTTCCGTTTTCTTTTCTTTTCGTTTCTACGGCCCAGCAAGATGAAGTAAGTTTCAAAAATAATTTTGGAAAATCGTAGGCATCAAGCGACCGCAGCCGAAAATAAATACGCGTACAGAAAGTAAACAGTGCTAATTTGTGTTTGCTGATGACATTTTTCAAAATGTATTGCAATTTAATAATGAAATACCGTCTTCTTTTAGGATTGGCTTGTGTGCATTCAGCGGGTACAAAATCTACCCCGGCCATGGCAAGACCATGGTCAAGATTGATGGCAAGGTAAGTAAACAAATAAGATATTACCCAAAAACGAGGATATTAACCATTGATTGGAATCTTTTAGAGCTTCACCTTCCTGGACAAGAAGTGCGAGCGCTCTTACCTGATGAAGCGCAACCCTCGCAAGGTTACCTGGACTGTGCTCTACCGCCGCAAGCACCGCAAGGGCATTGAGGAGGAGGCCTCCAAGAAGCGCACCCGCCGCACACAGAAATTCCAGCGCGCTATTGTCGGCGCTTCCCTGGCCGAGATCATGGCCAAGCGTAACATGAAGCCGGAGGTGCGCAAGGCCCAGCGCGATCAGGCCATCAAGGTCGCCAAGGAACAGAAGCGCGCCACCAAGGCAGCCAAGAAGGCGTCAGCCCCAGCTCCCGCCAAGAAGTCTGCTCCCAAGACGAAGGCCGCCAAGGTCACGCAGAAATCTGCTCCCCGCGTCGGTGGCAAGCGGTAAACAACACCACGCAGAGACGGTAGTGAAGTGCTAATTTTCTAACAAGATTTAAGGAAACAAAGAAGTGAAACAAATTAAACGCTGCAAATGCAAATTTGCAGTTAACAAAAAAAAGTTCCAAGTTCCGTTTTTTGTTTTTTCAAAAGTTTCCGACAAAAGTCTTTATTATATTGCTATAGCCTGCGGCCCCAACGATATTTCCACAGAAAACGATTCCCATTATTGTGCAACGCCTTGTATGAACAATTATCAGGAATCAAATTTATTAAGTGACCAAAACGAAGCAGACAAAGTGGTCCGGAAATACAGCTGAATCGCAGATCATCTTAAATGAACTCGGAGCTATACTTTTTGCAGCCGATGAAGCTGGTCAGGCGTCCGATAGCATCGCCATGGGCAATGATATAGGTGAGGGTTGGCTCATACAGTTCAGTGACTAGCTGCTCCCCGCACTGCTCGTCTTGCGTGGTCTCCACGTGGACTTTGTTCGTTTGGAGCTCCATCAAGTGAAGGCACCCCAAATCGGTGAGCAGCTCGAGCAGGAACATGACATCCACTGGCACGAGGTACGGAAAGCGCAGAAACAAACTGTGGACGGTGCATCCAATGCGGGAAATGCACTCGCTGAGGACGGCGCCCATCCAACGGTCTAGGACACGACGGTTCAGCGATGCATTCAGTCGAATCCACGGCTGCGGTCGCATCACAATTGCATCGTGAGAGGCTTCGTTTCGCACTGCGTTCACATACGGTTCTTTTTTAATGGATCTCTTGGGTCGCTTGGCCACAGATTCCGCGACCGCTTCATCGCTTTCCGAGTCAGTGCTATTCTGTTCTGCCAGTTTAATCTTTTTGGATGGATTCGCCTGCTCTGTCTCCCGCTCCTGCTGCGCCTCCTCTTTGCGCTTCTGGCCAATGACGGCCTGCACAGTCGCGGGAGTCGACGCCACCTGAGTCTGCACCCTTTCCCGCTCCAGCCGCTTGATGTGGAACGTGTGCACCACCCAGTTGCGTATGTACCGCTTGTGCACGTACATATGACTGGCCACGCCCACGCGCTTGATCAGATCGTGGTCGGCGAGGGCATGCAGAGCTTCCAGTAGGAAATCCCCCAAGGGGAAATTCGCTCTCAGCTCCATCGCAGGAACCCCCAATGGCTGCAGCTCAATGTAGTTGAGTATGTCTTCCATGTGTCGGATGGCATTAGCATCGTAGCATCTTTCCTTTAATGTTGGTAGAAGCGTTGCAAATGTGTTCTCAGTGTACCGCCAGTATGTGGCCCTGGAAGGTAGAAAAGCAATCAGAAATCGGCTCTATGCTCAAGGTCTGGTCCTACTTACTTGAGCACCTTTGCCAGCACAGCGGAGCGTAGGCTATCCGAATCCGGTTTGGCCTGCTGATGATCCTCTTGCTGAACAGAATGCATGCCAATGGCCGGCAGATGGACCACGAATACGTCTTGTACCCTGGCCCGTTCCTCTTTGTTCATGGCCGGTTCAAACTCTTGCGAACGCTCTGCCTCCCATATGTGAGCCTCGTAGTCGATCAGTTCCGAGCAAAGAGACCGCCAATCGATGAGCTTGTTGAGGGTTTTCTCCGCCAGCAGTTTGCCCAGATCTTTGCACTCTAACGGCTGCTGGAGCTGCCGCCAGTAGGCCTCCAGCTGCTGGGTCAGCGCCAGAATGTTTGAAATGTTCACTGTGAGGGGTGTGCCGGTTGAATGCTCCAGCTGGAACTGCGACTGGGGAAGGGCATCGGATACTAGCTGCTTCAGCAGGGGACGCTGCTCATGGACAATTCGCTCCACAGCATTGAGGTAGTTGCCACTACGCATGATGCAATTGGAAAAGGGACAGTCGAACTGTTCCAGTCGCGTGCTGCTGAGGGTTACCGACTCGCCCAAAGCGTCCAAGCCACAAAAGAAGTGCATGACTCGCAGGGGTAACTTCGAGAGCTGAATGTATGGACACGACTGGATGCGATAGCTCAGATTGGCGGGATGGAAGCGAACCCGCGAGGACTGGCGACTGCTACACTCGCTCTCCAACCGCTTTGAGTACTCCGTCTGCGGGGCGTTGTCCAAAATGCAGCTATAGTGATCCAGAATGCGGTCGGTCGAGGAGCCACTCGGCCTGGACATGCTCGTGGTGTCGACGGTCAGAATGTTGGCGGGCAAGTGCAGCGACAGCCTCAACTTTCCCTTGGCCAGCCACTCGCCCAAGAGCAGCAGCTGCGCGAAATGCGGCGAGGGCAGGTGTTGCTCCTTTTCCAAATTAAGTTTCTGCTCAAACACAAAGTAGCTGTCGAAGACAGAGTGGGCCAGCTTCACATAGGTCAGTCGGTACTTGTACTTGGAACTCAGCACGTGGGCTGGGCCAGATATCTGGCGATTGGAAACGGCCTGAATGTTGCGTCGCTTCACTGCCACTAGCAGGGAATCCGCGCGGGCCTTGCTGAAGGCGGCATTCAGTACTTCCTCGGAGAAGTGCTTGTATATCTCGAAGGTCTGCAGATTGAACAGCGTCTTGTCCTTGGCACAGCAGACCTGGCTGTGCAGCACACCGTGAGCAATGGCCGCCTGCAGCTCCGTTTCCGTACTGGGATTGGAGTACAGCACCTGCTGATCGTCATTCAAGCGGGTGGACTCCCTCAGCTGGCTCCGATATTCGTCGACCGTGTCCGGAAGTATAAACTGATTCCGTACAGTGCCATGCTACAAAGAGAGGATACAGTCGGT
The DNA here is from genome assembly GCA_035041765.1 of Drosophila algonquin. NCBI lineage: Eukaryota > Metazoa > Arthropoda > Insecta > Diptera > Drosophilidae > Drosophila > Drosophila algonquin. Next base: position 1,004,337 of record JAWNKY010000495.1, on the reverse strand, counting down.
AATAACTGATTGCTCTAATAAATGTAAAGCTTGAGAAGCTGATTGTTCAGCTTCAGCTTGAGATTCTGATTGCTGTGGACTCAAACTTAACGTCGGAACTTTTCACAGTCCAGATCCAGCAGGAACTGGAATTTCTGTGTCTAAAACTGATTCTTCCCGCTTTCTCAGTTTTCATAACTTGTTCGTATATTCCACCTTCTTCGGATATCGCAATTTACGAGCAGCATTTGTCCGCCTTAACCGCTATCTCTTCCTCGCTATCTGACAAAGATCACATGATAGTTCTTGGTGACTTCAACTTGCCAGGAATTGTTTGGTCTTCGGCAAATGAGTCTAATAGCCTGGTACCCATGGCACGTCATGACTTTGTTGACGGCTTGATTGACCTGTCTCTGTCTCAAGTTAACCATGTTAAAAATTGCTTGGGTCGATTTCTTGATCTGTGCTTTGTAACGGATCCGACCTTAGCGTTGTTAACTCGAGTCCCCCCGCTCACTATACCTGAAGATGCCTACCATCCTACTTTTGAAGTGTCGCTCGACCTAGGTCGAACGGTACTGGATCGGTCGGGTAGACTACCCCAATGTGTCCGCACCCGACCCCAATTATTAAGCCGAGTTTACGAAGCTTAATAATCTCATTACGGATTTTGATTGGTCCGCTTTATATTTGTGCAGTGATGTTACGACAGGCACAAACATTTTTTATGATGCACTGGACTCACTTTTTGTCTCTTGTGTCCCACTTTCCTGTCCGATTAGATCAAGAAAACCCCCTTGGTCTACGAAGGAGTTATCCCATCTAAAAAACTTAAAATCAAGACGATATAAACAATTTCAAGAAGTTGGCTCTCCTTCTCTTTCTCATTATGTAATAGCTCGGTCAAACTTTTCAGTTCTTAACGCTCAATGCTATCAGAATTACCTATCTCGATGCAGGATACGTTTTTCTAAGGACCCCAAACAGTTCTACAGCTTCGTAAACAGTAAGCGTAGAACGTCCGCACACCCATCCTCGCTATCCTTCCTCAATACGTCAGCAGATAATGATCGGGCAATTGCCGATCTTTTCGCACGTTTTTTCCAAACTACCTATTCGCAGGACGTTTACTCTGATCAGCCGTATCCATACGGTTTACCGAGGTCGAACGGAATTTTCAGTCCATTACTAAATGAAAGCTCGTTGCTTCATGATCTACGAACAGTAAAGCCGGTGTTCTCACCGGGTCCGGACGGAGTTCCCGGCTGTGTACTGAGGTACTGTGCCGAGTCTCTGTGTGGGCCGTTGCTTAAACTATTCAACCTATCCATAAATTCTTCATGCTTTCCCCCGATATGGAAGGAGTCCTTTATAATTCCTCTCCATAAGAAAGGTAGCAAGTCTGACGTAATGAACTATAGAGGTATATCTAAGTTATCCGCTATTCCTAAAGTGTTTGAGAAAATTTTAACTCCGCACCTGCAGCACCTATGCAGATCACTTATATCTCCAGCACAACATGGATTTATGAGGCGGAGATCAACCACTACAAATTTATTGGAGTTTAACTCCTTTATAATAAAAGGCTTTCAAGGTAATTTACAGACGGATGTTGTTTACACCGATTTTAGCAAAGCGTTCGATTCTGTAAACCATTCCCTCCTAGCACAAAAGCTCGACCTTCTAGGGTTCCCGCCCAATCTCCTGAGATGGATCTCTACCTTTGTTCTAGGTCTCAAAGAGTCCTTTTCAAAAACTCCCTGTCCTCTCAGGGCAGCCATCTAGGCTCCTTACTATTTACACTCTTTATAAATGACCTACCTTCTGTATTAACATACTCTCGAGTACTTATGTATGCGGATGATGTTAAGCTATGTGTCCAGTATAAAGACATTTCTTTTCAATCCAGGTTGCAATCCGATCTCGATAGATTTCAGTCTTGGTGTTGTGCAAATTTATAAAACCTTAACGCTTCAAAATGTAAAGTAATGACTTTTCACTGCTCCAGCGCCTTTCTGGTTCCTTACACCCTTTGTGGTGGTTCTCTTGAGAGAATTACCCGAGTTGATGATCTTGGTGTTCTGTTAGATCCCAAGTTAAAGTTTTCAGAACACATTTCTACCATGGTGAATAAGGCCATGGGCGTGTTTGGGTTTATAAAGAGGTGGTCAAAGGAATTTGACGACCCCTATATAACAAAGACTCTCTACACCTCTCTGGTTCGTCCGATTTTAAAATACGGCTCTTGTGTATGGTGCCCTCAGTACAACGTACATCGTGACCATATAGAATCAGTTCAGAAAAACTTTTTACTTTTTGCTCTTCGCGGCCTCAACTGGGATGCAAGTGTGAGACTGCCGTCTTACTCTAATAGATTGCTTTTAATAAACCTTCCAACCTTAGCTAATCGTAGGAAAATGCTTGGTGTGATTTTTGTGCACAACTTGATCAAGGGTGACGTAGATAGCCCTGACCTGTTGAGCCGCATAAACTTCACGATTCCTATTAGAAGCACTAGGAATTATACACCCTTGTTTCTTCCGCTTTGTAAATCGAATTACTCCTTGCATGAACCATTTAGGGTCCTATGCTCGGATTATAATTCCCTCTTATCATATTATATCTACCACTAACTCCCTTCCTAGTCTTAAATTACTTATACTCTTATATCTTTCCCGTAATTAGTAATTACTTCGTTTCTTTAGTTAGATTAGTTCTACTTTTCCTCGAACACTAGTCTGACACCTATCTTTCATGCATGCCCGCGATCGGTTCGGTTAACGAGTCGCGCGTTAATCGGCTGCGCCCCTCGGTTGGGCGGGAGGTGGGCTGCTTTCTTGCCTGGGATCCGTGCGTAACAGCCATCGGCTGGTGTCGCTTGGGCCACTTGATGGTGCAGTCATTGCACATCAACGTCCTAAAGAAAAAAGTGGCACTTACCGAGCTCGAGATCATCAGATGTAGCTTGCTTAGGACGAGCACAAAGTGTACCAACAAGGCCTCATTTTGTTCGGTTTTGGTGGGATACTCCCGCTTCAGGCTGCTCATGAATCGATCGTTGTAGATCGAATTGAATTGCGGTTGCGTTTGCATTAAGTATATCCAGCTGGGCACATCCGGAGCATCGCGCTTCATGCGCATCAGAAACTGCAATCTGCGCACACAGGCCTGCGTGGTCTTGTTGCAGATGCCGAGGTAGCGACGGATGACGTCGCGGCAAACGAGGCCCACATTGTTGAGGGCAAACGATAGCACCGGAGCGTCAAAGAACAGATACACAGCACGTCCCATCTTGAGCACGCGATCCTCCTCGGGCTGCCAGTGGACGCGCAGTGTGCGCATATTCCTCATGGCATCCCGATCAATATCATCGCGTGGACCGCATTTCCTTCGCGGAATCTTGACGCTGCTGGCCGTCCCCCCAGCAGTTTTGCGAGTCGGCATCTTAGGCGTCACCTTTATGCGTGTCAACGCTCCCCGCTTCCGCGTCTTGGCCGCATAGGTTTTCAGAGCACCGGCGGCCGCACCATTGCCTTGCTTCGTCTGCACCCACGACCAGTTACGGAACTGATGGGCAAAGAGGAGTGAACTCAGGCCAGCGGCACCCAGCTGGTCCCCGGGCACTGTGCCATTGTCCAGCTCCAGGGCCTGTTCAAAGCGTTCAGGACCAAAAAAGGACAAGGGCTTGAGGCGAGCCGCCGTTTTCTTGCTGTCGGCCAACTCCTTGCGGAATCCCAGCTTTGTGTAGACGCAGATGTGCTGCAGTTTGGCCCAGTACTGGGCTATTTGGTCGCGATTCACGAACTCAAACCTCAGCTCCATGTAGGTGCGGTCGGCGCTGACCTTCTTGTAGTTGTGCTCGCTGCTGGCGGTCGTGTCGAGGAGGCGTGCGCGCTTGTTTAGATACACCCACCGCTGGACGGAGTCGCGGCCCAGCTGCAGGTCACTGACCTGAATCAGTCCCATGTGGTTGAGGAGGCAGAGTGTGCGGGCATATAGCTTTTGCAGACGCGAGCGAGATACTATGTTCTCCAGATTGAGTTGGGAGAGCAGGTAGTGCTGACGTATGGGATGCTTTATCTGCAGCCGCAGTCTATCCGCGCTATCCTCGCGCTCAATGCGACAGATGCGGAGTAAAAGCGAGAGCGGCATGCGATCCATAGCATCCATAAAGAATACCCACCCCGGGGGCTTGTCCGTATAGCTCGGAAGCGGGGGTATAAAGGTGCGCCAGCTTATCTCCGAGTTGTAGGGCATCACGGGGGTTTCGTCTTCCCGCCACTCTTCCAGAAACTGACGCGTCTCGAGAGCTGGCTCCATCTTCTGCCACTGCTCGACTAGGTCCACCGTCATGGGCAATGGTTTCTGCTCCCTGGGCATCTCGTAGATCACGTAGTACAGGAACTCGTGCAGCGTTCTGGCCAACAGCAGCTTCGGGGCCGGCGTCTTGACTGCCTTGGCCTTCTGCCGGTCAGCGCTAAGCTTCTTGCTGAGCATCAACTGTTTGCGCTCCTTGGCCGGCAGCTGCGAGGGTCGTTGCAGGCGCTCTTCAGTCATAAGGTGGAAATTACTCTTGAATCGTAGGATCTCCCTTCTCAGCTGCTCATGATCGGGGCCGATTTTGGGATGTGTCACCAAGCGGTATACACGGAGCCGCTGCTTGTACTGCAGCGTCAGCTCGTACACATTCACAATCCCAGCATCGATCATGGACCTCAACAGACGAAAGAGTGATTTTCGGCACAGTATGTCCTTGTATCCGGCCTTTCGCTCTTCCTTCTTGATGCTGCTCGACACGTTCATCAGTTGCACGATGCAATTGTCATCAATCATTTTCACGATATGCTTCTTGCGGCGCAAGTGACGCTGCGTTTGCCTGTCCAGTTTGACGTCCTTCAAGTTGAAGCTAAATGGATTGACATTGGCCACAATCTCGGTCATATCCCGAATCACCACGTCCGAGCTTTCAGGAATAGTCTGCAAGCACAGAGTAATGTTGAAAACATAATAGATAGCCGGTCGTCGGTTAGGAGTTAACTCTCGCATGCGCCCTTAAGAAATTTAATTTCTTTATCAGACACGCGGAACGTTAACCCGAAGTCGAGAAATCGGCCTGCATCCCATATTAAAATATTTCAAACAGGCTACAAACGTTCCCAAATATCTCCTCAGCGATATGCACATCGGACTCACCGGCTCATCCTTGCACTGAAGTTGGAGTAAAGTCTGCTTCAGTTCGATCTTTTTCATTTCGACATCAGGGGCTTGGGCACTGGCCACATACCGTATGATCCGCATCCTGCCCAGCTGCTCGGAGTAGTCCTTGATCTGTCCGAGTTTCATCAGGTGCTTGAGGAAGCCGCGCACCGCCAGCATACTGATACCAGCATATTTGCACAACTCATTTGCGGTGAGCCCTCGCTTTCCGAATCGTGCAATGGCCCGATGGCACTCCCGTTCCGGCGGCATGTCCACAAAGCTGTGCCGGTGATCGAGGAACTCGAGTTCCAGCTTGTCCTCCTTGCTATCTTGATCTTTCTCGTAGAGATCCTCGTACGCCAGTTCGGGGTTCCTGAGCTGCAGCACAACCTGTTTGCGTTTCGATGGCTTTGACTCCTTGGTCGATTTAGCACTGGAGCTGGAGATTGAAGATTCTGGCGCAACGCGCGTCACATGACTTGTCTCGAAGAACTTTCGAACGTTGTGGGTCAAGAGGAGCTTCTTCACCTGCTTCCGACTGAGGTGGAGCCTATCGGGTATCTCGTCCAGCGGTATATGATGACTGCTGCTCTGTGTGATATCCATATACAGCCTGTCAATGCTCTTCTGCGTGAAGCTCTTGAATATGCGAAAGAATCGGGGCAGCATCAGCACCGACGAGTTGGTAAAGCGACCATTGTGCCGCTCATTGTAGACTTGGGAGGCAATCAGTTGGAGGGACAGCAGCTTGTTCCTAAACAAACAAAAAAAAACAGATGTTCCGGTCAATAAAGGACTAAAATGGATGGAATGGTTTCCTCACTTGATGTAGAACACGACGTTGGCGTCCTTGCAGTAGTGGCTCAGTCCCCAGGGACCCACTGTCGTCAGTCCATTGTAGCGAGAGCGTCCTATTGCCTCCAAGCACACGTATTGCTGCACGGGCATTTCTTTTGGCATCATCAAATTGATCGGTGTCAGGGACATGTGCCGCAGCTCTTGCGAGGCTACTGCCACGAGTCTCTGGTCCCAGTGCTCCGTCGCCTGGGCGGCCGTCCATGACCGGAGTTGGGTCGCTTCGACAGACTTGCGGGTCTTGTAGTCTTGACAATTGCCCATTATGTCACCCTCCTCCACGGGGGAATAGCGGTAGAGTAGATATGGACACTGCTCCGTCACCATGGCCACACCGATCTCAGGATCCTGATCGTTAGAACGATCGTAGGGGGGCATAAACGGTCGCGGCGAGGGTAGTTCATAGAATTGCACTTTGTTGGGGCAAGAGCGCAACAGCAGGGTCCACACCTGATCCCGCAAATTGTCGGGCAGCGGGGAGGGAACAAACTCCAGTCGCACTGCCAGTAAGCGCCACAGGTCTATAAGCAAATTGTAAACAAAAGGAAGTCTAAATGGAAGAGAGTCCTACCTGGCAAAGTGACGCCCTCGAGGCCTTCCAGAGCTATTTCATCAAAGATCGCATTGATCCAAGATCCCTTCGATGTGGCGCACATGCTAGACGCTATTTAGAGTCTATATTATAGCAACAGTTCAGCAGGAAAACCAATCCAATTGATTATTTATTATTATTTTGCATTTGGATGAGCTCGCGTTGCCAATCACATGCAAAATGTTACTCAAGATGTATCGATAGTGGCTAAATACTATCGCCACGCAGGCAACTCTGGCCAAAAAGTAAACAGCTGGTTCCTGCATCGTAAATAGACGCTTGTTTCTTTTATTTATTTGTAAATTGATATATATCACTCAAAGCTTGGCTAGAAAATGTCCTCCGCCGTGTACCTAGAGAACTATCTGGATGGTAAGGCTATTATTTGTGCAAAAGTACCTGCGTGTAACATATTTTACTCCGATTCCATGGTGCAGGTTTGGAGAGTCTGCCCACAGAATTGGAGCGAAATTTTAAGCTGATGCGCAAACTGGACGATCGCGCCCAAACGGCTATGAAGAGTATTGACAGCCATGCCAAGGACTTTATGCGCAAGCTGGGCGAGAGCGGAGCCCTGGGCGAGGAGGAGCGGAAAGAGCGTTTGGAGGATATCAAGGCGCTCTTCGGCAAGGCCAAGGAATATAGCGACGACAAAGTGCAGCTAGCCATACAGACGTACGAGTTGGTGGACAAACAGATCCGACGTCTGGACAATGATTTGGCGCGATTCGAGGGGGAGATCCAAGAGAAGGCCTCGTCCACGCGCGCCAAATCCGAGGAAGCGGTGGCCAAAAGTGAGTGTAGCTCTTCGGATTGATTATATGTCTAAACCGCCCGTTCTTGTTATTGCAGAGGGCCGAAAGAAAGCAAAGGACAGCAAGGTGACTGGGAAAAAGAAAAAGTCCGCCTCCTCGGACGAGGAAACTGGGCGTGGCGGCAACACCCAAACCAATGCCAATGTCAGCCTCAACTCCAGCAGTAATGCTGGAGGCCAAGGTACCAAAAAGAAAAAGTCAAAGGTAAATCAAGAAAAAGAAACACGCAAGGGGGGCGCACAAAAGGTAAATCATCATCATCAACATTTCGTCTATGAATCTTTTAGAATTATAGTTTGGTTGCCCTCCGTTTAGTTCCGATTCGGTTACACGTAGTTTTGTTGCACGGTAAACCCAAATATACCTCGTATTCATTTCCATTGGCCTAGCTATCCTCCTAACCTAACTCATAATTTCCTATCAGTTGCATTACTCATTTTTCCCCTTTCTGCACGTGTCGACCATTTGAAATCGCCTGCTCACTGGCGCATTCTCCTCTCTTTTCGATCCCACAGAAAGTCGTCGAAGCGGATGACTCGGAGAAGGACTCCTGCCATACGGCCGCCACGCATCCCAGCGATGTCATGGACATGCCGGTGGACCCCAATGAACCAACGTACTGTCTTTGCCACCAGGTCTCCTATGGCGAGATGATTGGCTGCGATAATCCCGATGTGAGTGTAACCCCCGCATCCATCCATTTGCAATTATCCATTTCATTCCACTCTTTGCAGTGCCCCATCGAATGGTTCCACTTTGCCTGCGTCGGTCTTACCACAAAGCCAAAGGGCAAGTGGTTCTGCCCCAAGTGTACGCAGGACCGAAAGAAGAAATAGATCAATTCGCTTTTAGGAATATACTTATTTGTTAGCTAGTTTAAGTGCAATTTAAAATAAAGTTCTACCTGCCAATGTCGAACATCAAACTGAGATTAACACCACCAAAAGGTTTTATTTGTTCATCCCGCAGCTCGCTCGAATACATTCTGATTGGGTTCTCGATACGACCACTGGCCCTAAAAGGGTCCAAATAGATTTCTTCCTCTTTGGAAGGAGGAAACTATGAATATTTGAGACATTCCAGGGAGTATTGCATTCAATTTAACAACTTATACATATTTTATGCAAAATGTAAAGTCCGGCAGGGAAGTTGGGTAATTTTTTGGCTATTGGAGTCTAACTAGGATAGAGCTAGTGCTGAAGAATAGCGTCCGTTGTCGAAAAATAAATATGGGAGCATTCATCCTCTTGGAATGGACTCGAAGCAGGGTTCAGTCTACAGACCCAGTAGTTTTATTATGTTTATTTAATTTTTGTTTGTTTTCAATTTTACAGCTTTTCAAAACGATTGAATGGTTTAAAAATCACCATTTACCATATGCACAGATATTTGCACACATAAATAAATTTAAATAACGAAAAGAAAAATAAAAAATAAAGAACGAAAAACGCGTAACAATGTCTGTTTGCTGAGTGCTCCTGCCCCATGATTGCTTTGGATGTTAGCGTCTTTTCGTATGCTCAATGCAGCATGTTGTGCGTTCAGGGATTGTGATGGTGTTTACTTTTTGGTCATTATCTTCAGATACTCGAGCGCATTTTGGGCGGCATGCCGTTGTGCCTCCCTGGACGTGGGCCCAGTGCCGTGGCAGACGCCCACGGGCAGCGTGGACAGCTGCACCAGGCACTGAAATTGGCCCGTGAAGGTCTTCTCCTCGATGTCCACGTAGGTGACCTCGAACTGGTTCTCGGCTGCAATCTCGGTCAGAAGCTTCGGATGGTCGACCGTGGTGTTCTTCAGACATGTCTTCTGAAATGAAACACAAAGACAGATTATAGAATATATGTATATGAAGTCAAGAATCGAGGGATGGGCAAGTCGGTGCTGCTGACCATCGATTCGCGATTGATATTACCTGTAGTTTAAGCAGTTTTTTGCCCGTCGCATTTTTCAGGGTCTTGTGGAACTGCGACACTTTGTTACTGTGCTGCGTGGTCAGTGTCGGCACAGAGATATCTTTCAAATCACCATAATAATTATCATTAATGCGAGACTGTAAATAAGAGCGCAGCGTTTTCCGTTTACATTTTCTACTCTTTAAATTTTCATACACGGTGAGTTGAAATATATCACTTGGTAGTGAGGTTTTGAACTCGATGCGACTTGGGATTGTGTAGAATTATTGTTAAGTGATTTACTAATCGGTGCATAAGACAACTAACTACAAAAGACAATAACAGCCACCCAATGAGGTACTTGGAAGGAACGTTGGTAGTCAGTGGTGATGGAAATGGACCAATTTAAAGGCTCAAAACCAAACAAGAGAATGAACAGAAGTAGTACTAAAAGAAGTCAATTATAAGTAAGTCTAAGTAAAAGAAAATGCAACTATTAGATCTACATTCAATTTAATTAACATTTTATAGATAGATAGATTGATATATTTTTATACAATTCAACAAGACGATACTCAATAAATGATCAGGTTAAAAAATGAAAATAAATTTAAACGTTCTACTAGAGCTCTAAAGCTCTATCAAATCAAATTTGGGACAGATAGTGGGGTAAGATAAGGTAAGTGTACTCACATCGCCCTCCGACTCGTTGCAGACGTCTAGTACCTTTGCTGCATCGACGGGCGTGTCCTGTAGGAGACTCCACATTTTGTGGGCGGCCAAACGCTTGGCGATCTTCTTGCTCTTCCCCTTGCCGATCTCACGGTACTGCAGTATGGTGCACGCTATGGTAAAGAGCCGTTCATGGGGCAGTCCCATTTCCGTTTCAGTCTCATAAGATGGCGGCGGCCACCGGCGCTGCATACACAACTCCTGCAGCAAGCCAATGGGGTTGCCCACAATCTTGTCGCTGGCGCTATAAAAAAAACCAAATGCTTATTCTGCTGGTTTACAGTGTGGTTACACCTACTCGCCAACTGCTACATTGCAATCACCACCACTCCCAACCGCCGAGGGGTCAGCCACAGATGGGGCGGTGGCAGTGCTAGCGGCCTCTTGCAGCTGGGCGCCCCTCAGTTTTTCAATTAGAGCACGAGCCGCGGCATGCTTGGCCTCCTTTTTTGAGCGTCCGGCTCCCATGGCCGTGAAGGGCGTGTCCTTTTCCTTGAAAGACACGCGAAACCGAAACGTTGGCTCGTGTATGGCCCCCTCGATTTGGACCAGCTCATAGCCGGGCGTGATGCCACGGCGACTGAGTATCTCCTGGAGTATGCTAACGGGCGTCTTCATGGCCAGCCCATTGGCATCGGTTTCGCTGACAAAAGCGATGGCCTCGTCGGTGGACGATGCCACATCTGTTTCGCTCAACTGCAACTGGATCTGCTGCTGGGGCTGCTGCTGCTTCTCCTTCTTAACTTTGCTCGGACGTTGTGTCCTGGTGGAGGTCCCGTCTACGTTGCCATTTGTCAAGTCCCCAGCTGCCATGGCTGCAGCCGAGCTGCCCGGAGTATCATACTGACGCCGGGGAGCAAAGCCAGTCTGGGCGGGCTGCGCCGTTAGCGGTTGCTGATGCTGCAGTGTCTGCTGGTGCTGCGGTGGCTGCTGGTGCTGCGGTGGCTGCTGGTGCTGCAGTGGCTGCTGGTGCTGCAGTGGCTGGTGGTGCTGCAGTGGCTGCTGGTGCTGCGGTGGCTGGTGGTGCTGCAGTGGCTGCTGGTGCTGCAGTGGCTGCTGTTCATGTGGCAACTGCGGCGGCTGCTGTTGCTGCGGCCGCTGCATCTGGTGCACCTGGTTCTGTTGGAGATTCAGGTTTTGCATCTGATGTGACAAGCCGTGCCCATGGTAGTTTGACTGCTCCATATTTTTGAAAACAAATTCCAAACGTATCTGACTGGAAAAAAACTGTTGTTGAAAAATCAATATTTACGGGCGTGCTCGGGCGAGAATCGGAGCTGCCAAGCATCGTGTTCGCTAGAGTGGACTCTGCGGGATTTGATTACTTACGGCTGATGACAGATTTTAGCTGCCTTTTATTTAAAAATAATTTATTAACGAAGTTAATAATTTATTCTTAAATAAAATACACCAAAATCTAGTCGTCCGAGTTTGTACTCTGACTGTCGGTTGTAGAGGTGGAAAAACATCGATGTTTTTCCATCTCTAGCAGAATACTGACGAAAATCGTATTCCTCGCTTTTGATGTTCTGTTTTATATTACTAGCCAACTAGGACCTAAATAGGCCTCAATAGATAATTTTCTACAAGACTGGCTAGATTTCAGGACTCCTTTTGGTTGGGTTGTCTATAAAATAACGTTTATAAAACTTAAGTGTGCATGACATCCGACGTAAGAAAACGTAAGTGAGCATGGAATGTCACGTCATTTGGACACTTAGCTTAGCCGTTGGTATGGACATATGTACACCATACCCTTTTTATTTCATTAATGTTAAAATTTTTTTTTCCAGCTTCTGGTTTATAATGTATTTAATATTGTATTTTGCACATATTTACATTTTTTTACCCAATAATGCATTTGATTAATTTATTAATAATAACATATCATTCCCGACATCCACTTTCAGTCTTTATAAATAGACCAAAAACCATACAATTTTCTAAGATAGAGACTGACTAGTTTCTGCAATAATTGGTGCCTAGTAAAACAAACTTTTCTTAAATTCTATAATATCAATGTCCTAAGGACTAAAACTAGTTTATATTATTTATAATTTTTTTTCAATTGTTGCCGTACTTCGCTGTAAAATTCGGTGGCACATTTTTGGACAAGGCGAATTCGTTTACATGTAAAATTGGTTGTTTCGCCTTTATGCCCAACATAGCTCCTCCGACTGGAATCAATGCAGCGCCAATACTGGCAGAGCCTAAAACTGCAACGACAGTGTCTGGCGGTGTCGGCGGCGTCGGTGGCCTGCAAACATACAATCCTCACTTGCAGACCATGAATTGGAGGAGTGGCAGGTATAATATTATACATCCAGATACCAATGAGAAAGACCTCGATCCGAGCACGAGTGCCGCCACGCTCGCTCCAGCTCTGGACAATGGTCATGACGTTTGCTCCACAAAGTTAGCGCATAGGACACGGCTACGATGTCACAGCCGATCTGGCATCTTGGCAAGCACTGGGCAGTTTCGAGCGAGCCTGGGAAAATCTGGGGGAATGTGGCTCCTAATGGAGGCATCGGGCACCAAGGCGCCATGCGAATATCGGCTGCGTATTTCAAAGCGCAACTCTGCAGCTATGCTCGTGTGGAGCCGAGCACTTTTCTCCTATTAGGGCATTGTACTTGGCACGCAGATCCTTTAATTGTTGCTCTTCGTCTTCATTTTTTTCGGCAGCAACGTTCATTGCGTTCGCAACTGATCATCCAGGAAGTCCCCCTGTTGAACAGTTTGGTCAGCGTCTGTCTCGAGGGCCAATAGCTCTGGCAGATTCGGTTTTAGCGTTGATAGTTCTTCCCGCATAAAAATGCAAATAAATCCATTAATAAAATGTAAACATTACATTCAAATTTTTTCAAATCGTTCATTTCATTTCAAATCGTCGCGCTAAGTCTATCGATATGCGATACATGTTGTTTATTTACATAACAAAACGCACACACACACACAATGTTGCTCATTTCGCGGCACATGTTGTCATACAAATTAATGTTGCCAACGGGTAAATGTTGCGATGAAAAAGGAAATTTTTGGGACGATGCTGCGTCCACAATACCTCTTAAAAAAGTCCCCGAAAAAATCCCAATGAAGTAGGACGGTCATACTTCAAAATATACCGCATATATAACATATTCCTCGATTTTTATATTCTGTATAATATAACTGGCTAACTAGATCTTTCAATACAAAGAAACATTGTCTAAGAATACCCTTAATGATAACGATTTTTGTTATCGGTATTTCACCTGTTCATATCGAATGAAAGTTAACCAAAGTGCATTAGCATTTTTTAGACAGGGCTGCCAGCCCGAAGAAAAATCAAGTGAAAATGTCAAATCGATAACCACATTATTATGTCAATACCTGCATTGATAACTACATTATTTAACCGCTAGCTGCATTATTTAATCCATATCTTTATTTTTATATCAATAACGTTATTATTGCATCAATAACGTCATTTTCCATTGATTGTCTCTGTTAATGTTAATGATTGTGCTGTTAACCACCAGCTGTTAGCTATGTTAACTCCGCCCAACAGTAATTTAAAAGTCGTTTTAGATATATATATATATATTTAGAGAACCTGTAAACTAGGAAACCCATAAATATATATATTACATTGTTGTACATATTATATATTTATTTTACTCTTGTATAGGTGTGCACGGGAAACAACATTCAATCAAATCAAATGCGATTGCATGTGCGGAATTGTGTGGCTTGAAATGCTCATGTGGGACTCCCTAGCAATAAACGCAATTTTATAGTATTTCTAAATCTGGTGCTCCTCTCTTCTCCACCGCCCCATCTAATCATCGCTTAAAAAGTCTTCATCGAGATTGACATCTGCCGTATCAATGTTATCATCCAGCGTTATGCCGTCAATCTCCAGGTCCAGATCGTCATCGTCGTCGTCGTCCACAACATTGGATGAAGAGCTTGCTTCCTGGGCGCTGGTCACGGGAACCTGAGAGGAGACGGGGGCCGCCTTTATTTTCTCCTCCGGTTGGCCTCCACTCTGCCGCTCGGCTGAGTTAAGTTCCTCGAGAGGATTGCGCTCGCTGTTCAGGGGCAGCTGTCCAGCCAAGCGGGCTGGCACCCTGCGTGTCCTTTCCTCCTGCAGATGCTGCTCCACACGCAGGGCATCGGTCAGGCCAGGAAAGAGATTTGTATACTGAGCTGGATCGGCCAACGATTGACCGGCCTTCTCGTTGACCTTGCCCAGCTCCTCGCGCCACAGCCCGACCACACGCGACATCTGGCTGGGCAGATAGGTGCGGGCAAAGAATGCCGCCTCGGGCAAGCGGTTATTTTCAATGAGAAGATCGAGGCAACGGTGTACGTCCGAACGCAGGAATGCGGCCAGGAAAGCGGCATTGTGTCGTCCCATTGCAGAGGAGACAGCCTCCACCTCCTCGAGCATCTGTGCATCGCCCGAGGCCGTGGAGAGCAGCAGCAATCCACTAAAGTCATTCGCCTTCCTCATGCACTCCTGGACCAAAGCCATGTTATTCTTGCGCGCAGCCACATCCGCCAGCTGTGACCATTTCTGGGAATTCTCAGCCTCTCGCGCCAACTTCAGGGCTATGTCCAACTCATCGATTTGCAAGGCCAGGTCGAACTTGTGGTCAGCGTCGGTGGAGACCTGAAGAGCCTGCGACTTGAAGCCCTGCTTCTCCAGAAAGTGTGCCACTCGAGTGCGATGCTCTTTGGGTATGGTAGGCAACACCTGATCAGCCCGCTCAAAATCGCGACGCATCACGGCCGTCTGGTATTCCAGCACCGACAACTGCAGGCAGAAGCTGATCACATTCAGCTCCTTGTCGCCCAAATACAAGCGGTTATCCTTGGGCACGTAGCCCAGTAAGTACATGGTGCGATCCAAATGCGACACGGTCACAATTTCACCGCCCACATAATAGTTGATGCGATTCACGGAATTCGTATAGATGAAGCAGTCGCCCACCCACAATCCCGTCTTCACAGCTTCAGAGACCTCGCCTGCGATCATAAAAGAACATCAGATGCTGGTCCTCACAGATCAGATATGGGCACTTCGTGTTCTTACCTAATACATTGAAAGCACTCTCCACACCATCATCCTCCAGACCCTCCTTGGTTTCGACGGCATTCGCCACTTGGGCTGTGTCCACGCCCAGTATGAAGTAGGAATCGTCTGTGGCCAAGCAAACGAGGCTGCCGCTCTCATTCCAGAGCACGTTCTTTGGCTGCACTTCGATGCGACGCACCAGCTGCAGGGTCTCCCAGTCGTAGAAGGCCAGACCCGAAGAGGTCTTCACGCCAAAGTAGTATCCACCATAAATACTCTCGGCCCCGTACTCGGGAGTGAAGCTCTTCCGTTCCTTAAAGTTGCGGAACAGCCGCACAGTGCCATTGTTCTCCCGTATGGCATACTCGTTGCTCTCCAGTGCCCAAACGAATTCCTGGGCCGAGCCAAAAGCCTTGTTGCGCAGAGCCATCGATGTATAGATTATGTATTCGCCATCGCCGCAGACAACCACAAAGCGTCCATTGGGATTATGGGCAATCGTCTGTGGGTAGATCTCGCAGGCGCCCATGTCCTTGACGGCAACGGGAAGACGTTCCCCATCCTTTATCTCAGTGCCATCGGCAATGGTTTTTAGGTTCACCTGAACAAGCAAATACAAATTTGTTAATGTTACCTCAACTCAAGGATTAGATGGGACACTGGCCACTCACCTGCTGCATTTCCGAGTGTTTGGCCCAAACGATTTTACCGCCCACTACGTCCATGGACATGGCCGGCTCCTCACGGCCCACCTTGATGATGATGGAGCCCTCGTCATAGCCGAGGGCCACGTTGTTGGTGCCACGCATGCTGGCAATGGTCCAGACGCGTTCGAAGCCATAGTTGAGGCAGGTCTCAAGGCGGTATGTTCCGGAATGCCAAATGCGAACGGTGCCGTCCTCGGAGCCTGTCAACACAATCGGCAATTCGGGATGGAAACAGACGGCGGAAATGTTCTGTGCGTGTCCCTCCAATGTTTGCACGCACGTCTTGTTCTGGTAGTCCCAGATCTTGACCAGGCGGTCATCGGCACCCGAAATCAAGTAGGGCTTATCTCCGCCATGATAATAATCGACACAATTCACGCCCTTTTCGTGTCCCTCCAGCGTAAAGTTGGCAAAATTGGAGCCCAACTGCCAGACCTTGACCGTGCGGTCCAGTGAGGCAGAGGCAAACGTATTGTTGTCCTTGGGATTGAAAACGATCTGCATCACATAGTGGGTGTGACCCTCGAAGACACGCTGGCAAGCCCACAGCTTCTCCCAGTTCCACAATTTGATGAGCATGTCGTCTGATGCAATCCGAGGAGGGAAAGTGAAACCAGAATTAGTATGCAATACGCGAATTAGTCCTGTCTAACCTACCGCTACTGGTCAGCACGAGCGGCTGCGTGGGATGCACGGCAATGCAGCGCAGGTAATCCGAGTGAGCCTCATACGAGTGCACCTTCTCCAGAGTGTTGTAGTTGAAAATACGGATTTGCATATCATCCGATCCGGTTATGATCCAATTCTTGCGTGCCACAAAACGGGCGGAGCGTACGGGAACATCGCATACCTCGAAATCTTTAACCATTTGCTGGTTTTCATAATTCATGATGTGTACGTGGCCATTGTATAGTGCACACAACATCCACGGCTCGGCTGGATGGAGATCGACGCACTTGACGCGATCCGACCGCGACGTCAGGCGACGCTTGATGTCCAGTTTGAGAGGCATCGCTAATCAATTAAACCAACTCAGACTATGTGCAAAAAGTAGTAAATTCTTTTGCTGCTATATGAAGAAAACTCTTTTGCCTGCTGTTCGTCTTCCTTTTAGAGCTGGAGAAACATCGATGTTAACATCGATCTAATCGATATTTTTCGACCTTTAGCGGAATACTGACGAAAATTGTATTCCTCACTTTTGATGTTCTGTTTTATATTACTAGCCAACTAGGACCCTTAGGCCTGAACACTTAATTTTATACAATAGATAAAACAATTTTCTACAAGACTGGCTAGATTTCAGGACTCCGTTTGGTTGGATTGTTTATAAAATAACGTTTATAGTGTGCATGACATCCGACGTAACGTAAGTGAGCATTTGGTCATTTGGTCACTTAGCCGTTGGTATGGACATATGTATACCATACCCTTTTTGATTTCATTAAGCTTTAGAACTTATTTAATATTGTATTTTGCAAATGTTGTGGGACAGTGTCGGTAATTTCGGGGCACATGTTGCTGGCCCATACAAATAAATGTTGGTAACGGTCAAAAACGTAAGTGAGCATGTAAAGAATGTAAGGGAAATTGTTGCGATGAAAAAGGAAAGTGTTGGGATGATGTTGCCTCAACTAAATCCCTCTTCTTCTTTGATAATGTGTCAGACCTGTGCTAGAGTTGTCGCCTGCCACGTTCAAAAGGCTATCGATATATCGTTCGCACAATAGGCGAACAGTTATTTTCAAAATTACCGCCAATTCTTAAAAAATATCGAAATTTTTTTCCATTGATCCAAAAATAAGTAAAAGAGCGTAATTTGAGTCGATCAAGCATCTCTCTGGGTTTGATCGCACCGCTGGGCTATGCTATGAAAGGGTAGGGACAACAGGCAAAAACAGCCAAAGAAAATGGCAAGGCTCATACGAACCTCACCTCACCTGCTAACCTACATTGACATGAGGTGGCTCATTGAAGATTTCATACCCTGCGTAGTTACCATGTAAAAAGTCAGTGTCCTCATGGTATGTTCGGCAATCGGGTGGATTTTAGCTTGCATTCGTGGAATTTTCTGTGCCGTTTTGCCTGTTGTCCATACCCTCTTTATCCTTAAGGGAGTATTTTATAAACTACCCTTCTACGAAAGACCATACGTTTATCAACTTTTTTTTGTAGTTTATAGTCATCCTACTGATACCAAATATGTGCATCGGAATCAAGACCTACGAGCATTTATACACGGTAGTCTAATTAAATGCATGAATATGTCAAAAACATTTCAATACGAGAAAAATGCATTACCACTTAGGTTAGAAAACAGTATTTAAACATCAATTCAGAAGTAGTGTAGGGTATACAAATGTCCATACTCCGTAACAATGTTTTTGATGTGTAGGAAATTTGTAGTTACCGTGTAGTTGCCATGTAAGAACAGGGACTTATTTGTTGACCTTCCCTGTTTAAACCTTATTTTAGACTTAATCCAATAAAAAATCTTGTAGAATATTGTCTCATTAATCAGTTAAAATGATTTGTTCAGGGCTCAGTATCCTATTCAGCTAGTAATATTAAACAGAATATCAAAATCGAGGAATATGACTTTCTTCGTGACGGTATATTTTATCGATAATCCACGTCCACGTCTTCTCACTACATTTTAGTAGATTGAATATAAATTAATTTACAATTAAATTAAATTAAAAACTATATAAAACATGTAACTGCTCGGTTAAGACAACAAAAAGTATCTCAATATAAACCCATAAAGCCCATTAAGTGAGGAGTGCTAACAGCCCTGATGTGGATCTCAGACCAGCTAGTGTTGCTCCTTCTGGTAGCACTTGTTGCCGCCGCTAAAACAAAAACTTCTGCTGTGCAGGAGGACGTGTCCGAATACAAGGACTTTAAGAAACTGCTGCGCACCAAGAACAATGTCCTGGCCCTCTATGTGACTAGCACCAAGGCAGCGGGAACCGAATTGAGGGTGTTCCGTGAGGCTGCGGAGGCGATACGAGGCACCGGCACCATGCTGTTTGTGGATTGTGGACAGCAGGATAGGAAGAAATTGTGTAAAAAGCTAAAAATCTCACCGGACCGGTACACGCTTAAGCACTACAAAGATGGCGACTATCACAAGGATTACGATCGACAGGTGAGTGTCGGTTCCATTGTCACGTTTATGCGTGATCCGTCCGGTGATCTGCCCTGGGAGGAGGATCCTGAGGGCGATGATGTACTGCACTTCAGTGATGCTTCCGTATTCACGAAACACCTGCGCAAGGACATACGACCCATGCTGGTTATGTTCTATGTGCCCTGGTGTGGCTTCTGCAAGAAAATGAAGCCCGACTACGGCAAGGCAGCCACAGAGCTCAAGGCCCAGGGCGGCTATCTGCTGGCAGCCATGAACGTGGAACGCCAGGAAAATGCCCCAGTGCGTAGACTTTTTAACATAACAGGTAAGTCAGCTCACACGTAAATTGCACACCAAAGTCTAAACCATTTTCTTCCCAGGATTCCCCACACTGATCTACTTTGAGAACGGCAAACTCCGCTTCACCTACGAGGGTGAGAACACCAAGGATGCCTTGGTGGCGTTCATGCTCAATCCCAATACAAAGCCCACGCCCAAGCCCAAGGAACCCGAATGGTCAGCGGATAGCAATTCCGAAATAGTTCATCTGACCAGCCAAGGCTTCGAGCCCGCATTGAAAGATGAGAAGTCGGCCTTGATCATGTTCTATGCGCCCTGGTGCGGCCACTGTAAGCGCATGAAGCCCGAGTATGAAAAGGCAGCGCTAGAGATGAAGCAGCAGAAGGTTCCCGGTCTATTGGCCGCCTTGGATGCTACCAAGGAGCAGCCGGTTGCCGAGAAGTACAAGGTCAAGGGATACCCAACGGTGAAGTACTTTGCGAATGGCGTCTACAAGTTTGATGTCAATGTGCGCGAAGCGTCGAAAATTGTTGATTTTATGCGGGATCCCAGGGAGCCGCCGCCACCCCCACCGCCGGAGAAGAGCTGGGAAGAGGAAGATGACAGCAAAGAGGTGCTCTTTCTCAATGACGAGACCTTCAGCTCGACGCTAAAGCGCAAGAAGCATGCGCTGGTCATGTTCTACGCGCCCTGTAAGTACGAAAATGGGGCCACAATTGGGTCAAATATAAAGTGTCTGTTTTTTACACAGGGTGTGGACACTGTAAGCACACGAAGCCAGAGTTTACTGCGGCCGCCACAGCGCTGCAGGACGATCCACGCGTTGCATTTGTCGCCATTGACTGTACCAAGCATTCCGCACTCTGCGCCAAATACAATGTCCGTGGATATCCGACTATTCTGTATTTTTCCTACCTCAAGATCAAGCTGGACTACAATGGTGGACGCACCAGCAAGGACTTTATTGCCTACGTGAACAATCCGCCGAGCACAACGGACCACACTGAGCTGTGATACGCTGTCGACAAACCTAACTAACGATAGTTCTCTCTCTATCTCTCATAACTATGCAATCTCAGTTCTTGTAATAATTCTAGTTGTATTCCATTGCTATTATTAATTTCCCCATTAACCGCAGAGTATATATACATATGTATGCCTCGGTTTACTACGCCTTGGTTTAATAATAAATTATGCTTAGGTTTCATTTGAGAATACTAGACTAAAGTTTTAAGAAATATTTTGAGATCGGCTAGATCAGCGGAGGGGACGTCATTCCAGTCACTGCTTCCACATGATGGATGCACAAGATAATGCCCGGGAATAGTACATTAAAAAAGCCACATATGTACATGTCGTGTGCATATATATAGAATATAGGATATATACTGTGTAAAGGAAAAGGTATAATTATAATTGTTCACGCTATATAATTTTTGCAATCTTTTATTGTACACGTAATTTCATTTCAGTTTGCTTTTAAAACAATATCTAGCCTAATATTAATATATTTTGAATTCAATAGCTATATAAAGATATATGTATGTATACCTACTATATATAAAACCTTATCCTTGTGGCACACATTTCATGAGGCAAACTCCCGAAAATATTGCACATTTGCTTCGCTGTGGTGTTCTGTTTAATGGTTAGAAATAGGTTTATTTTGCCAAAATGTTTTAAATATCGTAAGAAATAGAAGAACAGATCCAAGGGTCTGTTTTGAAGGGCAGGGAAGGCAGAATCCTTTTGAATGGCAAGAGGAGATCGAGCTTAACTTAACGCTTCCTCTCATCGTCCCGACTTTTGACCATGCTCCGGGTCAGACTGCCCAGCCAGCTGCCACGCTGAGCATTGGCCGTGTACTCCTCGTTGGCCAGATTAAAGCTATTGAACATGTCCTTCATTTTGAGGGCACGCGTGCAGGCGTAGTTCTTTGTGGCCACATACATTTTGGTTAGGAATTCGGGCATTTGCTTCTGGGTTACCCAGGACTTGATGTTCTGCGGTATGGGTATCCCAGGGTCATCGTAATAGGTGAGTATGAAATGCAGGCCAGGCTCGTGGAATCCTCGGAAGGGCTTGATAACCATAAGACTCCAGTAGTCGGTCACCCTCACCTTTCCGGAAATTGCTGGATATGTGCTGTGCTTGGCCCCGCGATTGCAAATTAATATCATCTTCCGCGTCTCATCCTTTATGTAGCGCCGACAGTAGACATAGTCCCGGTTAGCAAACAGGCGAGGCCACTGCATTTCCCAATATATCAAGTGCGAATTGCTCCCCGGCACTGGATCCTCGCTTATAAGCTCCAGCCTCAGGGCCGTATCGTCCCACTGTCGGCGGTAGTCAAGATCTGTTTGCACATGGAGGAAATCGTCTGCTGTGATGTCTTCAAAGCGTGCATATACCTATTGGTAGGGAACCACAAGCATTACAACCTATGAAGATGAACATAACATTCCACAATTTCTACTTAAGTTTACCTTATATGAGTACAAAGAGGAATGTTCCTCTCGCCTCCATATGCTAAACTCGTTTTTACTAAAGTACGGCTCCCATTTGTGATCGTGTTGGGCCTGAATTAAAACCGCTCCCGCTGGCGCATCTCGAGTATCCAAATGCAAGGGCTTCTGACAGTTGCGTATGGAACCGGTCTCCGGACCCGTACCAGCAGCCGCACCTGGGCCCAGCCCCTGCTTGCTCGTAGACGGTATTGGTGCACCGCTCTTCCGACACTTCTGATTCCCTAGCATGCAGTAGCAGTATTTCATGTTCTTTGCCTTGCAGCGATCACACAGCTTATTATTTGGCAGTGTGTTGATGAACTCAATGTCCCGCCGGCACATGTCGAAGTTGGAGAGGGCGAGGCGCTCCTTGTTCCAATCGAAGCCATCGCTGCCCATCCGCTTGATGTTCAATCCCATGAGGCCCACCGCACTCAGCATTAATCCATGTATAGGTGGTTGGAGCTCGCGACGGTAATAGGCGCGCCATAGCTGCTTGAGACCCTGTGTGCCGTAGACCGACTGATAGAATGTCAGCAGTTGTTGGATGCGACGAGAGCGCTGGGCGAAAATCGATTCGCACTGATAGCTCCAGGCGCGCAGAGTCTCCCTGGACTGGGTCTTTATTGCCAAGACAAATCGATTGAGCAGCATGCCGGCTAATTCAATTGTCTGCCCCCTGCTTGCATAACAGCTGAATGAGGGACGGGGCAGCACGCTCCGTTATGTTTCTTCCGCAATAATTTACTCGCACACTTTGCCACATTCGTTGAGTTTAAACTGTAAAATTTTGTTTTCGTGTTCTGGCTATAGATTTGACAGGTGTCCCAATGCACGAGAGGTTGGTTATGTTATAGCTATGCTTATCATTTCTAACCAATTGAAAAAAACGTGCATGCTGCACATTTGAGCTTATGTTATTGTTGGTGTTGTTGTGTCGTTACAGGGCGAAGTGTTGGGAAATGTGTGACATACTTCAAGCAGTTGACAGCACTAAGCTCTGGACAGTGGACACTGTATAAAAACAATATATATGGAATATATATATGCAAATATGTGTATTTATCAAAACGTCTGTACTCTTTAGGAACAAAAAAATAGCCTTGGAGATGTCTGTTGGTTATCTGAATTATGTACGCCAATTGATATGTTAGTTTTCACAAATGTTTTTGGGCAGGCCTTGAACCACTGTGCTGTAATATTCAAAGTTAACCAACACTAGGCTAAAGAAACTCGTGGTGCGATTTTGTGTTTGTTGCACCAATTTTTATTTTCATTTAATGTGTGAAATTGCATTTAAGTTGGAAAAGGATATAATAAAGCTAGGAGAGGATGTCAATGCGGCGCCAGCGCTTCAAGGCTATGGCCAATCTTTCGCACGCCAAACGCAAGGCGCGTAAGGAAGATCTTCAAGAGCCGAAGAAAGAGCCAGAGGAGCAGCCGATGACAGTCGGGACGGACGTGGAGGAAGAAGCTATTGCGGTCATTGGGGAACTTGAAGATGCTGATGCAATGGCTTTCAAAATGCCAGTCAGCTCGGCTGGGCAGCTGGAGGAGGTGTTTCACTCTGACATCGAGGACAATGTGATACAAATGGATTTGCAGAAGACCTCCAATGGATATCCCATGTCGCCGAGCAAGACTCAGGCACGCCAACGTGTGCGTCCGACCCCTGTGTTTGGCCAGAGGAGGAACAGCTTCGTTGGTTCGCCCATGGCCGGCGACTACGATGGGGAATACCAATCTCCGGCAACGCCCACACGGAGGGAGCGCTATCTTAGCGGCTCCTCAATTGGCACGCCGCAACAGGTAGCCTCGCCAATGCCCCCGTCCCCATACAAATACTTTCCACCCGTCATGAGTCCAGGAATGGGACGCATCCGTACGGAATCCACTTGCTCCGCATACTCGGAAGGCGGCGGGAAGATGCGAAAAGGCGACGACAAGAGCCAGGTCACGCAAGCGGGACAGCGAGTGAACGCTCGAAGAGATTTCGAGACGCGCTTCAACAACGGTATTCCAGACAAATCAACTTTTAAAATGTTCGACATGATCTTCTACAATCCCCTAAACAATCCCATGGAACAAAAGCCCCTGGTAACCACAATCAAGGCAGAGTCCAGCGCCGAGGAAACGAAGCCAACTCCAGATCAGCTGATTGACGCCAAAGAAGAGCCATCCTCAGCCATGCCCGTTCCCCAATTGAAACTCGATGCCAACGGGGAGATGATCATCGATGAAAAGACCCTGGAGATCGAAACCACAGCCGAGGTGGAGGCCCGCAAGGTGCTCGCCAACTCCTCTCTAATTCTAATGGATGAGACTACTGGTAAGGCCGAAACATATTTATAGTTAATATACATATGTATATTAAAATTTGTATTGCATAGGTGACAATGGATTTTACAAGCGCCACAGGCGCACGCCGTACTGGTCCGCCGAGGAAACAGTACGCTTCTATCGAAGCTTGCAGATTATCGGCACAGACTTCTCTCTGATGTGCCAAATGTTTCCGCAGCGTACGCGGCGTGATCTCAAGCTCAAATACAAGAGAGAGGAGCGCACCAATAGCCTGCTGATCAACAAGGCTCTGCTCTATCCGAAAGCTTTTAATATTCAAGACCTGAAGGATCAACTGGAAAAGGAGGATCGTGACCGTGTGGAAAAAGAACGCCAGTGGAATGATATCATGTCTGCTCAGGCTGGAAACACTAAGAAGGTGGGTTGCAGTCGTCTTATTAATTTATAAATCATAAAAATGTTCCTATTTTAGCGTACAAAATCGCTGGGAAGTAAAGCAGCGCGAAGCCTGAGCGATGGAGATACGGTGTATGAAAATGAGCATGTGAGCAAAAATAAGCTCGGCAAGCACGTCTTTGCCAAAAGATGCAAGACTTTGGAGGCGGATGAGAATGAAGGAGTCGGTGCGGCCAAGCGAAAACCACGGCAACGCGTCTCGAAGAAAAAACAAATGGAGGATCAGATGTCCCTGAAATCGATTAAGGAAGAAGCGGTTATAAAAACGGAACAAACAGGATGTAATAATCAGAATAGAGGAGAGCTGCAGGATGATTTAAATGCGCTTTTATCAGATGATCAAGAGTATATAGTAGATATTAGTAAGTCACGTGATAAAACCATCATTAATATGGACGATGGTACCCTGAGCTATGTCAGCGACATTGAGACTGGAACTGATGGGCCCACCGGCAAACCAACAGAGGCTTTTCTAGTTGATTTAATTCCCGATCAAACATTACCTTCACAAACAGTAAGCCCCGACGAGCCTGACGCGCTGCCTGCTACCGAACATGGCATAGAACAAATCCTTTCCGAGCTGGCAGAAGGATCATTAGTCCTTGTATCGTCTCTGGATCCCAAGAACGAAAATCGTGTCGTCAATGAAATTTACATGTACGACAAAAATTCGGGCGACTTGTGCGAGCACCCGCTGAATATACCCGATCATATTGTTCAGTGTATCGTGAATGTTATGCAGCTGGAAGATTAAGATGCATTTTGTATATATACATTTGGATACCTAATTTTAATTGCTTACTATGTATAATTTATTAAATCTTTTGTTTAAAATTATTTTCATAAGACTGTTAAAGCGAGAGAAAACCCGTTTCGCAGCACTCACACGTTTTCAGTGCTGGTAAATGTGTGTAAATATAAACGTTTCGCCACACTACTATTTGACAGCTGTTTTTGTTTCCGTGCTGCCGGAGCAGCAATTTTATACGATTTAACAAATTTAGCCAATAAAAATGGCCCAAGTCCCCTTGGCAATTGCCTCGCACAAGCGCCAGGTGTGCAGTTTGTACAAGCGTGCCTTGCGCAACCTGGAGGCGTGGTACGACCGACGGCAAGTGTACCTTAACATGATCTGCTGCAGATTATATAATGACGAAGTGCATCTTGATTCTTAAACTCCCTAATAGAAATGACTACCGCTATCGTGCTGTGCAGATGCGCGCACGTTTCGACGAGAATCGCTGCAAGGATTTAGGTGAAGGCATTCGACTGTTGGCCTGTGGTCAGAAGGAGCTCTTCGAGACGAAGCATTTCCAGCCCAAGACCTGTAAACAAAACAACCTACCTCTAATTTGAACGTGAAATTATTGACATGTACCATTTACAGTTGCCAACAGCGCTGGTGGGTGCGCCTTCGAGCGTGAAGTCATCCCACCCGATTGGCTCTTGGATTACTGGCATCCCCTGGAGAAAGCCCAGTTTCCCGAGTATTTTGCCAAGCGGGAGCAGCGAAAGAAGGAGTACGTGGTCTGGTGGGAGAAGCAGTATGGCAAACCAGATCCAAAAGACCTGGGACACCATTAGATAGCCGTTAAAGTACTGTAGTCAAGTCCAATCATTGTCTTTCAAAAGTAAAATATATTGGATCACCTCATGAACTATATGCTTTTTATCATTTGCATTTTGGATTATAGAATTCCTGCTCCTCCGAGTGTATAAACTGAACAAAATTTGGTAATTGGACATCTGTTTAATACATATCCATACATGTTTTTGTACTTAGATAATTGATTAAAACATATTTATGTGTGCACATGAGGAAGGGAGGAAACGTAAGTATGTATGCGTGTGTGGTTTTTCTCAAATTGGTCGGTATCCTGCCGCTCAGTTCAGCTCATTGGGATCTATGCGTGGGCGCTTTTTGCTGTTACTGCCATTGCCAATGGGGGTGGAGCTATTGGCGTTGCCCTCGTTGCCATGCTCCCGCTTACGCTGCAATGTCTTCTTGTCCCACTGTTGCGTGAGATAGCGCAAGAGAACGCATCGCTTGTCCATTACAATAAGCTGCTCTGAGGCCTCATCTTCGGTGGGCAAATACACAGAGGCGCGTTTCTGTGACGTTCGAATTCCGTGCTCGTTGCTGAGGTGAGCGAAGTTATTGGAATCATGTATAGGCAGGCCCTTAATGAAATCGCTGACAGACATCTTGCTGGTGCTTTGTTGTTGCTGCGGAGTAACCAAAACTATATGTTTACACTCTCGGTATTCCGAAAACTTGACTGTACTCAACTGCTTAATTGTGCGGGGAGTGGAGTTAACTTTATTGTTGGCAATTGCGTATTTGTGCTTTTAAGCAAGACTTTTACTGATTTGTATGTGCCCTCAAGCCTTTTTTGTTGTTATTAGTGGTGGTGGAGTTGGAATGTGACACTCAGTGCTGTAAAACACCAGACTTCTGTCAGAAGTTGTTCAGCACTGCATAAATATCGCGAAAAATTTAAATTAAATGCCACCAATAAAATGCAAGCATAGGCGTTTTGAGTACTGTTGTTATTATTAATATACAAAAATACAAATGGAGAATCTTAGCTGCGATTATGACGATTTCCGTCCCCTCGGCGCACCACGTCTTTGTACTCATCCATGCGTCTCATACGGGCCAGATTCTCTGGATCGTCGTCTTCAATTAGCTGGTCCTCCAGAGCCTTTTCCTCGTCTTCCTTCTCGTTGGGATCGCGTGCAGCCGCTATTGCCTGGGCCTGATTCATTTTGGCCGATTTCTCCGCATCGGGGAATATGCCTTCGTCAACGCGCTGCTGATAAAACTCGTCAACGCTCATGACGGGCAAGCTGGGATAACCCAAGCCAAAAACGGCCTTCTGTGTAGCATTGCGTGTGATGATAAATGGTTGCAGTGGCTTCGGTTTGGGCGCATGCTGGTGGTGGAGATGGCTATGACCATGACCGTGGCCTCGTGATCCCGATGGTTTGCCAGAAGGAGCTGGAGTATCATCATCAGTGGTGGCTTCGCCACCTGCCAATCGAGCAATACGCATTTTGGCAAGCTCTTTCATCATGCACAACGATTCCAATTCCTGCTTGCTGTCTATGATGCTCTTGTCCAGGTATTTCAAAAAGAACTCTCTGCGCACCTCATCATCCGCCGTCTTATTCTTAACGGCAGCCCGCATTCTTCCCATGTACTCATTGATTTCCTTCATCTTACGATACTGAGCAATTTTATCATTGCGGTTGAAGGCGGCCTCCATGAGTTCCCGCTGCTCGCTCTTTTCCACTTTATTGTCCTGTTGCACTGTTCCTTTGGGGGCCTCACACAGCTCGTATTCCTGACAGCGCTGCAGATGGTCCTTGAAATAAATCTCACCCAGATCCAAGATCTCTGTGCTGGTGGGATTGTTAATTTTGGTGGTAAGCTTTCCCAAAAAGTACGGCAACAACATAAACGGCAGCGAATCGGTGGAGACTTCGTCAATCAGCTCGTTGGGACTGAACATGCCGACTTGATTCACAATCACTGTTGCCTCTTCAAAGTGGCCCAAGGCAGTTTTTACCTTGTTCTGTGGATACAAATTACATCAATTCACATACTCGAATGCATACGTATGTATAGCCTCACCTGAAATTCGCTGCCATTGAATGGAAGCTCGCTTACTTCTAGCTCGTCATATAGATTCCAGCCACTTAGGAAAATGTCTGACAGCTTCTTATCCTCGCCACCTGCAGCAGCTTCAGCGGTATTTCCATCAGCCATAAATTTTGATAATGATTTGCGAGACGGTGTAAAATTATATATGTGTACGTATAGAAGAAAGAAAATTTGCGAATGATTTGACGCCGGTGACAGCTGATAGTGCTGTACAACAGCCGTTGAAGTTGTCAGGGCTGCAAAAGTCCAATCCCAATTGAGAATTAAAATGTATTTTGTTCAATTATTTTATTAAATTATATAAAAGTCATTGGACAAAGCGTATTTGTTCCTGATGTAGATGTGTCTAATGGAAAGGCCACGAGTCTAACCCTTGAGAGCAGATTCAAGATCGTTGTTTGCTAGCAGTTCCTTAATAATGTCCAGGCCACCAATCAGTTCGCCTTTTACATACACCTGAAAGGAAGCACATGAACTGCTATATCTTCCGGATCGTAATCGGGGGAAATTTCAAGAACTACACATACCTGAGGGTATGTGGGCCAGTCGGAGTAGGTCTTCAGGCCCTGGCGTACTTCCTCATCCGTCAGGATGTCAAAGGTTTCATAAGGCAAACTGTTGATAGAGAAGTCTAATTAATAATTTCGATTCAACAATTAACTAAGCGAATGGCGTACCTAGTGTCATTTATGATAGCAATCAGTTGCTTGGAGAACCCGCAGCGTGGAGCATTACGATCGCCCTTCATGAATATCATTAGAGGAGCCGTATTGACCAAGGCCTTTAAGCGGTCATCCAGTGATTGTCCAGTGGCTGCCGCACTGCTTGCACTCTCGGCCAACTTCTTAGATTTGCTACTGATAGCGGCAATGTCCACACCGTCTACACGATCCACAGCCGAACCCTTGGCAAAGAAAATAACTGTGGGAACGGCTTCAATCTTGGTGCCAAGCCCACAAATGGTTGCAATTATCCGCCTCGTTTCAACAACTTGGTACTACTCACCTGATGCTTCATGGAAATCTCTGGGAATTGTTCGGCATTTAGGCTAATAAATTGCAGTTTGTCACCTAGGAGTTTCGACAGTTCGTCTAATACATCTTTGACCTGAGCACACTGCTCGGCCCAGTCGGCCGCAAACAGCGCCACTGTTGTCTTGTCGGCATTAATATATGTTTGATATTCCTCGGCATTGGACACGCTCAGAACAGGCATTTTGAACACAATTTTTCTGGATTTAATTTATTAAATCGTAAAACGAAATAAAAGCAAGTTTTATTATATCAGCTGGGAACAGTGTTGTTAAGCGTCGTGGTCAAATCAAGCGAGTGGAGGTATTTAAAAAATACCTTTTTATAAATCAATGAAATGATATTACTTGTAAAATGTCTTCGTATATGTATTTCAAACAAAAAATTACTCATTTGTGTTTATGAATATGAACAATTCTGGAGCTTAAAACCTACCTAAAGAAAATGTACCTTTTCCGTAATTAATACTGTCAATTACTGTGTTGTTAAACGACGCGAAGCGCTATCTATTAATCGATTTGTTTCAACACGTGCAGGCCGCATTCAATACACACAGCATACAGCATACGTTTTTTGCAATTTAAATTAAAAGTTGATTGAAAGCAGAAATGGTGACAAGGAAGAAGCCAGTCAAGCGCAGTGCCGAGGTGGCTGCAATTGATATAGATGGGGAGGAGCCAACACAGCCAAAAGTTCCGAAAGAGCTACTCGTCATAGCGCAAGAAGTGAAAATTGTCCGCGCCCTGGCTTGCAACGATGTGACAAAAAGAAATCGTCAAATACGCAAACTACGCAAATGGTTCAAGCTACGAGCCAACAGCTCGTTTTCCTTCACCGAAGACGACTTTCTGAGGATTTGGAAAGGGCTGTACTACAATATGTGGATGTCGGATAAGCCGCTGGTGCAGGAGGAGTTGGCCGAGCAGTTGGCCCAAATGGTGGACAGTTTCGACGGTAATACGGCTTGTAGTTTGTCGTACTTCAGTGCTTTCATGCGCACCATGTGCCAGGAGTGGTTTGGCATTGACCAATGGAGAATGGACAAATTCCTGATGCTTGTGCGGCGTATGCTGAGGTATGTCTTGCGGCTGCTAAAGCAGAGCAAGTGGTCGACAGAGCTGATCGAAGCGTTCAACAACAGCATGCTGCAGTCTGTCCTGGCGGAACAGCCCAAAAGCCGTGGCTTGACAATGCATTACTTGGATGTTTTCTTTGAGGAACTGGCCAAAGCGGCCGATGGAGAGATTACTGCCAGCCAAGTCAATCTCTTTCTGCGTCCATTTGTCAACTATGTGGGCACTCAGCGTGATCCCAAGCTGGTGGCCCAGTGCCGGACAAGAGTTCTCTATCATTTGTTGTACCAAAGCGAATTGGGCCGCGATTATAGCGAAAAATACAACGCCTGGAAACAAATGGGCTTTCCGACCGCTTCTATCGATGACATAGAGAAACACGACTCGGGCTTTGACGAAGAAGATGATGAGGGCAACAGTGAGGAGGAGCCGCAGCGTGCCACTTCCCTTGATCCACGCGCTGGCAATGTTGATGTTCACATGCCAGAGCTCCCCCTCAATGCGGATTGTGTATTGGATGAGCTCCAGACGCTGCTGCGCACAAACGAGTTCAACAGCAAACGTCGCAAGGGTTTACGCAAGCTTCTACAAATTTTTGAGACCTATAAAAATGGAGAATTCCCATTGGGTGTGCGCACAATGCCCAAGGAAGAAGGTACAACCCTATCCGAATTGGTGGAGCAGAAGGTAGCCGACATTGAGGAGATGGAGGACGAGGTCTTCGGCACTGGCAGAAAACTAAAAAAACTCAACAAGTCCAAGCGCAAGCGCCTGCTGCAGTCCATCAACTTTGAGGAGGTCGATGAGCACAACTACGACGACATAATTGGCAAGGCTTTGCCACCAGAGCTGCAGAAGAAGGTAAAACGCAATGCGAAGGTGCGTTCAAGTATCAACAACGCCTGGGTAGTAGAGGAAGTCAACGACGCCGAGGAGGCCAAGGAAGCCAAGGAACCCAAGGTATCCAAGGAATCCAAGGAAGGCAAAGAAGAGAAGCAGACCAAATCGAAGGCAAAGAAAGTGAAGAAGGTAGAGCAGCCGCAGCCAAAGGCAGAGCCAGAAACAAAACCTGCAGCTAAAAAAGCTGCCGACCCTCCAAAGCCGACCAATGGTTGGGAAGCTCCTCTCGAGGACGGTGAGCAGGAGTTCTTTGTTCCCTCGCGCAAACAGCAACTGAAACAGGTAAACAACACACTCCAGAAGTGCACGCCGCAGTCAGCCAAGTGTCTTCCACCCCAATCGTCCACACCGCAGACGGGCAGTGCCAAGCGCGTCCAGATCCAAATTAAGCGCAATAGCTTCTATCCGAAGAGTGATTACTACCGTCAGTTGAAGCTATCCCCCGCATTGCCCTACGATGCGGACCGTTTGCCTGGCAAGAGCGCCCTCAAGCCGCACGTCATGCCCGGACCCATCAATCCCAACTACAAGGGAGGCAAGCGACTCTTCAATGACACCCTGTGACGTTGCATCCGCTGGATGGGATTTGGACAAGGACGTTGACTTGATTGCTCGAACGAGAACTGCAGTGGTCATTCACGGATTGCCACGGATAGGCATATCCCCCCCCTAAGATCGGAGCCCTGGCATATTAATTAGGGTTATATCTTCTGTAGGACTTATACAATTTCTAAATATTCTTATACTACCTACCTACCGCTTGCATAAGGTACTCTGTTAGATTACATTGAATATTGATTCTATATAGTATAAGACCCTTAGTTAGATTTACCACTGACCATATGCATCATATCCTTAATGTACTTCGGTTACTTTTTTTATCATTGCAGATACAGCGCTAAAACAAGAGACATTTTATGTGCGCATAACTATATTTAAATGCTTAAATTGATTGTAGGCAACTTTAAGTTCTTAGGCTGCTATCTTTTAAGCCATGATTGAAATAAAAGCTACCATGTATGTGTAATATGAAACCCGAACCATTGAATCTATGATATATCTGAGAAAAGGGTCGCTCGCGTCAAGTCAATGATTGAAATAGAAGTTATCATGTGTGTACATATGTGTAATGTGAAATCCAAAAGTAATTTTACATGTGGTTTTACACCATTTTAATGGTGGATCGTATTAGACTGCGGGTGCGCTATCATGGCGGTTCCGTATTATATTTTGCAACTCCAAAACGTTGGATCTAGTTTGCATTGATAAATTTCGTCGGTATCATTTTAAACCTAACTATCACCTAACCTAATTTCGAGGGTTTGAAAGGTAAAAGTAAATATAAATTAAACATTATCATAAGCAACAAAAAAAAGGGGAGAAGAGCTGAAGTTTATAAATTATTAAGATCAGGATCTGTTCTCAAATGGCAATCAAACATATACGACATCTAAACCTCTTCATTTGCATAAAAGGTGTTTAATTTTATGCATATTTACACATTTATTATAGTAAATCATTTCCCAGCTCTTTAAAATAATCTACCTATGTACATATGTATGTACATATGTATGTATACATATGTAAATATTGCAATATTCCCATCATTGCAAAATAAACTTCCGATTGGTTCAACAGAGGGATATAATAAATTGTCATAACACAATAATTGAAAATTTCACACCGAACAAGTGAATGATTTAGTGGGCGATGAAACAATAGTCGTAGTCGTACTCGTATGTGGCTGGGAATGGATATATGTACATAGATAGTATTCATTTCCTCGAGGATAACATCTGTTCCGAACATGTTGGAACATGATTTAACAAATTAAGTTTTCTCATGTGCCAGCAGGCACAGGACACATTTACTTTCTATATATTTGACGCATTTCGTGTCCCGTCCGCCCGTCCCATCCCGAAATTGCATCCTTCGCAATTCCTGTTGACAATCTGTTTAGGTTGCGTAAGTATTCGCCAATGAAGTCTGTGCAACAAATTTGCTGTCTGTATGTGGGTCTATTGTATGGACTCGTATTTAAGTCGTGTGTCTATCGAACAGCCTGGAAACTATTCCCATATCCATTCGCATCTGCATCTACATTTACACCTCAATCTGTGTGTGGCCCACACCCCACCCTCTCGCTGCCTTGTGTGTTAAAACTTGTCGAAATTTTATTCAATTTACGTGCACTTAGGCGACGATTGTGCACTAAGATATGACGCAGAAGTTGAACTAGTCCTCCTTCGCCATCTCCCCGGACACTGTCCACCATCACAGCATTCAAATGCCCGGTAATAGATACGGGGATACGTGGTGTCGGCGGGGTATACTGTAGAAGACGATGCAATCGCCAAGAGAGCGGCTTATTTGATTTTTTCCAATTCACACCCACTTATCGCGCCCACTCTCGACTATTTATAGCTCTTTAATGGGTCACTGTAGGCAGACTTTAAGTTTTATTTAATCCAATCAAGGGGTTTTCCACCGCCTGACCCTTAATGTGGCTATAAAAGCCAGTGGTCGGCCGATCACCGAGCCGCACAGTTCAAGTTCAAGTTCAACCGTTGGGCCATGGTTATCTGTACAGTGGAACCCTTATGACTCGCCTAACTAATTATACCCGGTACTCGAAGAGTATTGGGGTATATTAGATTTGTGGTGATAACGGATGTGTGTAACGTCCAGAAGGAAGCGTCTCCGACCCCATAAAGTATATATATTCTTGATCAGCATCAATAGCCGAGTCGATATAGCCATGTCTGTCTGTCCGTTCGTCTGTCCGTCCGTCCGTCTTCATTAGCGGCTATATCTCAGAGACTATTAAAGCTAGAGCAACCAAATTTAGTCTCCTATGTTATCACACTACTCAAAATAAATTAAAAATTTCAAAATAATTTCAATATGTATTTCAAAATTTTGCCCCGCCCCCTTCCGCCCCCACAAAGGAAGAAAGTCTGCGGCATACACAATTTTGAAGATACGAGAAAACTACTACGAAAGCTACGCAACGCCTGCCAAGCGCTTACTCATTCCATTTCTCTCTCGAAAACACTTGTACGTCTCGAATATGTAGCTATATATCTACATGTAGAAATGAAGCAGCCGATGTAAAAATTATATATAACAAAAAAATTATTTTTTGATATTTTCTTATTTGGCCAAAATTTAATTCGTCCCTTTTGCGAACATGTAATAAATTACATAAATAGTAAGCTCATTCAAATATGTACATACATACATATATACTGACTGAGTACCAGGTATAAAGTAGAGTCGCGGCCTTTGCCGCGGCTCACAACGTTCCCCCTCGTTTTCAGTTGTACAGACAGTGGATAGACCAGAAGCACAGGGAATTGTGTTTCGAGTGTTAGCAGCCCATATATACATAGATTATTCAACGGAACTGCTTCTGGGACTGCGTTCCTTACTCCGATCGGATTGCATTACAACTCCTGGAATTCGCTTGACCAGACGGAGGATTCCGAGTGTGGCGATACGATCTGCGTCTTGGGGCTGGCCCATAAAGCGACCAGACTTGTGGGGTCTGCCTTCAGTCGCTTCGGGATAGAGGCAAAGATAAGTTGATTTAGCTGCCAAATATTATACTACTTGGGTTCGAATCCTTGGAGATGTTGGGACTCTTCTTGCTGGTACAGGTGCTCGGTCTTTCGCTGAAGTCGGTGCATGGATGGCCGTTAGCATTACAAGAATATCTAGAGGATGAATTTGGCAAAACCTACACCGAAACGTGTAATGACTGCGTGATGAATCCTCGAGACTTTGTGATCGTCATGAAATACCTACCTCCTCAGGAGGAAAGAGGTCCCATTTATCCGTATATTGTTTGGACATGGCTCTGTTTTGGACTTCTGTTGACCCTTCAACACTACCGTCAACGCAATTATAATATTATAAGCTGGATTGGATGATTTGTAAACATTATAAATTTATGTACGAAACGCACTATTGAATTATAAGCATGATAATTTGAAATCAGTTCAAGTGTTTCGATTCTATATATGTATATGTCTATAACTTTATGTGTATGTCAAACATTCTGTGTTCTCTATCCATTTTTTCCATATATTTATATGTAAATTTAATTATAAACAGCTTGTTGCATTTATTAAAATTGTTTTTTTTAAACCATCTTTCAGTATTTCTTCAAAAACTAAAAAGATCATGACATAGTATACATTTTATAAGGTTTTTGCCCTAATCATCATTTGCGAAAATGTAAGGGAGATCGTCCAGTCATAGTTGTGCCAAGTACCCCAATGAATGCCGCCAAGTTGACTCTTGCTTTTTCTACCATCTTTATAATATTTTCCATTGAGGTGACTGTAATAATAAGAAAAAGAAATAAATATGATAAATTCGTAATAATTAATAGCGTTAATTCTGCGTAAAAGTTGTTTACCTATGAGCGCAACTCCTAAACCACCAACCACCTCCATGCCTTTTCGCGCAATTATAAACCTCATGAATATCATTATCCCTGTCAAAAGTGGTAAACTTCTTGTTCAGGTGCACTTCAGTTAGTGAATCTCCGGCTGTTCCTGAATATTTTCCCAGCGATTTCAGTTCGTAGCCTTCCTCTTCGCTTCCTATTTTGAAATAGGAGTACCGAGCATAGCTGGTGGATCCATTAACCATTCCAAGTTGGATGTACAATTCATGAGGCTGCACCAGAGTCATTTGATGTATTTTTTCGAGTCCCAGGAAGAAGTCCTCCCGCAGGTTTCCAAACCCATGTTTGTAGTCGTTCCAGTTCCGATTAAAGTCCACTTTGCCATTGACTCGTCTCTGGATGACAGTCCAGCCAGATCCGGAAACACTGGAATTGCAGGGCACGTCGAATGGGCCTATTCCGGGCAACCTAATGGTGCGGATGCCAGTGGAGTTGACGAAGGCTAAGCAACTGCTGTCTTCGTATTTTCCTCTCAGCAGCTCTATCTCCGAGGTTAGATTTTTGATTTGGGAGTCCTTGTCGCGAATGGTCGATTCGAATGATTTCTCTAAACCATCCTTGATCGGCAGCTTGTCCTGGTAGTGTTTGATTTCCGCCTCCTGATCCTTTATCTTGGCCTGGTTTACTTCAATTTCCTTCTTCCTAGAGACCAATTCATCACGGCTGGTATTGTTTTCTGCTTCTAACACTTTTATTCTTTCTGTCAGTGCTTTATTGTCTTCCGTTTTGGTGTTCAGCTGTCGCTGGAACTCTTTTATTTGTGATTCCAGATCCATTATCCTAGATCCTTTTACCTCGATTTCTTCTTTCCGTTGCACCTTAAGATCCTCCATCAGTTTATTTACCAGAACTTCCATTGCTTTGGCTGTCTCCTGTTTGCTTTCCAGTTTGGCGATGTAAGCTTCTCGCTCTCGGATTTGATCCTTGAGCTTGTCCTTTGATTGCATTTGGGTCTCTCTAGCTTGAATCTGCATGCCAATTTTTGAGACTTCGTCTTTCATTTCTTTCCCCATTTTCAAAATATCGTTTCCTAAATGCTTTAGTTGTTCCTCCAAGCTGTTAATTTTGGACTTGGCAAGTTTCAGTTCGCCTTTCAGTTTCGCGATGGTAACATTTTTCTCGCTGATCGTCGTATCCTTGCCCTGGCATAGGGCAGCGTACCGCAGCAGGGGCTTAACGATTGGATAGCAAATAGCGCCACAGTACTCATCATCCTCATCCCGGGACACCTCACAGTGCTGGAAACGGAATATACAACGAATTAGTTTATTTCAATTTACATTTCTCACTTCACTCAATTCTCACTGCACTATTTTCGGAGCCACTTCCAGTGGAGAGGGTGATGTCTCCCCTAACGCAAAGGAAGAAAAGGACAATGATCCAATATATTTGCATGGCTTTTAATTTGAATTCACTTAATATTCCCGTTGAAATATTTAAAACAGACTGAATTTGGGATGAGAGGCAGAAGTCTTCTTATAACTCAATGCTTATCGATCTGTTGTTTTCGAGATAAGAAATTCGGGTCGCACACATGGCAAGTGGTCAAAGTAAGGCGGATGTTTCATTTGGTCTTTTGATTATGATGAAGCTCTTGATTAGCTCTATAATTTCGTGAATTGGCAGACTCTGTTCAAGGTTATTGTTGAACACTGAACACTACTGAAGTATTATGTATTGTCGCTATGGGATTTATATTATTTAATTGTTTTATTTTTTTGACTTTACACTAGTCAACAAAGTAGAACTTAATGATTTATAGCTGCACTTTATAGCTTTCACAGCTTCTCAGAACTGAAAGTTATGCAAAAAAAAGAAGAAAAAACATGAAATAGATTTTTAAAAATTCCATAAAAAAAAGCCATAGTTAATTTAAAAATTTGAAAGCACCAAAACTTTTCCGCTTCGTTTAAGTTGTTGATATTCATTAATCTTGTGACTTGCCCTATTCGTATGTTCATAATTGTATTGCCCCGCTTATAAACCTATTTGTACGCGC
Organism: Drosophila algonquin; assembly: GCA_035041765.1. NCBI lineage: Eukaryota > Metazoa > Arthropoda > Insecta > Diptera > Drosophilidae > Drosophila > Drosophila algonquin. Next base: position 966,657 of record JAWNKY010000495.1, on the reverse strand, counting down.
ATAGGTGTGTTGTTGTTTCTTGTATCCAAAACATAACTGTTGCGTTCTCACTCACATACATATATACATATATATAAGACATTATTTAAATACTGTGTATTAATATTATTAAATCGCGAAAGACATGTGAAGTAAGAATAATTCGGGTTGGATGTCACGGCTGATCTCAGCTGATTTCTTTTGATTTCTGCTGATTTCGGCTGATGCAGCTGAACTACGTCTGCATCCCGTTTTTCTCTCCTCACTGCTGTCTGTTCTCCTTCTGGCGTTGCTGTTTATCTCCTGTTTGTCTGCTGTTGATCTGCTTAACTGCTGTTACTCTGCTTAACTGTTGTTACTGCTGTTAACCGGCGCTAATTCAGTGGGCCGGCATTCTTACTATGCACATACTACATATATTTTACATATGTATATGTATGTACATATATCAAATGAACCCTATATAATATTATACAGTCCACTCATTCATAGCCAGCTAGAGCTATGTATTCAACACAAGCTTCAAGTCGAATCTTATTCCCGCTTTATCTTGGGCAGACTGCTATTTTTATAGCCGCTGCTCAACCTTCCCGACCTCAACTGAAATCGGAACGTTCCTCATACCCGCTACTCAATTTATTTTGATTGTATTTAAATTATTTCATTTAAAATGAAAGCCCATTTGGAAATTCTCCAAAGTATCCGCTAGATATCGATGAAAGCGATTTTTGCTCAAAGTTCAAGGGATTGAAAGGACTCTAAGGTTTACTATGATCAACTATTTAAAGAAGTCTTCTATAAGATTTTGGCCATTCATTTAACTTAATTTAAAACATCATCAGCCAAATACGGGCGGGTAGAACGGGGAAATCTGTCATGAAGTAAATTCATACAAAGCGGAAATTATTTATTAATTACTCACACAAGAAGAAGCCCCCAGAATCTGGCAGCAATTGAATCGATATAAAGAGTTGCAAAACAAACTCCATGGTCGACTGGCCGCAGCCCGAGTACTTGCTGGAAACTCTTTGTTACCTTTTTGATGCTTAAATATTGCTGGTAATTCTTACATTACTATATTTTGTTCATATTATCTGACTATTTCTTTTTTACCCGGTACTCGAAACGAGTGGAGGGCTATATTAGACTTGTGGTGATAGTGAATGTGTGTTACACCCAGAAGCAAGCGTTTCCGACCCCATAAAGTATATATAATCTTGATCAGCATCAATAACCAAGTCGATATAGCCTTGTCTGTCCCGATGAGCGCCCAGATCTCAGAGACTATAACAGCTAGAGCAACCAAATTTAGTATCCAGACTCCTGTGATATCACAGTGTTGAAAATGTCGTCCCGCCCCGCCCCCAGAAAAGACTAAAATCTGTGTTCTCCATCAATTTTTTCCATATATTTATATGTAAATTTAATTATAAACAGCTTGTAGCATTTATTGAATTTGTTTATTTTAAATCATCTTTCAGCATTGCTTTAACTTCAAAAAAGTCAATAATTAATATACATTTTATAAGGTTTTTGGCCTTATCATCATTTGAGTGAATGTCAGGGAGATCGTGTAGTCACAGTTGTACCAAGAACCCCAATCAATGCCGTTAAGTGGGTTGCCACTTGCTTTACCATCTTTATTATAGTTTCCATTGAGGTTACTGTAATATTAAGAAAAAGAAATAAATATGATAAATTCGTAATAATTAATAGCGTTAATTCTGCGTAAAAGATGTTTACCTATCGTCGCAATTCGAAAACCACCAGCCACCTCCAAGCACTTTCGCGCAATTACCAACCTCCGCTATGTCGTTATCCCTGTCAAAAGTGGAAAACTTCATGTTCAGGTGTAATTCAGTTAGAGAATCTCCTGCTTTTCCTGAATATTGTCCCAGCGATTTCAGTTCGTAGCCTTCCTCTTCGCTTCCTATTTTGAAATCATCGAAGCGAGCATAGCTGGTGGATCCATTAACCATGCCCAGTTGGATGTACAATTCGTGAGGTTGGTCCAGGGTAATGTGATGTATTTTTTCCAACCCCAGGAAGAAGTCCTCCCGGAGGTATCCAAACCCATGTTTGTAGTCGATCCAAGTGCGATTAAAGTCCACATTGCCGTTGACACGTCTCTGGATGACTGTCCAGCCAGATCCGGAAACACTGGAATTGCAGGGCACAACGAATGGGTCTATTCCGGGCAACCTTATGGCATGGATGCCAGTGGAGTTTGTGAACGGGAGACAGTTGCTAAAGTTACGGATTTTAGTGCAATCTCTCGCTGTTGAATTTAGTTTTTGTATTAAGTTCTCCTTCATTTCCAAATGATTCGATTTTTCGTTAGTTTCTGCTTCAAGTTTGCGAATGGACTCCTGATACTCTTGGCACGTAGCCCTTAGCTGTTTGTTTTGTGATTCAAGAACTTTGTTCTGATCTTCCAGCTTGGTCACGAGGGCTATCTTCCCCACCAGATCATCGATTTGCTCATCTTTCTTGCGGATCGATGCATCCAGAATGTCTAATGTCTGTATTTCAATGGCCTTGGCAAGCTTCAGTTGGCCTTTCAGTTCCGCGATGGCAACATTTTTCTCTCGGATTTGGTCCTTGAGCTCGCTGATCGTCGCATCCTTTCCCTGGCAAAGGGCAGCGTACCGCAGCAGGGGCTTAACGATTGGATAGCAAATAGCGCCACAGTACTCATCATCCTCATCCCGGGACACCTCACAGTGCTGGAAACGGAATATACAACGAATTAGTTTATTTCAATTTACATTTCTCACTTCACTCAATTCTCACTGCACTATTTTCGGAGCCACTTCCAGTGGAGAGGGTGATGTCTCCCCTAACGCAAAGGAAGAAAAGGACAACGATCCAATATATTTGCATGGCTTTTAATTTGAATTCACTTAATATTCCCGTTGAAATATTTAAAACAGACTGAATTTGGGATGAGAGGCAGAAGTCTTCTTATAACTCAATGCTTATCGATCTGTTGTTTTCGAGATAAGAAATTCGGGTCGCACACATGGCAAGTGGTCAAAGTAAGGCGGATGTTTCATTTGGTCTTTTGATTATGATGAAGCTCTTGATTAGCTCTATAATTTCGTGAATTGGCAGACTCTGTTCAAGGTTATTGTTGAACACTGAACACTACTGAAGTATTATGTATTGTCGCTATGGGATTTATATTATTTAATTGTTTTATTTTTTTGACTTTACACTTGTCAACAAAGTAGAACTTAATGATTTATAGCTGCACCTTATAGCTTTCACAGCTTCTCAGAACTGAAAGTTATGCAAAAAAAAGAAGAAAAAACATGAAATAGATTTTTAAAAATTCCATAAAAAAAAGCCATAATTAATTTAAAAATTTGAAAGCACCAAAACTTTTCCGCTTCGTTTAAGTTGTTGATATTCATTAATCTTGTGACTTGCCCTATTCGTATGTTCATAATTGTATTGCCCCGCTTATAAACCTATTTGTACGCGCATAGGTGTGTTGTTGTTGCTTGTATCCAAAACATAACTGTTGCGTTCTCACTCACATACATATATACATATATATAAGACATTATTTAAATACTGTGTATTAATATTATTAAATCGCGAAAGACATGTGAAGTAAGAATAATTCGGGTTGGATGTCACGGCTGATCTCAGCTGATTTCTTTTGATTTCTGCTGATTTCGGCTGATGCAGCTGAACTACGTCTGTCTCCCGTTTTTCTCTCCTCACTGCTGTCTGTTCTCCTTCTGGCGTTGCTGCTTATCTCCTGTTTGTCTGCTGTTGATCTGCTTAACTGCTGTTACTCTGCTTAACTGTTGTTACTGCTGTTAACCGACGCTCCTTCAGTGGGCCGGCATTCCCACTACCTTTTATGTGTACATATAAATACATATGTACATATATCAAACAAACCCTATATAAAGTTATTCATTCCACTCATTCATAGCCGGCTAGTGTTATTCAACACAAGTTTCATGTCGAATCTCATTCCCGCTTTATCTTAGGCAGATTGCTATTTTTATAGCCGCTGCTCAACCTTCCCGACCTCAACTGAAATCGGAATGTTCCTCATACCCGCAACTCAATTTCTGTTTTTGTATTTAAATTAATTCATTTAAAATGAAAGCCCATTTGGAAATTCTGCAAAGTATCCGCTAGATATCGATGAAAGCGATTTTTGCTCAAAGTTTAAGGGATTGAAAGGACTTTAAGGTCATTCAAGCTTGATCAAGTTTTAGCCATCTTATAGAAGCTTTTAGCCATTCATTTAACTTAATTTAAGACATCATCACCAAATCCGAGCGGGTAGAACGGGGAAATCTGTCATGAAGTATATTCATACAAAGCGGAAATTATTTATTAATTACTCACACAAGCGAAGCCCCAGAATCTGGCAGCAATTGAATCGATATAAAGAGTTGCAAAACAAACCCCATGGTCGACTGGCCGCAGCCCGAGTACTTGCTGGAGACTCTTTGTTACCTTTTTGATGCTTAAATATTGCTGGTAATTCTTACATTACTATATTTTGTTCATATTATCTGACTATTTCTTTTTTACCCGGTACTCGAAACGAGTGGAGGGCTATATTAGACTTGTGGTGATAGTGAATGTGTGTTACACCCAGAAGCAAGCGTTTCCGACCCCATAAAGTATATATAATCTTGATCAGCATCAATAACCAAGTCGATATAGCCTTGTCTGTCCCGATGAGCGCCCAGATCTCAGAGACTATAACAGCTAGAGCAACCAAATTTTGTATCCAGACTCCTGTGATATCACAGTGTTGAAAATGTCGTCCCGCCCCGCCCCCAGAAAAGACTAAAATCTGTGTTCTCCATCAATTTTTTCCATATATTTATATGTAAATTTAATTATAAACAGCTTGTAGCATTTATTGAATTTGTTTATTTTAAATCATCTTTCAGCATTGCTTTAACTTCAAAAAAGTCAATAATTAATATACATTTTATAAGGTTTTTGCCCTTATCATCATTTGAGTGAATGTCAGGGAGATCGTGTAGTCATAGTTGTACCAAGAACCCCAATCAATGCCGTTACGTGGATCATCACTTACTTTACCATCGTTATAATATTTTCCATTCAGGATACTGTAATATTAAGAAACAGAAATTAATATGATAAATTCGTAATAATAAATAGCATTAATTCTGCCTAAAAGATGGTTACCTATGGCCGTATTCCGACAACCACCAACCACCTCCTTCATCTTTCGCGCAATTAACATCCTCATCTAAGTCGTTATCCCTGTCAAATGTGGAAAACTTCGTGTTCAGGTGATATCCAGTTAGTGAATCTCCGGCTGTTCCTGAATATTGTCCCACCGATTTCAGTTCGTAGCCTTCCTCTTCGCTTCCTATTTTGAAATCATCGAAGCGAGCATAGCTGGTGGATCCATTAACCATGCCCAGTTGGATGTACAATTCGTGAGGTTGGTCCAGGGTAATGTGATGTATTTTTTCCAACCCCAGGAAGAAGTCCTCCCGGAGGTTTCCAAACCCATGTTTGTAGTCGATCCAAGTGCGATTAAAGTCCACATTGCCGTTGACACGTCTCTGGATGACTGTCCAGCCAGATCCGGAAACACTGGAATTGCAGGGCACAACGAATGGGTCTATTCCGGGCAACCTTATGGTATGGATATCTGTTGAGTTGACGAAGGCTAAGCAACTGCTGTCTTCGTATTTTCCCCTCAGCACCTCGTTTTCTTCGATCGTTGCATTCAGCTTTCCTAGATTTTGTATGATCTCTGCTTCCAAACTTTTGATTTTCGCTTCGTACTGCTCTCTTTGGTGATCACTGTTTTTGAAATTTAGTTTAGAGAACTCTCTCAGGTATTGGATTTGATCCACTTTATCTGTAATTAATTCGTCTTTCCATTTTAATTGATTCTCCAATAAGTTAACTTTCTTTTTCATTTCATTGTTGGCTCCGACTGCTTCTTTCAACTGGTTGAAGTGATCCATGGAGGGCTTGACAATAGAGAAGCAGTACTCATTGCACTGCTCCGTGATTGTTACATCCTGCGACAAATGCCTTTCTTGATCTCCACTGGCCAGGGTGGATTCCCCATGCAGGAGAAGCCAAAGGATGAAAACCACAAAGTCCGAGCTCCTCATTTTTCACTTGACTCTCGCACTGTCGATGCAAAACCAAACTGAGTGGAATGGGATCCAGAAACCATGTATAAATACAATTCTTCGCGATGTTTTTAGTTTCGGTATAAATAGGTCTACGTCGTCGTCGTTTGAAATGAAATTTTGGGTATCGCGCGAGTGCGTAGTGGGCTATCAGCATAGCATTTGAATATTATGGTATTCCGGAAACTGATAGCACATTCATGATAAGAAACGTCCCATCCGCTATGGAGTTATCAGCTCTGTGAATATTATTCTCTGCATTCCTTGTGTGCCGATTATATTGAGCATAAAGTTGGCATCTGTGACCCCACAAAATAGCACGATTTCAAATTCTCGGAACTATGGAGAATTAGGCTATTTTAAGAATGTAACGCAATGAAATATACGATTTCATAATAACCTTGAGCCAATGTCATTGTACTTTCTTTCAATTTGTATACCCTATTCAAAATATCGCCTGTTTCTCTGCGTAGCCACGAGCTTTGTCATTCCGCCCCTCTCTCGCAGCATTGCTTATAATCAGTAAATCAAAAGAGAATCGGTTTCAAATAATTTTGTAAGTCGAAATGTTGGTTTGGTTTCCAATTGATCTGTTATTTTCTCTTCTCAGGACTTGCAGCTGAGTTGCACGAGTCCTGAGTTCAATGGCAGTTAAGAGAGTCGCTGGCATGAGTCACATACATATATAACGCTATACTCACAACTGAGTTGAGTACTCGCTGGAGCCGAAGTGCAGCTAAGAGAGCAAACTGAAACTGAGTTGAGTGTGGGCTGGAGTCGCAGTGCAGTTAAGAGAGCCAACTGAAACTGAGTTGAGTGTGGGCTAGAGCCGAAGTGCAGTTAAGAGAGTCGCTGTAGCCGAATTGCAGTTAATATTGAGTGATGGCTGCGGTAAGAGAATTTGATGTTGTGACTCAACTCAATTTGGATTTCAGCTTAAGTCTGAGTGGATCAGACAGTCATTGAGAATAAGCTCTTAAAGTGGAATAAGTTTCGGAATAAATGATGTCTAGTGCAAGACTTTTTAGGCGTTTTTTATTTGTCAGTTTTATCTTAGGCATGCTATAGAGTTAGACTTCTCTAATACACCATTAATACGAGAAGCAAATAATGTTATAGCATTGATTTCTAATATTAAAATAACAAAAAATATTTACAACGGAAATAAAGACTTCATTTTAAATAATTGTTTTGTTTTGGAATATTAGAAAACTCCAAAGATAGGTTTTATTTTCGTAGCTTTCAAAATTTAATAGATACATGTGTTCATATATATAATATGTATCACATATGTACATACATATATAAAATTCCTAATTAAACATCATTCAAATTAGAGAAAACTATAAAACAAAATTACTTTGCAATAAAATTATGTAAATCAGAAGAAATAAGAAAAGTAGACAAGAACACAAATGATTGACAATAAATAAAAGTAATATTTGTGAAATATACCTACGTATATTATAACATATCCACGTTGAACTGGAAACTGGATATGGATAAGTATATGTTAGCATTAGCTTACGAATGAAAGCATCGAAGCTAAATGGATGCATTTTTATGTTGCAAGCACTGATTGCAGTTTTTTATTTGATTGACTTTACAGTTTTCGTAACAGCCGAACCGCGGATTGATTGTTTACCATAAATATCATATCATCATTGCTGACAGGATATCAAACATACATATACGATCTCGAAGTCTCTTGATTTGCATAAAATCAGTTTAATTTTTTGCATATTTACAGTAAATCATTTTCTAGCTCTGAGTGTGCATATATATTTTCAATAATCTATCTGTGTACATATGTATATAAATATTCAATTGCAAAATGAACTTCCGATTCGTTCAACAGAGGGATATAATAAATTGTCATATCACAATAATTGAAAATTTAATACCGCACAAGTGAATGCCTTAGTGGGCGATGAAAAAATAGTCGTACTCATTCAAAGTCTTAACTTCCTCGAGGATAACATCTGTTCCGAAGTGTTGGAACATGATTTAACAAATTAAGTTTTCTCATGTGCCAGCAGGCACAGGACACTTTACTTTACTTTCTATATATTTGACGCATTTCGTGTCCCGTCCGCCCGTCCCATCCCGAAATTGCATCCTTCGCAATTCCTGTTGACAATCTGTTTAGGTTGCGTAAGTATTCGCCAATGAAGTCTGTGCAACAAATTTGCTGTCTGTATGTGGGTCTATTGCATGGACTCGTATTTAAGTCGTGTGTCTATCGAACAGCCTGGAAACTATTCCCATATCCATTCGCATCTGCATCTACATTTACACCTCAATCTGTGTGCGGCCCACACCCCACCCTCTCGCTGCCTTGTGTGTTAAAACTTGTCGAAATTTTATTCAATTTACGCGCACTTAGGCGACGATTGTGCACTAAGATATGACGCAGAAGTTGAACTAGTCCTCCATCGCCATCTCCCCGGACACTGTCCACCATCACAGCATTCAAATGCCCGGTAATAGATACGGGGATACGTGGTGTCGGCGGGGTATACTGTAGAAGACGATGCAATCGCCAAGAGAGCGGCTTATTTGATTTTTTCCAATTCCCACCCACTTATCGCGCCCACTCTCGACTATTTATAGCTCTTTAATGGGTCACTGTAGGCAGACTTTAAGTTATATTTAACCCAATCAAGGGGTTTTCCACCGCCTGACCCTTGATGTGGCTATAAAAGCCAGTGGTCGGCCGATCAGCGAGCCGCACAGTTCAAGTTCAAGTGCAACTGTGACGATGTGGTTCACGCGGATTGTGATTGTGTGCCTTGTAGTCTGTTCTCCACAGGCAACTTTGGGATACAAAAGCTGCGCTCCGGAGAAGCAATGTGTGCCCTCCGAGCAGTGCAATGAGGGTCTCATGGTGGATGGGCACTTCTATCCGGATCGCAGCAGAACCATGTTAGACGAGCAGTGTCATTATATGGAGAAGTGCTGCAATGCCCACGAAACGGTGAGTACTGATTGAGTACTGGTTGAAAAATATGTGCAGACAGACACCCACGCACTCGTTCTCCACTCCCACAGCTTCCCACAGCCAGAACTTTGGAGGGAGCGAACTCCTGGCAATGCGGAGGACGACATGATCTTTGGTACTATCTCCGTCCGTGGGGATACAAGCAGCAGGAGGCCAAGTTCGGCGAGTTCCCCTGGCTGGTGGCCATTTATGGGTCGGATGGTTATCTGTGCAGTGGAGCTCTAATATCTCCCCTAGCCGTCCTTACCACGGCCCGCTGCGTGCAGAACGAGACTGCGGAGAATCTTCGTCTGGTGGCTGGAGAATGGGATGCCGCCGTTGAGCTGGAGCCGCAACCCCATCAGACCCGAGCGGTGGCCGAGCTGCTGTTGCATCCCAATTATACGCAGACCCCAGTGGCCCACAACATAGCAGTGCTGCTGCTGGCCAAAGAGTCGTCTCCCTTTGAGCTGGCGCCCAATGTTCAGTTGATTTGCCTGCCTCCGCCCCGGATGGTGTACAACTACAGCCAGTGCTATGTTTCAGGGTGGCGGCGAAGAGATTTCGGTGGATCCGAGACACTGCCCAAGCGCTGGACTCTCTACGCCCTGCCGCGGGATCAGTGCATGGCCAAACTCCGGCTGTCCTACCTGGGTCGTCGGAAATCCCTCAATGACACGTTGCTCTGCGCTGGCGGGGACAAGGGGGACTTTGTCTGTGGCGATGGCGGCATGGATGGAGTGCCCCTGATGTGTCCGCTCCCAGGCCACGACGATCGCTTCGTTTTGGCCGGCCTGCTGGCCAAGCCCGGTCGCTGCGACGGCCCCCAGCTGCTTGGAATTTACACAAATCTGCAGTTCTACCGACAGTGGATAGACCAGAAGCTCAGGGAACGCGATCTCGACATACGGCCGTACATGGTGTAACCATCATCGAGTGAAGGCAGCCCGCATATAAACAAAGATTATTCAACGGAAGTGCTTCTCCGAAGGCGGAATTCCCTTGAACAGTCGGACAATTCTAGGAACGACCTGCCGTGGAAGTGGCCTATAAAGCGTCCAGTCCGGTGGGGTCTGCCTTCAGTCTTGTCAGGATACAGGAAAAGATAAGTTCACTTATGCAAGCCGCATATAAAAAACGAATATTCAACGGAACTGCTTCTATGAGTTTTATTGTTTTGGAGTCTGATCGGATTGCAGCTCCGCAATTCCCTAGACCAGTCGGACGACTCGATTTTCGTGGTACTGGCGCTTTGTCTATGAATATAGTTAGAGGTGGAAGAAAGGAAGAAACAAATAGAGCAGAGGCCGGCAGCGTCATATGCACTGAGCATAGGAAAAGGCCACAGAGCAGCACGGTCGGCACACGTACAGTATAAAAACTTCGTGTAGCGTCGGCCCCGTCGGCTTCATAATTCTGATCGGCAGCGCCGCGGCAGAGAAAATGAATCGTGTTGCTTCGTGTCTGTTTTCTGCGCACTCAAACGCACTAATAGAACGTGTGAGTGACCCCTGAAATAGGGGGAACTAATCCACACTGGTGGAGGGAAAGGAGATAAGACAGGACAGGACAGTGATGCAATAGGGTTCCTATATCTTTTTTATATATCGGTTCATTCAATCGGTTATTCGTTAATGTGCTAACGGTGTGATCTGCCTGAAGGACCTCGGAATTGTTTGGGTCCATTTTGGGAACACCCACATTTGTGTTTTTGGGGCAGAAACGGGCTTTGTGGCTGGCACTTCTCAGATGAGTTATGGTCCAGGCGATATGTGGCTGCTGTTTTGCATATCCTTGTCCAACCGATGCCGTTGTCCTTGCTGCCCAAATTGAAAATTGAAAAATTGCTTATTGCAAATTTGTTGCCGCAATCGCTTGGCCAAACTGCGCGAAGCGAAGCGGCCAGGCCAGGCCAGGACAGGACAGGAGAGAAAGTCAGAGAAGAATAGCGAAATAGCGTTACATGCCCTTTGCTCTTTTGAACTTCCGTTTGCCATTTTGGCGTAGTGCACGTGCCGGACAACGGACTGCGGACAAGAAGTCCGTCCCTGTCCATTTTCCACCCGCTGGCTGTTGCTGCTGCTGCTCCCGTTTCCTGTGCGAGAATTTAGCAATATATTTTTCTTATTTCGTTTGACGTCCCTCGTATCTGGCGAACTGCAACAGCCAGGGCACTGGCACTGGGGCTGGGGCTGGGTCTGAGGCTGGCAATGGCATTGGCAATACCGAGAGCAACACCAACGCCAAGGGAAAGCAGAAAACTTTTGCATATTTCGTACTTTATGCTTGAAATATTTATGATCTCATGCAATTTGTGGCTTACTTCTTGGTCTTGGCATGGCAACTGTCTGTGCTGTCCTGTCCTTTGCTGTCCTGTCCTGGTCTGGTCTGGTCTGGTCTGCTTGGTTGGTTCCTTGGTTGGCCACAGGACCAACCACATCTAGCGACGTGTCTGCCAATCTGTGAAATATGCTGCTAATGCACTTATTGCCATCGTTCTATTGAATTTATGTCGAAATCGTCTCAGACTTGTGGCCTCTGCATTTGATAGTACCACGAACCCCTGTGCCCTCTGCCCTCTGCACTCTGCCCGCTGCTTCCTTCAACCTCATCCGCTTCCTCTTTTCACACTAATTTGAAGATAACTTTTTTCGAAGAAGACGGATAACTAACCAGGCACTCAGCCTAATTGTGCATCCGTTTGGGCCTCCACTCAACGGCCTGACCATTCCCAGGGTAATCAAATATTTATCTCCAGCTTGATGCAGTGCTAATCTATGTTATCAAATGATTTCTTAAAAAAATATCTAGGCTGAGAGGGAACCTGAGGCGCTTTATATGCACAAAAAAAAATTGTAATGCACTTACCGTTTGGTCAGTGGCTGCCCGGACCTTGGCAGATTAATTGCCCATCCATTGGACCATCTGCTGGGTTCTGTTGTGGCCCCCATGGATATTCTAGCTACTGCAATGCATATTGCAGACAGAGAGACAGACAGAGAGAGAGAGAGAGAGAGACAGATTCGAGGGGATTCCCTGTCGTTGACACGGCTGGCTGTGGAAAAAATCAGTTGCCTAATTTATGGCAAACGGAACGAAAAGGAGTCCCCAGAGTGCATTTGAAGAGTGTCGAAGCACTGGAGCAGGGGGCTCCCGATTTGTTTCACATTTCCTTACCAATCGATTAGGGTACAGGCTCCAGCGTCCAGGGTACAAGATGTGGCCTTTGCTTGGGGACTTTGTGGTTTTGTGTTTGCCCTCAAGTGTCTAATCAACTGGAAAGGGTGGTCGGTGGCGCCTTTGAAAGCTTTGAAAGCCATGGCCACCGGATCCGGGATATACATTTTGGCTGCAACCGGAATTTGGCTAACAAATTTTGTGCTAAAGCCATTTTTACACATTCCCACATACTTAAAGACCACACACTACCACACATTGACCATCTCTCATTGCCATGATTCCTGGCTGCCTCCGTCTGCTGGCAGCTCCAGATCCTGCTGCTGCTGCTGCTCCTGCACCAGCTCCTGTTCCTTGTGCTGTAACTGCATGCACATCCGTTAAGGAAATTACCAAACAAGCCGCGCTTCCGGCTGATATGCGCCTGCAGTGCAGTGCAAGCCATTTCCAGACATTATTGTCTCCATCCTCATACGTGCACTCTTCCTCGTTCTCGTCCACAATCTCCCCTCACACACACACACACACACACACACATGATAACGAGAGCATCAAAATGAAGTGAAATTAATGAAATGCCCCCAAGCATGCCAACCTCTGTCCATAGATTCTAGTGAAACGAATGATAATTCAAAATCGGTTGGAAATAATTCCTCGGGGTTCTATGGATCGCAAGATGTCTGTTTGAAATGAGTAGAGAATTGAAACAAATATTATTGGGACCGTAGCTGCTATAAGTTTTCAATTAAAAATTGCAATCTAACAATTATTTTTTTAATTTTTATTGAAATTATGGACAAAATCGGATTATATCTTTACCAAATTTAAGGTAAATAATATTCGGATTTGCCTTTGATTGTAATTTTTGAGCTGTCAAACTTGTTCAGCTTTTTGCAATATATTTAAAGTCGGCGAGAAAAAAGAGAGTGCGTTTCGGATTAAAGAGCTTATTGGCAATTGACTTGCAAGAAGAGAGTGCCCGTGTCCAGGGTATACTTAGCAAGGTAGCCGCACAGAGAGAGCTACTACTTCTTGTTTAAGTGAAGAAGAAGTATAACACGAAAAAATCGTCCGCGAAGATGCGACGCTCACAATTGCACAACTGAAATTTAAGAAGGAAGCAAAGAGAGTGCGAGAGTGCAAGTGCGGCTAACTTGTTAAGTATGCCCGAATGCAAGCGAGCTTGCGATGGATCGCTAGCGATAGTGAAGACGAAAGATCGAGAGAGCGATAGAGATGGCGAAAGGAAAGATGACGCGAGGGAACGGCTGGGTGGGCTGCTGTCGTGCGGGAGCTTATGCAGTGCAGTGGGCAGTGCAAACAACAAACAATAAAAAGGAATTTTATTTACTGCTGCACCACTGGCTCTAATGCATCGATCACGTCTTCTAATATTGGGCTGTGTAATCTAACAGTAATCTTTTCAAGAAAACAAGAAAGAACTTCGAACACGTGCCTCGACACTAAGATACCAGGAACTCAGTTAAAATATAGGTAAATTTCTATGATCGAATCTAATTTAAAATATGATATAGAGGGGAATATTTAATAATATATAATAATATCTATGAATTGTGAATTTGGTAATCCCTTGAGGCATTCTATTAGCTTCGGACCAAACAGCCCTTGATCCAGGCTTATACATATGTATCTGCCCCTGTGTCTTAGGGGCAGTGGCGCACTCATCATTTTCGTTATTTTAATCATAATTTCAAACACACTTGACTGCAGCTGGCAGCAGAGCGAGGGGCGAGGGGTGGCGGCAGCACAGGTAAGTTGGCCCATGGCTCTCGCCGGCAATAAAGGAGTACACTCATCCACGATTCTACTTTTTACTTTGCAAACTCATCAAAGTTAAGTTGCCTATGCCAGGGTGCAGTGTGGCGGTGTGGCGGGGCAGTATCTTAAGCTGCCACAACGGCACTTCAACGCAAAAGTTGCCGGCAAATATATGTACGTACGAGTACGAGTACGAATAAGTAGAATTCTATCTATATAAATGAAATATTTCCGGTAAGAGAGAGGGGCGAGAAAGAGTAACGGGAAGTGGAAGGTGAATGTATCTCATAGATGCTGGCAATAGCTTGTTCCGAATTTGTTTGCCTTGCTGAATTTTCATTTCAATTTCCTTGCAGTTTTATTTAATCTCACTTGAGGTGCAACGACGAATGCATTCGAGTGCCTGTCTCGTTGTGGGTTTAGCGGGTTGGGTTGGGGGAGGAAGAGGGGAGGGGCAGGATGAGCTGCATTCTTGCCATTTGTATTGCCAGTTACGGCAGCTTTCTCGTTTACCAATCTTTTTGTTGGTTCGTGTTGAAATTGCATTCAAAAAGTTGTTCCTCTTTTCAACCTTTATTTTTCAGTTTTTATGATGCAAGAGACGCAGAATAAAGTGTTAAAAATATATTATTTTATTATTAATTGATTCAATTGATGATTGTTAATATTTATATCGCTTCTATATTTAATTTCATTAAGAGACTATTTACACATTCTATGCACATAAGCTTGATCTTAAATGGCAACGGAAATATCATCCACTTCTCAGATACTGGATTTCCTCTTTCTGGTAACTTTTGGCGACTACTGTACCATTGTTGGCTTTCCTCTCCGACCTTTTTCTATGCTATACAATGACAAAAGTTTAGCAAACAAAACTGTTTTTCCCACTGGTTCGCTTCGAGCAGCACCTTTTTCTTTGCATATTTGTTTTGAACTTTTCGATTGCTTGGCTAAAATGTTCGCAGAGGGAGGAATAATGGGAGGGTCCAAAACCACATATGTACATACATATCTATATAGATATATCTACTCGTATCTCTTTTGTTCAATTTTCTTGCTGGTTGATTTTTGCCTGTTGCAATTTGTTCCCAATTGATTTCCAAACACTTTGAATTTATTGGTTTTCAAAAAGTTTGAGAAATTTTATTGTTTCCGCTAATTTCTTTTGTCCAGCCAGGGATTGTGGAGAAATATTTCGTTGCCAGCCATGGGATGCCATGTGGAACCCTGGACCCTGGCCCACCCCCACTCCCACTCTCCGGCCACAAAGTTGCACCGGAAATGAAAGAAGCCATCGAATTGAAGCACTTTCTGTGGCGAGTGTGTGTGGCTTTAATGGATTTAATTTTCCGCAAAATGATTGGGTCTTTCTTTGCCTTGACTATCCTGGATAGAAGGTGGCAGGTGCTATTTATTATGTCTAAGAAATATTCTAGAATTCTGAATTGATTCTGTAATGAGTGGATGGTTCTTTCTCTTCTCTCTTCTCATTTAATATTATCATCAACTTAATGTAGGATTGTAGAATGTAGAATTAATGTGTCCGTTAATTCTATTTGTTCCATGCTAAATGCGGGTGGGTCTGGCAACGCCTGCCATCGAACAGCTGCTGCCCTCTGCCAATGTCCTGTGCGCATGTCCTTGGATCTGTGCTGCACAGCTGTGCCGCATTGTTTTCCTGCTGCTGCTTTCGCCGAGAGTTAAATGTTTTGTAGTGTTTTCGGTTATTCGGCCATTATTTAACCAAAAAGTTATTAGCCAACGAAATTATTGTTAAGTGCGTAGCCGAGTCGGTGGCCAGGGGAAAGTGTAACGGAAAGTGGTCCTGAAAGCACAGGGGGCCAGCTTCAGAGCCGAGTGGAATGCTGTACAAAGGTGATGAAAGTTGAAGTGTGTGTGCATCACAGCCGGGACATCACATAGGGAAAAATGTACATAAATCATCGCTCAAAGATCAATCGAAATCATAAATAGACCAATTAATATAATCGAATGGTTTTGAGTCCAGTTCTTTCATGCGGAATTGTTTCGGCCAAAGCCTTGCACAGATTTTATTGATTTTTCCTTTCTAATTGGCCAAAGAGGAAAAGTTCGAGTACCCAGAGAGAGCAACGCACACACACACTCTCTCTCGCTCTCTGGATTTCCCTCTCTCTCTCTCTGTCGCTTTTCTTTTTGGACTTTTGTTTTGCTCCGCTTATCCGTTAAGCACATGAAAATCTTTTCCCAGCTTATTTACAAAGTTCAAATGGCAACAAAATAAAATGATAAATAAATAAATATTAAAAAGTGCACAAAGAAAATTGTAAAATTGATTAAAAAAAAAAAAGAAAATCTGTTGTCTGAACTCTGAAACTAATCCCCCTGCTCCCTGCACTCCAATATGCTGAATAGCCGGAGCCCCCCTCAGTACAAGCAGCAGGCAAGGGGGGCTCCGTTAGCTCCGCCAGCTCCACCAGTTCCGTAAACGCCGTTGGCTCATCGGCCTCCCTGCTGGGCCATTATCAGACAACCTACGGACATCAAGGACACTCACACGCCTGCTATCATCATCAGCAGCAGCAGCACCAGCAGCAGCACAGTCAGCAGCATCATCATCATCACGGTGGCCGCACCTCACTGACGCCCACAATGAAGCGGGGCAAGAAGCAGTGGGGCACAAGGGAGAGATCCGGCATGAGTTTCCTGATCGTTATTACCTTCTTTGCCGTATTCGGTCTGATCATCTTGACCGAGGTGAGTAACCGACCATCTTTACAAATATGTACTCCACCTTAATGATGGACTATGGCTGTTCCTGTTTCAAGGACTCTTTGGGGGGTCTTTTTCCAATATCGGAATATAGTAGGAATATAAATACATATACATATGTACATATGTATGTACCTATGTATGTGTTTTTTGACGAGGAAAGTAACCAAATTTTGGTGATGAATGGATGAAAATGTACTTAAGGCTCGTACTTATCTATTATTTTTAGCAATTCTTCCTAATTGCTCATGAAAACTATTGATGTTCTCCTCCCTTCGGCACGCGGCCGAAGAGATGATGTTCATCCTTTCAAATGTTCTCTTAGTGCGTTTGAGTGCGCAGACAACAGACACGAATGAACACGATCCATTTTCTCTGTCGCGGCGCTGCCGATCAGAATTCTGAAGCCTTTAGTGCATAGGGCCGAAGCCACACGATTCATTTTCTCTGCCGCGGCACTGCCGATCAGAAGTATGAAGCCGACGGGGCCGACGCTACACGACGTGGCCTTTGCCTGTGCATGTTGCATGGGACGCTGCCGGCCTCTGCTTTATGGCCACTGGGATCCACAAAAAATCTCTTATTTAATGAATAAATTGGCTTAAAGTATTTGTTTTAAGGATTATATTTTTCCAATAATGATTTATATTTTGGGATTTATTGTTATATAGCAGTCATTCGATTTTCCTATTGAGTCTTGAAGCTAAATTAAGCAAACATGAAATTTGTATTACACATTTAAAACCTGTACAATTAACTTGAATTTAAAATTCAACTCAGGTTTAGCTTCATTATGCGAATGAGGGGGAGCGCAAGGGCTGAGGGAGCGCAAGAGCTGAGGAAATTTGCTTGAAATTCAAATTCGCCACAGTAAACACTTTCATATTCCATATTCCCATTTCTGCCTCTGCCTTTGTCTCCGCTCCGTTACAGGTCTTCATGATCGACGAGCGCACGCACAGCGGCATGCTGGCCATGCGGGCCGGTGGCGGTGGAGGCATCAGCCTGGGCGGACGAATGGGCGACTCGATGCCGGATTATGATAATGTTAAGGTAAGTTTTGCTATGCAAATCGTCCTGTGCTGTCCTGGGCTGGCTGCAAAATCCTGCCGCTGTCCAGCAGTGAAGTTGTGGAGCCTGTGGGAACACAAAAGATAGTTTTGCCGGAATATGCCAATTCTGGCGCATATTTTTTAGCTGGCTGGCTGGATGGCTGGCTAGGCAAAGGGATTTGCATTTTTAATACGAATCTATGGCTGCCACAATTAGCACTTCAACCGATTCGTTTTTCCCCTTAAAGTTGAGCATATTTTATGGCCTGGCGTATGATTCAATTAATTATCGAAAGAAATTATGCAATCATTCAATTTGGATTAAATTTGCAAAAAATTATACGCTCGTGTACATATGTATGAAGATTTAATTTATTATTTTTATATCTAGTAATTAATAAAAATTAAATTGGCAATTGGCTGCTGTTTTATTTTCAAACTTATAGTCGTTTAGAAATCAATTACACAGACATTTTATCTAGCCAGTGTCATTGAAGTAGCGAGTAGCGAAGTAGCGAGTTGCGAAGTAGCAAGTAGCGAATTAGCGAGGAATCTTCTCTTATAACTTGGTGCAGTCTTTGAAGATTTTGTCTCAATAAATCAGCGTTTAATAAGCGGCGCACCGTTTAATTTTATGGCTATTAAAATTAATAAATAAATAAAAATTAAATATAAAATCATAAATAATATTACCCTGTGCGGCGGGTTGATTGGCCTTAGGGCCATGTACAGTTTCAAATAAAAGTTTTCCAACGGAAGGAATGTCGCAAAATTCAGTGTTTAATTTTAGATGAAATATATTTTGGAGCTCAGGGAATACAACTTTGTTAAATATATATACATATATCTTTATATACAAAAGTTGTCTCTTTTTGATATACTCATTGTCCGATTTTGATTATTCGAAATTTGAAATCCTTGATAAGTTCCTATAGGCGTTCGTTTAGTTTAGATGTCCTACTAGAGCGATGACATTCCTTTTTTAACCAGAGTTCCTCGTGGTTTTTGGAAAATATACAAATGAGTTGTATTTTTAATAAAATTTGAATTAGAGTGAATAAATGCATGGTATTATCCATCCAATCGTCATTTACAGGAAGACTACGATCTACTGGATGACAGCATACTGAGTGATAATAAATTAGGTTTTGTACAGCTTCGTGACAATAAACTAAAAATTCAAGGTGAGTAGCAGCCAAGCCAAGGCATCCGCAACCGTATCCGCATTCGCATCCCCATCCACATCCATTCCCAAAGCAATCATTGATACAATGGCCCGGTCGAAATCAAATCGTTCGGCGAGCATAATGCAATTTGAGATGCATTCGATTACAATGGAGATGACAAAAGGGGCCATTACGTATACGCCGCATGTCTCATGCATTTCGTCTCATGCAATTTCACAGAAGCCGCAGGCGCCGATGGTCAACGCTTGGCCGGTATGCTGCTCAATGGTGCCAGAGCTGGAGCTGCAGTGGGACATGGGCCTGGACCTGGACCTGGCGGCGGCACTGGAGTGGGTGCATTTGGTGTGAATGTCCCGGTCATACCCTGGGGCCAGATGCTGCCCGGCAAGGTGGAGGAGACGCTGCCCCATTTTCCATTTGGCACGGCGCCCAGCGATGGTGCCTGGCAAATTGTCAACGGCACACGCTTCAAGTTCTTTGTCTACTCCGCCTACTTTGATCGGCGCGAGGGAGCACGTCTGGTGCGCATTGTGGGCGCCACCAAGACACGGGGACCAGAACGTGTCTGGTGTCGATTCTGGTTCGGTCCGCCCCCCGCCAACGGCACTGAGGGGCCAGGGGGGTCATCTGCAGCCCGTGCCAAATATACCTCGGCCACAGTGATGGCCCGCGTCAAGGTGAGTGCAAGGCGTCTCTTCTCATAATCCTTATAGAAATCTTGGCAGACTCTGAAGAAGATTACGCTATCGGATTGTGATGCTTCGTGTAATGAAAATTCTAAATTGAATCGCAGATCATACGTGAGAACTGGAACCTGAAGTATAGCGCCTGCTTCATCCTCTGCCCGGTGCGAGCCCCACCCCTGGATGTGCCACGGTATGTGAGCGTCGTGTCCCGGCTTCGGGCGCCGCCGGGCAATCTGCTTACGCTGCGCAACACCGATCAGGATCAGGACTTTGCCGTGCATCCGCATCCGCGCAATGCGAGTATCCCTGGAGACAGCAAACGGGGCCATGCACCACCACCTCGCGCACCGCCCAGCGGCGATAATATACCCGACCGCATCGCCGTCTGCGTGAAGCCATTCCACTTCAACTACGACAAGGCGCTGTATCTGATGGAGTACCTGGAGTTCTACGCCCTGCTCGGAGTCTCGCACTTCACCTTCTACAACCACACGCTGGGACCGCATGCCTCCTGCGTATTGCAGAGCTATCAGCAGGGCCTGGTGCCCGGCAACCTGACCGCCTTCGATCTGGAGCAACTGCAGCCGGCGGACGTGGCGAACAATGCCACGCCAAAGGTGCTCAAGTCGCTGCACTACCAACGGCCCACGGTGAGTATTCTGCCGTGGAACCTGCGGATGCGCAGCCAGAAGGAGATCCGCACCGAAGGCCTGTTCGCGGCCCTCAACGACTGCCTCTACCGCACCATGTACCGCTACAAGTATCTGGCTCTCGTCGATCTGGATGAGTTCATTGTGCCGCGCTACTCGGACACCCTCAATGAGCTGATTGGGTGAGTCGAGACCCTACATATTATCGCCTTCTATTCTCATTGTTTGCCGGTTCTTTTGCAGCTCCCTGAATCAACGCTTTCGCAATCGCAACACCGGAGCCTATTCCTTTCAAAATGCCTTCTACTACCTGCAGTTCGCGGATGATGCGCTGGCCAGTTCGGGAATCGTGGGAGGCAACGAGCAGCTGGCCAATGTGCGGGCTTCGCTGGTGACCCAAACCAAGACGCGCAGGTAAATAGTCCTTCGAGTTGGACGAAGATGCTTTAGGTTTTCACACCTCTCTTTTGTTTGTTCACACAGGCGCTACAAGCTGCATCCCCAAAAGCAAAGATCGAAGTACATCTGCAAGCCGGAGGCAGTGGTCGAGGCGGGCAATCATTTCGTTTGGGAATTCGGTCCGGGCAAGGTGTCCCTCAATGTTCCGCCCAAGGAGGCCATACTGCAGCATTATCGTGTAAGTACAGCCAAAGAGGAAACATGTACTTGCCAAATTGCTTAAATATCGGTATCGTAGGTCTGCGAATTCGGTGGCAATGACTGCATTAAGGCCCCATCCGTGGTAGACCGCACGACCTTCAAGTATGTGAACCGCCTGGCACAGCGTGTGGACACCGTCTACCGCCATCTGCGCCAGCGCTGCGATCTGCCGGCCCTACCAATGCTGCCCAAGCCCAGACCCAAGGACCCAGAGGTACAGCCGAACGAGAAGCCAAAGTTACTTCATCAGATACGGCAACTGAATGCTCAGGACACTCGAGAGCCGGCCAAGACTCCAGTGAGTGCCACAACGAAGCCAACCGCAGCCACAACGACAACAACGACAAAAAAGACGACGACGACGACAACAACTACAACGAAAAGAGCGGAAGTGAGGAAGGAGAAACCGATCCCGACGAGTAGCGAGACAGGGGGAACCTCGTCCCCTCCGAAGCAGCCGCATCCCCCCATCCCCAATGTGCGCAAGAAACGGAAGCTGATCGTCTTCGAAGTAAACGATTTCGGGGTGCCCGTGGCCAGGGTGGAGTATCAATGAGTGAGCGACTTGATCGGCAACCTTTAACCCCAGTCTGTTTCAGTCGTCTCTGTGCCAATGGGTGCCCCTTTGGTTGTGTGCTTCAGTGCGGTTGTTCGACTACATTTAACCATTGCCAACATGCTCAATGATGCAATCTAAAAGATGATTTGCTCACCTTCACTCTAAACTCTAAAAATGAAACACCTCAGAATTAAGTAAACCCAAAGCAATGACATGAAAAGGTGGAAATTATAAATAATATATACCCCAGACACCCTATCCGTATACAATTTTATCCAAGCTGTATTTTACATAAGCTTGATAGAAACTCCTTTCCACGATTACTTAGAATTAGAACAGTAAGCATAGTTATAATTTAATTTGGTTGTATTATGGTTAGATCAGCATCACAATTTTCCGACTATATTTTCAGAAATAACCATGTTTCATTACTCCGGGCACAATGCAACAACAATGCAACTTATGAAACGAAAATCAAACAAACAAACAAACAACAATGATGAGACTTTATGTTGTCTAATACTTTGGTGAGATATTTTGGTGATTATTATTCCTATGCAAAATTCAGAAAATTCCTAAACAAGAATACAAAACCACTATACGAGTACTAGTGCACAAAAATATAGAATAGATATAAAATACTTATATGTAAACTCCCTATGAACTGTTAGTTGTACGAGTAAGAAGGCTTTTTAGTTGCAAGCCAATATGCAAGGGATACTTATATTCTCTGAGCCTCAGCCTCAGCCTGAGCCTGAGCTAAGCGTAGCCTTGACTCTGAGTCAATGGCTGGATGATAGTTTAGGCAAACATTTGCTAATCCCTAGTCTAGTGCGTAATCCGTAATCAAATTATTTAAGGCAAACTACACATAACTGAAACGAATTTTCAATGCTTCGAACTTTGTATTAGACCCCTTGGTTTGGCTTAAGCGCGCAGTGACATCTACGAGTGAACGAATTCCACAACTAATTATAAAAAAATACAGTGTATCTAGTTCTTAAGTAACAAAAACTGATTACTAACGGGCATTATGTATTCGATTATCATAAAGTCAATAAAGAGAAATAAAAAAATAAAATACGAGTTTGTCCTTTATGGGAAGATACGTATACGCAATAAAAATGAATGCTTCAGCCAAACTCTTATACTCAGAGTTTATCTCCGATGGAAATTATACGACTTTGAGGGGAAGATACGTATACCCAATATAACTCCAGCCCTATACTCTGCGCTTGTCTTTGATGGAAAGTTACGTATAAGCGAAACTCTTATAATTTATAGGATAGTCCTAATTCGAGAACAATAATGGCGCTAGCGGACATTTCTTGAACTAAATCACAGAGTTTTATAGCATTCTTGGTTATAGCTATTGGTTATGGAGGACTCCTCTGAACAAGCATCTGATGGCCTCCACCGGTAGGTGCCGTGTCTCAACTGGCAGGGCGTATACATATGTACATACGTATATTCTAGTCGACTTTCATATAAAGGGATATAATAGAAGACTTTCATTAAGGGGAACATGAAATTCATTCTTAACTTCTTACTATAAAAAGGAGAATACTTTGAGTGTAAATACAATTGAATTGACTTGAGAGAACTCTCCAGTTTCCTACGTCTATTATGCGAAAATATTATTATTGTCCAACTATTGTGCGACTTGTTAGACTTGATTCAATATTGAAGCAATTGTCGTCGTCTGGAAAATTAGTAAACACATTTTATAATACGAAGCTGGGAGTTATATGTATATGCATAATGCAATAAACACATGTGGGCAACAATTTTCATTTTCAAATATTTAGAAAACAAATAATTAAATAAAGAAATTAAAAAGATCTAAGCTTATGATGAGTTCGCAAATATAAGCACAGCATTTCAGATCAGTTCTCATTATCGCAATTGCTTTTTTTAAGTTTTTTTTTTAATTCTGGAAATTAATTTGGTTATTCTGCAGAAATACTATACACACACACACACTCGCCCCAAATAGCTCTGCTCCCCCCGTCAGGTTCAAGCGTCGAGGATGTTAAAAAGATACCGGAAATGTAACAGGAAACAAAATGACTTAATGGTCGGGATTGGCGCAGTAGCCGTGCCGTGACTCCTGACTCCCGACCATCGACCACCATTGACCATCGCATCCCACTGCCTGGTTGACTCCTCGTTCAATGGCGTTACTGAAATTGCACTTAAACAGGCGTTGCACGTTGCGCTTGGGTCAGCGCAAAAATTGCACATTTCGTGTCCAGTGGCAAGGCGGCCAAGTGACATCATAATTGCAATGAAATTGAATGCGTAAGCAGACCACAAAAAAATGTGTGCATCCATTGATGAAGTTAATCGGTAGCTGACCATAGTTGTTCTTTCTCCGTTGAGCTGGAGGTGTGAGACTTGTCTTGCCAGCCTTGTCAGCCATGTGACTGTATGAAGGTAGGTGTCATCTGCTATATTTGGAACCATATATATATTTATATTTATATTTTTCTCGTTTTACTCCTTCGTCTACTCGAATGGACAAACCTAAGACTGTTTCTGGTTCTATTAGCCACCCAAATTAGCCACATAGAAGATGCTTTTGCCTCCGTGCAATGGTTGTCTTACCGAACAAAAACAAAAATTAGAAAACTGTTGAAAATGTGTTGCTTTGAAAGTGGTTTTTATTATATTGCTGTATTACAACTACCCCACACCAACTTATATTCATACTGTGGACGTCTCTCCGGGGGTGGAGCTCTTATTCTGATAACCCTCAATGATCTTCTCCAGCTGGCGCTCCACATTGGGCTTTTCGAGGGCATATTCGGCCAAGGTCTGGCCCACACAGCCACTCGCATTGAGACCCAAGGGGAGTAGTTGCAGGCCCTTCAACTTTAGGCTGAGCAGCGCGCCGGGTGCATTCTGCAGCACATCGAGGGCTTGATTGAGGCCCCTGCGGCATGAGATGGGACTGGAAGTGAGCTTCAGGCAGGTATCGATTTGTCCAATCAGATCGTTGGTGGCGTTGTGGAACGAAGAGATGGTTTCCTGTACATTTTGCTCGAACTGGGCCTGGCCAACCTGCAACGCCTCCAGGCAACTGTGAAGATAGGCCGTATAGCGATTCTGCAGGTCGTTGATGATGTCATCGGCGGCGGCACTGCCAGCGCCATTGGTTGCCTCATCAACGCGTTTCAGCTGGTCGGCAGCCCAGTCGTTCCACTGCTCCTTGATTTCCCCGGCATGCTTCTGCCTCTGCTCTGCCAACTGTCTGTTAATATCGGCCAGTGAGGCCTCCAGGTCCGCGGTCGTGGAGTTGATTCTCTCCAGAGCGTTCAGTGCCTCTTGCAGGGCGTCCCGCTTAACTCGGCTGGACACCCTCGAAATGGCAACACGTAGAGCCTGTAGCGTGGACTGCACCAACGAGGAGAAGTTTCCGAGTGCCTCAGCGGCAGCCTTGTGGAGGGCATGTGCGATCTGTTCCCCATAAATGGCTGCATCCTGGGCGAATTGACTGGTGGAGTTCTTCAGGCTGTTCAGGAAGTCCTCCGCTATGGCCGTTCCGTTCTTTCCGGCTCCAATGATTCCGTCGATAAGGTGCTGGCCGGCATCTCCCAATCCGTTCCACAACCCCTCAATGAGTTGTGGCTCCGGCTTGGCCAGGACACATCCGGCGCTGATGGTTAGGGCGAGCAGGAGTAGCGTTGGCTTGGTCAAATGCATCTTCTCGGTTGACTGTTAGCCAAATGAAACTGTCCCAATACAGTTATCCGGCATTTTATACCATTTCTGGGAGCTTGGCCAGCTTGCCGTGCACTATTTAAATATTGGATCACAGGTAAAATCTATATAATTGGTTAATATTTGAGTAGCTGTTTGCCGTTTTGTAACATACAAAGTACAGGCTTTTCTGAGCAGCTGGAACGGGTGGGGCGGGGAACGGGGTATTAAGGAAGAAGTGGCTGAGGAATGTAATTATATGTATACTATACTCAGGTCTTTGTCGACTGTTCCTCGTAAAAATGTCAGGAACTTCCAAAGAACAATGATCCTTAAAGACCATATCTACAGTGACGGGATCCCTCCAATAAGGAGGCTGGATGCCATTGTGGATGCCGTCAAACAAACGAAGCAAGAAAAATGTTAAATAGAAGAGCAGAAAGCACAGACGAACGAATCCAACAAGATAACAAAAATGTGCGCTTGCGCATGTCGCATTGGGACGGAACAACCGCGTCGGTTAATTGGCCCTTACAGAGAATATGACTTATAACGCTATCTAGCACTTTCATCTTCTTCGTTTCGCTTTCGATCACGTATCAGAGATTGAATATTCTGCTCAATCGAAACTGCTGATTTGTGCTAGGGACAAAGAATGTCCCCAATGACAAACAAACATGTGTCAAATGGAAAAGTCAGAAAAAGCGCAGCTACTCATAAATGAGACACCACTAGAACATTCCTGAAGTCCATTCGCTCAATTAATTCATGATTCCAACTGAGATCTTTCGCAGCAACAAAAATAGGAGCAGTACTATGGAAAATACATTCTCGACGAATACATTGTCGATGTATTCGGATAACTAATGGCCATACAATTGTAAAGTACGTTTCCAATAAATCTAAAATCACCTGGAAAATGCTTTTTAGCATGAACAAAGTTCTGTGAAATGTGTCGTTTGCTGCATTAAAGGTTATTTTTAATATTTTCTTGCATTTACCCACACCAGCTTATATTTATTTTATAGTATGTTGTGCGTGCATCCTATTCGGTGCTAGAGTCCCCGGAAGAGGACGCTTCGGAGGAAGATTCCTCTCCAGGAGAAGCGGTCGCTGGGGGGGAAGATTCCTCTCCAGGAGAAGCGGGCGCATCGGAGGAAGAATCCCCTCCAGGAGAAGCGGTCGCTGGGGGGGAAGATTCCTCTCCAGGAGAAGCGGGCGCATCGGAGGAAGAATCCCCTCCAGGAGGAGAGGACTCTGCGGACGAAGATTCCTCTCCAGGAGGACTGGTGGTAGATTTCTGATCCTTATTACGTTCAATGATCTCGTTCAGCTGGAGCTCCACATTGGGCTTTTCGCGGGCCAATGCGGACAAGGTCTGGGCCACACATTTACTGCCATCAAGACCCACGATCAGTAGTTGCCGTCCCTGCAGCGTTAGCTTGCGTATCTCTCTGGGGGCTTGACGCAGTGGGACAAGGGCCTGATCGATGCCCCTGCGGCATAAAGTGGAAGTGGAAGTGCGCTTCAGACAGATATCCATTCGTTCAATCAAATTGTCGGTACCGGTCTGGTACGGAGGGATGGTTTCCTGAACATTTTGCTCGTACTGGACTTGGCGAACCTGCAACTCCTCCAGGCAGCTCTGAAGATAGGCCGCATAGCGATTCTGCAGCTTGTCGATGGTGGCCTGGGCTTCAGCGCTGCCAGCGCCACTGGTCTCCTCTTTCACGCGTTTCAGCTGGTCGGCAGCCCAGTTGGTCAACTGCTCCTTGATTGCCCTGGCATGCTTCTGCCTCTTCTCTTCCAGCTGCTCGTTGATATCGGCCACTGTGTTCTCCAGCTCCACGGTTGAGGCATTGATTCCTTCCAGAGCCTTCAGAGCCTTTTTCAGGGCGTTGCGCTCAACTCCGTTGGTTACCCTCGAGATGGGACCACGCCGACTCCGTATTCCGGCCTGCACTGACGAGGAGAACTCTGAGAGTGCCTGGGCGGCAGCCTCGTGGAGGGCTTGGGCGATCTGTTCCCCATAATTGGCTGCATACTGGGCGAACTGACTGGAGAGGTCCTTCAGGCTCCCTAGAAAGTCCCCAGCTAGGGCCGTTCCACTCTTCTCGGGATCAGTTTTTGCCAGAACACATCCAGCGCTGATGGTTAGGGCGAGCAGGAGCAGCGTTGGCTTGGTCAAGTGCATCATCTCGACTGTTAGCCAAATGAAACTCTCCCACCTACGGTTATACGGCATTTTATACCATTTCTGGGAGCTTGGCCAGCTTGCCGTCCACTATTTCAATATTAGATCACAGTTTAAATCTATTTAATTGGTTAATATTTGAGCAGCTGTTGGCCGTTTTTAAGCACACTGTGTATAGACGTTTCTGAGCAGATGGTACATATGTACATATGCATATGTATGTTTACTATAGTCAGGTCGAGAACACCCACTCTACAATGATACTTAAAGGCCAAATATACAGGATATTGATCACTTCTCTATCGATAGAGGCTTCAAAAACTAAGAGTATTTAGAAGTTATAATTATTCATCCAAAGTAAGTGTTTGAGATGGCAAGCTTTTCTGGCAACTATTTCGTTTTACGATCCAAATGATATATGTTATATTTATTTATATCGGCGGCTTAGTTGAAGCCGATTTCTCGCTCTTATGCCCGGCCCGATAAGTGTTTAAAAATTACGAGATCGGGATGCAATCTAGGTGGAAAGAGATTATAGAACCAACGACAAAACAAACACAAAAATGAGTAAGCTCCATTTTTTCGGTGTGGAATTTTCGGAAATTCCACCCTGAAAAAAACTAACTCACTAACTCATGTTAGTGTTTATTTTGTCTTTGATAGAACTTATTTATTTAAGTTACGCTGATCTAAGCAAAAGCCGAAGCGGCATATATATTGTATTTTATACAATATATATATTTTATATACATATATGTACATATATACAATATTTTATATTGTATTATTTTTTGTATAATTTTTTGCGTCCTATCACGGCACAGTATTAGTTTTATATAGAGACATTAGTGATTTTGTATTAACAATCTCCAAGTATCTCATACAACACTTGTATGCTTTGACTATTTGTGACTTTAATGACTATGAAAGGCTTATAGTAGAACAGCAATTTAGTCAATTTGGGTGTGTGTGCTACAGTGAACAATGGGCCGTTTTACGAGCGAAATAAGTAACATTCGAAATAGAAGAGCGGAAAGAACCAGCGCACGAATCCAACAAGATAACGAAAATGTGCGTATAAGAAAGTCACAATTGCGTGAATCTCAATCAATAGAGGAACAACTTAAATTCACACGTAGTTATGTTGTGCGTACATCCTATGTGGATGTGGACGTATCTCCGGGGGTGGAGCTTTTATTCTGATAATTCTCAATGATCTTCTCCAGCTGGCGCTCCACATTGGGCTTTTCGAGGGCATATTCGGCCAAGGTCCGGCCCACACAGCCACTGACATCGAGATCCACGGCGAGCAGTTGTTGCAGGCCCTTCAACTTTAGGCTGAGCAGAGCGTCGGGTGCATTCTGCAGCACATCGAGGGCTTGATTGAGGCCCCTGCGGCATGAGATGGGACTGGAAGTGAGCTTCAGGCAGGTATCGATTTGTCCAATCAGATCGTTGGTGGCGTTGTGGAACGAAGAGATAGTTTCCTGTACATTTTGCTCGAACTGGGCCTGGCCAACCTGCAACGCCTCCAGGCAACTGTGAAGATAGGCCGTATAGCGATTCTGCAGGTCGTTGATGATGTCATCGGCGGCGGCACTGCCAGCGCCATTGGTTGCCTCATCAACGCGTTTCAGCTGGTCGGCAGCCCAGTCGTTCCACTGCTCCTTGATTTCCCCGGCATGCTTCTGCCTCTGCTCTGCCAACTGTCTGTTAATATCGGCCAGTGAGGCCTCCAGGTCCGCGGTCGTGGAGTTGATTCTCTCCAGAGCGTTCAGTGCCTCTTGCAGGGCGTCCCGCTTAA
Source organism: Drosophila algonquin (assembly GCA_035041765.1). Taxonomy (NCBI): domain Eukaryota; kingdom Metazoa; phylum Arthropoda; class Insecta; order Diptera; family Drosophilidae; genus Drosophila; species Drosophila algonquin. Next base: position 937,330 of record JAWNKY010000495.1, on the reverse strand, counting down.
CTCGGCTGGACACCCTCGAAATGGCAACACGTAGAGCCTGTAGCGTGGACTGCACCAACGAGGAGAAGTTTCCGAGTGCCTCAGCGGCAGCCTTGTGGAGGGCATGGGCGATCTGTTCCCCATAAATGGCTGCATCCTGGGCGAATTGACTGGTGGAGTTCTTCAGGCTGTTCAGGAAGTCCTCCGCTATGGCCGTTCCGTTCTGTCCGGCTCCTATGATTCCGTCGATGAGGTGCTGGCCGCCATCCCCCAATCCGTTCCACAACCCCTCAAGGAGTTGTGGCTCCGGCTTGGCCAGAACACATCCGGCGCTGATGGTTAATGCGAGCAGGAGTAGCGTTGGCTTGGTCAAGTGCATCTTCTCGATCGACTGTTAGCCAAATGAAAGTCTATCTCCAACAGCTGTCGGACATTTTATACCATTTCTGGGAGCTCGGTCAGTAGGATTGACGTTACTGTTTCAATATTGGATCACAGTTAAAATCTATTTAATTGGTTAATATTTGAGTAGCTGTTTTCCGTTTTTGAGCACACTAAGGAGACCGGGGTACAGCCTCTCAGTTTGTCCAGCGTCCGGCCCCTATACAGAATAATTTGTATTTTGGGGATCACAGAGAAGGATCAGACGGATGCGTGCGTAGAGCAGCATTCGCCCCGATCGGGGGGGAACGTGTATGAACTGGCCCCAGGGTGTAAGTGGAGCGTGGGGCAGTCGTGGTGAGGCGGGCAGTGCGCGGTGGGGTAGGAGCCCGCCGCGATCGAGGCGTTGACGAGGGGCGTGTGGTGAGTGGCGTGGGTACTGCGTACCCCTGTTAGAATCGAGGGCTTTGCGGGTGGTTGGTGATGTGGTAATAATATGTTGAAAATATTTATAGTAAAAATCAAACATACATATGTATGATTTCTGCTGAAAATTTGCTTTATTTGCCTGCCTTGTCTCTCTATGCATATTTTCAACTGTGAGTCCCTGTCGCACCTTTCTGAGACCAACTTACCCCTTCTCTCCTCCTTTCATCCTGGACGTGGCAATCTCTGGTCGGCTGGATCCTGTCTTTTTTCCCGCTAGCACTCCGAATTTAATTTTCCTTTTCACTTCACTCTCCTTTCACGACTCCCGATCCAGCTTTGTGTTGTGCTGTGACGATCTCTCTGCTGCGGTCTCTGCTCTCTCTGCTGATTTCCTCTCTCTCTCTGCTGTTCTTTCTTTATTTGTTGGCGGGGTGATGTGCCTCTCGTTCTGCGATGCGTGATAGAGATGCCTGTCAGTGATGCTCGATAGTGACGCTCGTCACGGTTCCCGTGAACCGCCCCAGCGATCACGGTTCCCCTCCAACAAGTTACCGAACGTGAATCTCAATCACTAGAGGAACAAGATGAACAAAATCAAGAAAGACGAAACCATTCGGATAACTGAGGGCCATACATTTATTAAGTAAGATTCCAATAAAACAAAAATCATCCGGAAAATACTTTTTAGCATGAAAAAAGTTCAGTAAAATGTGTCACTTGCTGAATTAAAGATAAGTTTTAATATTTTCTTGTATATACCCACACCAGCTTATAATTATTTTATTTTATGTTGTGCCTGCATCCTATTCGGTGCTAGAGTCCGAGGAAGTGGACGCTTCGGAGGAAGATTCCCCTTCAGGAGAAGGAGAAGCGGTCGCATCGGAGGAAGAACTCTCTTCAGGAGAAGAGGTCGCTGCAGAAGAAGATTCCTCTCCAGGAGAAGGAGAAGGAGATGCGGTCGCATCAGAGGAAGAACTCTCTTCAGGAGAAGAGGTCGCTGCAGAAGAATATTCCTCTCCAGGAGAAGGAGAAGCGGTCGCATCGGAGGAAGAATTCTCTCCAGGAGAAGAGGTCGCTGCAGAGGAAGATTCCTCTCCAGGAGAAGGAGAAGCGGTCGCATCGGAGGAAGAATTGTCTTCAGGAGAAGCGGTCGCATCGGAGGAAGAGTTCTCTCCAGGAGAAGAGGTCGCTGCAGAGGAATATTCCTCTCCAGCAGAAGGAGAAGCGGTCGCATCGGAGGAAGAATTATCTTCAGGAGAAGCGGTCGCATCGGAGGAAGAATTCTCTCCAGGAGAAGAGGTCGCTGCAGAGGAAGATTCCTCTCCAGGAGATTGAGAAGCGGTCGCATCGGAGGAAGAATTGTCTTCAGGAGAAGCGGTCGCATCGGAGGAAGAATTCTCTCCAGGAGAAGAGGTCGCTGCAGAGGAAGATTCCTCTCCAGGAGAAGGAGAAGCGGTCGCATCGGAGGAAGAATTGTCTTCAGGAGAAGCGGTCGCATCGGAGGAAGAGTTCTCTCCAGGAGAAGAGGTCGCTGCAGAGGAAGATTCCTCTCCAGCAGAAGGAGAAGCGGTCGCATCGGAGGAAGAATTATCTTCAGGAGAAGCGGTCGCATCGGAGGAAGAATTCTCTCCAGGAGAAGAGGTCGCTGCAGAGGAAGATTCCTCTCCAGGAGATTGAGAAGCGGTCGCATCGGAGGAAGAATTGTCTTCAGGAGAAGCGGTCGCATCGGAGGAAAAATTCTCTCCAGGAGAAGAGGTCGCTGCAGAGGAAGATTCCTCTCCAGGAGAAGGAGAAGCGGTCGCATAGGAGGAAGAATTGTCTTCAGGAGAAGCGGTCGCATCGGAGGAAGAATTCTCTCCAGGAGAAGAGGTCGCTGCAGAGGAAGATTCCTCTCCAGCAGAAGGAGAAGCGGTCGCATCGGAGGAAGAATTATCTTCAGGAGAAGCGGTCGCATCGGAGGAAGAATTCTCTCCAGGAGAAGAGGTCGCTGCAGAGGAAGATTCCACTCCAGGAGAAGGAGAAGCGGTCGCATCGGAGGAAGAATTGTCTTCAGGAGAAGCGGTCGCATCGGAGGAAGAATTCTCTTCAGGAGAAGAGGTCGCTGCAGAGGAAGATTCCTCTCCAGGAGAAGGAGAAGCGGTCGCATCGGAGGAAGAATTATCTTCAGGAGAAGCGGTTGCATCGGAGGAAGAATTCTCTCCAGGAGAAGAGGTCGCTGCAGAGGAAGATTCCTCTCCAGGAGATTGAGAAGCGGTCGCTTCGGAGGAAGATTCCACTCCAGGACCAGAGGTGGTGGAGTTCTGACCCTTATAACGTTCAATGATTTCGTTCAGCTGGAGCTCCACATTGGGCTTTTCGAGAGCAAGTGCGACCAAGGTCTGGTTCACACATTTACTGGCAGCGAGACCCAGGGGCAATAGTCGCTGTCCCTGCCGGTTTAGCCTGCGTAGCTCTCTGGGGGCATTCCGCAGTGGAGCGACGGCCCGATTGATGTTCCTGAGGCATGAGATGGCTCTGGAACGGCGGTTCAGGCAGTAATCCATTTGTCCAATCAGATTGTTGGTGGCGCCGTGGAGCTGGGAGGCTTTTGCGTGGACGTTCTGCTCGTGCTGGCCCTGACGAACCTGCAACTCCTCCACGCAGAGTTGAAGTTCGACCGTATAGTTACTCTGCAGCACGTCGATGATGGCCCCGGCGTCGGCGCTGCCAGCACCACTTGTTTCCTCTTCGACGTGTTTTAGCTGGTCCGCAGCCCAGTCGGTCAACTGTTCCTTGATTTCCCCGGTATAGTTCTGCCTCTGCTCTTCCAGCGTCTGGTTAACATTGGCCAGTGAGGTCTTCAGCTCCACGGTAGCGGAATGTGTCTCTTCCAGAGCCTTGAGAGCCTTTTTCAGAGCGTTGCGCTTAATTCGTCTTGATACTCTCGAAATGGCACCACGTCGACTCCGTATTCCACCCTGCACGGACGAGGAGAACTCTGAGAGTTTCTGAGCTGCAGCCTTGTGGAGGGCTTGGGCGATCTGTTCCCCATAACTGGCTGCAACCTGTGAAAACTGACTGCTAAATCTCTTCAGGCTTCCTAGAAAGTCCCCAGCCTTGGTCGTTCGATTCTGTCCGGCTCCAATGATTCCGTCGATGAGGTGCTGGCCGCCATCCCCCAATCCGTTCCACAACCCCTCAAGGAGTTGTGGCTCCGGCTTGGCCAGAACACATCCGGCGCTGATGGTTAATGCGAGCAGGAGCAGTGTTGGCTTGGTCAAGTGCATCTTGTCTATCGCCTGTTAGCCAATTAAAAGTCTCTCTACAAGAGCTGTCGGACATTTTATACCATTTCTGTGAGCTCGGTCAGTAGGATTGACGTCTACTAATTCAATATTGGATCAAAATTTGAATTTAATTAGTAAATATTTGAGAAGCTGTCTGGCCTGGCTGACGTATTGGGGAGGAACGCGGGAAAGTGCAGTGGGTTGGCTAGCGAAACAACAAAATTATATTATATCCGATATATAGATGTCCATGAATATAAAGTAAGTTGAATGCAATTAAATGACTTAGCAGAAAAGAGTAACGAAACGACTACTACAATATAAGATGATTCCATTTGCTTTAACAGAGGAGGAATCATAATTTTGATGGCAATCATTTAATAAGTGAATTTGTCGATAGCGCGAATTCCGAGCTGGCCGACTGCTTTAATGCGGGTTGAGCACACACATTCCATTCCTTTATGTATAAACACACCCACATATCCACATATCCAAAGGTTAACAAAGGCAAAGGTTAAACTTTGCTTTAATTTTGAAATGTATATGCCTGCCAAACAAAGGAACGACGCGGGGCGACCGTCAACGTCATGTTTACGCTCGGGTTATACCCTTTTGTGCTCAACTTTCTGCATAACTAACCGAAAAGGGGCGGGAGAGGCAGAGAGAGGGAGAGAGGGTTAGAGGAGGAGGGTGGTCTTTTGGGGGAGGTGGAGTAGGACAGGTATAATGATTGTCTGCTTTTATTATGACTTTAATTGTCGCTTGATAAACGTCACACACGTTACACGTTAACACACACACACAGACGAAGAGTGTTTAAGAGAAGCAGAGAGAGAGAGAGAGAGAGAGAGAGAGAGAGAGAGTAAGAGAGAGAAAGAGAGGTGGCAAGGCCTTGAGCGACATGCAGCAAATACATACATTTTATTAGTCTGCTGTTAGTTTTGTTTAATTATGCTGTCATTAACTTTGTCACACAGATACGCTTGCACACGGCTACCCAAGCACACACACACACACGCACACACACACAGACACACGCATAACGGTAAAACAAAAGCTTACATGTCTAAACGCAATTATTGCCGGAGCGTAGGAGGTCCGCTCTTAGAGTGGACAAGGACAGCACCATACCGCACCAGCACCTGCACCGTCCATAAGTCCACTGTGCCCTGCCCCTGCCACCCACAGCCTTCTCTCTCTCTCTCTCTCTCCATCTCTCCCTTTCTCTTCGCGTTCTATGCAGACAGCCAAAGCAGACATTTAATTTTGCATTTTCCACTAATTGGCTGGCATACTTGCCACATTCTCGCTTCGCTTAATTAATTTAATTAGAAATATGTTTGGGCACAAAAGAAATTCAAACCTCAAAATCGTTTCAATATTATGCAGTCCAGTGTAGCTTATGATAATTATGCGGCCAATGCAATTACGTCTACGTGGTTGAGAGCGGTGGCAAGCTGGGCGATGCTGCAGCCACAGCCAGTACCTTGCTCATTTGGCGGCTCATCATCGGTTTCATTCAAAGGCGGCTGCCTCAGTGTGGCGCCAGTCTGCGCTTCATTGAACGATGGGACTCTTACAGATCCTGCCCCATGGGGCATATTGAATTCCTCGCCTGCTTTGTCATGGATACAAAACTATATTCTAAATTGCATAAATCAGAAACAAAATTGGTGTGAAAAAGCTGCATAATAGATGGGAGATTTTTTGAATATCAACTCAATCAAATCTCGAAATCTTTTGGTAGGCAAATAAGTACATAATGAACTGTCATGGATGTCCCTTATACATCAAATTTTCCTAAATATGTATCTATATATAAGAAATATCTACCCTTCATCCAAGAACTTAGAGATGATGCAACCGCTCGGCATTAAATTGAAACTCCTACCCGGCCACTCTTTATTGAAAACTCTTTTCTCGTATAATTCTCGTATGAATGATGTATTTAATATTTCGATCTGTGAAAGAGCGTGGCAGTCATGCCATAGCAGCGATAACCTTTCCATTATGCTTTTATGCTGACCTCGGCAACTGCCATGAATGGCTAGCAGGATGGACCATGGACCAAGGAGCAACGAGCAAGGACCAGAGAACAGAGGGAGTAGAGGACCAGAGGACGATGTCTGAAACGATTCCATGCCGTGGCAATCGCGGCCATTAAGTCATTTTGTTTCCTGTAACATTTCCGGTATCTTTTTAGCGTCGTCGCCGCTTCGAGTGTTGCGGGCTGCCAAATGGAGGGGAGGCCGTCCGGCCATCCCGGGTGGATCTCTGCACGGTTGGCACGAACTATGGGTGTGGGTGTGGGTGGAGTGCCCGGATTGGGTGGGGCAACAAATGCTTTTAAAGTAGATGATGGCGTTGGCTGCTTGGTCAATTTATTGCTTACCAAATGTGTTGCTGGTCCGGTCCTCGCTCTGGTTCTGGCTCTGAATGCAACTGACTTTCCAAATTGCACCACGTAAAGTGTTCTCTGAAATTAACTTTGGCCTCTTTAGGCCTCTGCCTCTGTCCCTGCCTCAGCCCCTGCCACTGCCGCAGATAAAAAGTGAAACAAAAATTGTTAAATAATGGTTGCATTAATGATGGGCCTTCGTATTTCATGTGCAATTTATTGGAATTGCCGTGTATATGGAATCAGATACGGTCGATGATTTATAGCGGCCGAGCAATCCAAAAGGTCTGCAATCTAGCCATCCCCTCAATCCCTTCCTTAACTTACCTTTCAGCTATCATAAATACTAATTTTTGTTTGAAAATCAGAACGAAAGACTCGTACTCGTACGTATAATTTTTTGAGATGCACTTGGACTAAGTGAATGCAACGAGCATACAAATATTGTATGCATTATTTTGTATATGCCAGGCCAGGGCCAGTCGCCGAGCATTGCTCATACGCAGCGTTGCCAGAGCCAAAGAAACTGCCGGGCAGCCGGGCAGCCGGGCAAATGCAGTTGTAGTAGATGCTCGGCTCCCTGGGCGCACATACAACAGATTTAGTATGGCAGCTTTTATCTTGTCGCGTTGCTCGCTCTGGGGATCAAGCGCCAGGCAGGAGAGCAAGCCGTGTACATTTGTTCATATGAAAGTGCCAGCAGGCCACGGCTGTACCTGTATCCGTATCCGTATCCCGTATCTGTTTCTCCATATCACCCAGCAATCCCATCAGCCTCGGCTAAATGTGTAACAGCAGTCACTTAGCGTACCCGTAGCTATCCCCATCCCACATCCACATCCACATTCACATCCAAGCCACATACCCACATCGCTAAAGCAGAGTGTGTGCGGTCGTTACTTCATTGGCACAATCCCCAGACTCGGAACGCGCGCTCTGCCATTGTTTAGCTGTGCATTTTATTTTCCACTTTTTTAGCCGCCACACCACGTATTTCTTTTAATGCGCTGCGGATTTGCTGTGAAATATGCAGAGGGGGTGGCTGGGTGGCCGTATCTGCCGCAACCACGCTGCAACAACACCCACTCGGCCACCCGCCCACCTGGTCTCTATCTAGCTCCCCGTTGGCCCAACACTCTTATGCTAATTAAGTTTATGCTAATTTAACTTATTGCCACTAAGTTGGCCCACATATGCGGCCAGCCGCAGAAGCCATCACTTTTTTTGTTTCGTTTTGTCTCTGGGGCTTCCTCTCTGCGGCATCCGAAAATTGCGCAGCGCCATCCTTGTATTGGATGCTGCAAAATAAGAAATTGCCGAAAATTAGGAATCGAAGTAATTTATGCAATTAAAAGCAGCGCATCGCTATAATCCTGAGACTGAGACTGAGGCAATCGATGTGCCACGTGGTCGTCTGCATAAGGATTAATTTGTGCATCTTATTAGCTTCGTATATCGAAAGCTCCAAGGCACAAAAAACAAGGACTAATATGTGATCAATATCAGCCATTGGCAGTCGCCGTAGTACCCTTAACATATGACAATAATACCAGGGATCGATAGGCGACTATCGATAGCTCGCTACGGCTTCTACACACATCTCTATCTACACGAGCATCATCCAAGCGTCGTACAAATTAACACAAATAAATTTATTGATTGTTAAGTGAAGTTCTTATAAATAAAGTTATTAATTATAAACCTCATACAGTTTTACTCTCACAATATATGCAGATGTCATTTTTTTCCTCTAAAATTGAAATTCCTGTACATTTTCACTTATATGTGCAATATTTACAACTTGCGCACTCAAAAGCAGTCAAAAGCGTTCCGTTTTTACCCATTTCCTCAGCCATTTTCAGCCGAACTTACTGTCTGATTTTTATGTAAATTGCATTTAAAGCAATAAATCAGTTTTAATCAGCCCACGGGTCCCGGCAGCTGAGCCGTCGTTCTCCTTCACGTCCTCGTCGTTGTCCCTCTCGCTGTTTCTGTCTCTCTCTGTCCCTGTCGCTGTCTCTGTCGCCTGTCGCTGGGTCTGTGTCGTGTCTGTTGGACGCATGATAGGAGTCTATATGCATACTGGCATTGTGTATGCAAGGGGCTTTATTACAAAAAACTGACCAATAAATGAATTTCTGCGAATGGCTGCGTATCGAAATTCGTTCATTAAAGAGCACAAAATGGAAAGTTGCGCTCACAGAGAGACAGAGAGACAGAGAAAGAGAGAGAGAGAGAGTGAGACGAAAAGCCAATCGATAATGTCAATCGTAAGACAGTGGAATGGATAATAAGGAACGGAATTCATTCACAATACGAGTGGTTAATGGAAAACCAGTACCAGTACACAATATATGTACATATGTAGCTCTGTCTATATTCTCTGTAACAATCTGTCACTCTTTTGAGTCCGTCACCCATGCGCACCACAATTATTTTGGCATCCGCCGTGCCAGAGCTTATTTGCCTGGAAAAACATTGCCCTGGCATCTCGACTACAGCCGGTCAAAACGTTGGCCGGGCAACTACACGCGAAGGCCGCTAATTAAATTAGCAAACGCCAACAACTGTGGTTCTGGCATTTAATTTTGCAGCATAAATCAACGCACAAAAGGCAATGCACAGCAGGACAGGGCAGGGCAAGCGCAAGGGTGGGGCAGGGCAGGACAGGGCAATGCTGGACCGAGAGACTCGAACTCGCTCTGGCCAAAAAATGTGATCAAACTTTTGTCAGAGCCAAATTGTTTTGCGCATGTAAAATTGTCCAGCTCCCAGCTTCAGCTCCAGCTCTTGGTCGCCCAAAAACAAAAACAGGAACAGAACACAGCAGTTCCAAAAATGTTGGTGCAAAAACAAAAAGTTAATTCGAGGCAATTATGTTGACATGCCAAATGTCCTCTTGGTGACTGCTTCGGGTTTGGGTTCGAGTTCGAGGTCGAGTTTGGGTCCTGGTTCTGGCACCACGCCATCGTTGAATCGCCGAATCGTTCGGTTATTTACAGGAATTTGTTCTCTTGGCTGCCGCCCCGCTTTATCCTGCTCTAGCGGTGCGTTTTTGAATTATTCCCATGGCAGACTTTGGCTCAAAGCGCTGGCACAACATTCCCGAAAAAAAACAAACATGCATACAAAATATCGTAAAAGGTATTCGAATTTTATAGATTTTTCACTGTGTAGAGTTCTGGGAAATAGAGTTGATGGAACCTCCATGTTTGATAGCTCGACTTTTATATATATTTGTAGGAATTTATGTTTTCCTTACGACTCCCCCTTTTGTGCCCCTTTTGTGGTTGCCCGCCAGATTCAGATCCCACATATTTATAGAAATTTCTTTCACTTAATCAGGATAATGAATAAACCAGAATATTTTTGGCTTATTTAACCAGAGTGTAGTCTAAAAGTCTGTTGAAACAGGTTTTGCAGTTGACTCTTGGTTGTTGCTCTCGGCCACGTGTTTTGCAGTTAATTTGATTTTAAAACGTGTTCCATGTGCTGATAACATCAGCTGGAACAGCCCGAAACCCAACCCCAACCCCAACCCCAACCCCAACCCCAATACCTCTGCCCCCGCGCCAGCGCATTGTTATCAAATTTTCTCGCTGCTCGGGTTTTGTTGTGTTCTTATGTGTGTTCTGCGGCATTTTTTTGTCGCTCTGTTACGCAGATTTGTGTTTTTTTTTTGTGTCTCGGACTGGGCATGTTTAGTTAGTTTTAGTGTGTTTAGTTATACCCTTACAGAGTGTTACAAATAGAAGGAAACAACTGCGACCCCATGCACGCCCCATATCTAAACATCAGATCGGCTGTTCATTGTATTTTTAAAGAATTAATTTTAATACTGCAGTCTTTGAGTATCGGATATTCCAATCTGTGCAAATGTTGCATTAGGCCACTGGGGTTTATATTAAAACTTCCAATTGAAAATGTGTTGAATGCCTTGAATCTGGCTGTTAAAATAGGTCTAATAAGAAGTAAACGAACATTCTGTTATTCCTTGCTTCGTATGCTCCTTTTTTATGTTAGTTCACACACACATTTATGTAAGATATTATTTCGCGATAGAGTATTGGGTATCGTTTTCACGGCTTGATCTCGGCTTAGCCGTAGCTGCTTATCTGCTGTTCTTCTCGATCTGCGGTTGTGCTGGTGTTGTGCTGCTGCTAGTGCTGTTACTGCTGTTAACCGAAGCTAATTCAGTGGGTCGGCTTGGGCAGACTGCTATTTTTATAGCCGCTGCTCAACCTTCCCGACCTCAACTGAAATCGGAACGTTCCTTATACCCGCTACTCAATTTATGTTCTTGTATTTAAATTAATTCATTTAAAATGAAAGCCCATTTGGAAATCCTGCAAAGTATCCGCTAGATATCGATGAAAGCGATTTTTGCTCAAAGTTTAAGGGATTGAAAGGACTTTAAGGTCATTCAAGCTTGATCAAGTCTTAGCTATCTTATAGAAGCTTTTAGCCATTCATTTAACTTAATTTAAGACATCATCACCAAATGCGGGCGGGTAGAACGGGGAAATCTGTCATGAAGTATATTCATACAAAGCGGAAATTATTTATTAATTACTCACACAAGAAGAAGCCTCAGAATCTGGCGGCAATTGAATCGATATAAAGAGTTGCAAAACAAACCCCATGGTCGACTGGCCGCAGCCCGAGTACTTGCTGGAGACTCTTTGTTACCTTTTTGATGCTTAAATATTGCTGGTAATTCTTACATTACTATATTTTGTTCATATTATCTGACTATTTCTTTTTTACCCGGTACCCGAAATGAGTGGAGGGGTATATTAGACTTGTGGTGATAGTGGATGTGTGTTACACCCAGAAGCAAGCGTTTCCGACCCCATAAAGTATACATATAAATCTTGATCAGCATCAATAACCAAGTCGATATAGTCTTGTCTGTCCCGATGAGCGCCCAGATCTCAGAGACTATAACAGCTAGAGCAACCAAATTTTGTATCCAGACTCCTGTGAAATCACAGTGTTGAAAATGTCGTCCCGCCCGCCCCCAGAAAAGACGAATATCTGTGTTCCATTTATCCTTTTTTTCTTTATAATTAGATGTATATTTAATTATAAACAGCTTATAGCATATTTGGATATATGAAATCACCCTTCAGCATTGCTAACAAAACAAAAAAGTCATTAAATAATATAAATTTTATAAGGCTTTTGCCCTTGTTTGTAGGGGGCGGATCCGGGAGGTAGCACAGCCGTTGAATGAAACCAGCACGTCTATGTGTTTCACTTCGTTCACTTAACTTTATTCTCGGTAAGGTAGGTATAGTATGTAATGTCACAAAATGTATGTATTTGAATTCGCATGTAGGTATGCCGAAAATTACAGCGAACGATCGTAATGGGGATGGGAGCGTAACTGCCAACTCCCGCTCAAGCTAGTGGCCGCCCGAGCGCCGGGCGGCTCTCCTGAGTGCCGTGTGCAAGAGCGTGCGAGAGCGAGTCGGGCGCGGAGCGCTCTCCAGAGCGCTCTCCACAGTGCGCTGCAGAAGATTGCGGCTGCCCTGAACAGCCCTTATCATCATTTGCGAAAATGTAAGGGAGATCGTCCAGTCATAGTTGTGCCAGGAACCCCACTTAATGCCGTTACGTGGTTTGACATAATTTTCACCATCTTTATAATATTTTCCATTGAGGATACTGTAATATTAAGAAAAATAAATTAATATGATAAATTCATAATAATAAATAGCGTTAAAGCGTAAAATATATTTACTGCGTAAAAGATATTTACCTATTGGCGCAATCCCGAAACCACCAACCACCTTGATACCATTTCGCACAATGACTATCCTCAGCAATGTCGTTATCCCTGTCAAATGTGGAAAACTTCATGTTCAGGTGATAATTAGATAGTGAATCTCCGGCTGTTCCTGAATATTGTCCCAGCGATTTCAGTTCGTAGCCTTCCTCTTCGCTTCCTATTTTGAAATCATCGAAGCGAGCATAGCTGGTGGATCCATTAACCATGCCCAGTTGGATGTACAATTCGTGAGGTTGGTCCAGGGTAATGTGATGTATTTTTTCCAACCCCAGGAAGAAGTCCTCCCGGAGATATCCAAACCCATGTTTGTAGTCGATCCAAGTGCGATTAAAGTCCACATTGCCGTTGACACGTCTCTGGATGACTGTCCAGCCAGATCCGGAAACACTGGAATTGCAGGGCACATCAAATGGGTCCATTCCGGGCAACCTTATGGTGCCGATGCCAGTGTAGTTGACGAAGGGTACGCAATTGCTGGCGTCACATGTTAGACTTTTGAATTGGAATTCCTTTTCACGAAGTATGGATTCGAATGATTTCACCAAACCGTCCTTGATCTTCAGCTGATCCTGGCAGTGTTTGATTTCCGCCTCCTGATCCTTTATCTTGGCCTGGTTTACTTCAATTTCATTCTTCTTAGAGACCAATTCATCACGGCTGGTATTGTTCTCTGTTTCTAACACTTTTATTCTTTCTGTCAGTGCTTTATTGTCTTCCGTGTTGGTGTTCAGCTGTCGCTGGAACTCTTTTATTTGTGATTCCAGATCCATTATCCTAGATCCTTTTACCTCGATTTCTTCTTTCCGTTGCACCTTAAGATCCTCCATCAGTTTATTTACCAGAACTTCCATTGCTTTGGCTGTCTCCTGTTTGATTTCCAGTTTGGCGATGTAAGCTTCTTGCTCTCGGATCTTGAGCTTGTCCTTTGATTGCATTTGGGTCTCTCTAGCTTGAATCTGCATGCCAATTTTTGAGACTTCGTCTTTCATTTCTTTCCCCATTTTCAAAATATCGTTTCCTAAATGCTTTAGTTGTTCCTCCAAGCTGTTTATTTTGGACTTGGCAAGTTTCAGTTCGCCTTTCAGTTTCGCGATGGTAACATTTTTCTCGCTGATCGTCGTATCCTTGCCCTGGCATAGGGCAGCGTACCGCAGTAGGGGCTTAACGATTGGATAGCAAATAGCGCCACAGTACTCATCATCCTCATCCCGGGACACCTCACAGTGCTGGAAACGGAATATACAACGAATTAGTTTATTTCAATTTACATTTCTCACTTCACTCAATTCTCACTGCACTATTCTCGGAGCTGCTTTCAGTGGAGAGGGTGATGTCTCCCCTTACGCGAAGGAAGAAAAGGACAATGATCCAATATATTTGCATGGCTTTTAATTTGAATTGAACGACTGTTCCCGTTGAAGTATGCAAATCAGACTGAAGTCAAACGTAAGTCTTCTCTTAACTCAATGCCTATCAATCAATGCCATGAATCATGCTCTCAGACGACGTGTCTGTTGATTCCGAGATAAGAAATTTGGGTCGCACACATAGCAAGTGGTCAAAATTAGTCGGATCTTAAAAATTGTTTTTGCCATTCTGAAAATGAGCTCTTGATTAGCTCCAGACTCTGTTCAAGCTTCTGGTTGATAATACGATGCCCATAGACTACATAAGTATTATGTATTGTCGCTCATATTATTTAATTGGTTTATTTATTTGAAAATAGTGCGTAGTCTTTCTTCTCGTTGATTACACTAGTCAACAAAATTGAACTTAATGATTTATGGCTGCACTTATCAGAAAAAGTCGGTTTGGGCCACAGCCGAATTGTGGTGTCTGGTGTTGGCTAGTTTTGAGAAGTTGCCCCGCTTCAGAAACTATTTGTACGCGCATAGGTGTGTTGTTATTGCTTGCACCAAAACATAACTGTTACGCTCTCACTCACACGTATAGCCAGCACCCGCCGCTGCACACGCATTCATCGATGTGCAGCGTTATTGCATTGGGCCGTCGCATCGCATGTTCTTCTCAATTCCCTTTTGCCTCGACATCTTTTCGTGTAGTCGATTTAGTATAAATTTCTATTCGCATATTTTCTCTCTTTCTCACTGCTGTCTGTTCTTCTGCCGTTGCTGCTTCTCTCCTGTTAAGCTGCTGTTCTTCTCGTTCTGCTGTTGTTCTGTTGGTACTGCTGTTGATCTGCTTAACTGTTGTTACTGCTGTTAACCGACGCTTCTTCAGTGGGCCGGCATTCCCACTACCTTTTACATGTATATATACATATGTACATATATCAAACAAACCCTATATAAAGTTATTCATTCCACTCATTCATAGCCGGCTGTTGTTATTCAACACAAGTTTCATGTCGAAACTCATTCCCGCTTTATCTTAGGCAGATTGCTATTTTTATAGCCGCTGCTCACCCTTCCCGACCTCAACTGAAATCGGAATGTTCCTCATACCCGCTACTCAATATATGTTTTTGTATTTAATTTAATTCATTTAAAATGAAAGCCCATTTGGAAATTCTGCAAAGTATCCGCTAGATATCGATGAAAGCGATTTTTGCTCAAAGTTTAAGGGATTGAAAGGACTTTAAGGTCATTCAAGCTTGATCAAGTCTTAGCTATCTTATAGAAGCTTTTAGCCATTCATTTAACTTAATTTAAGACATCATCACCAAATCCGAGCGGGTAGAACGGGGAAATCTGTCATGAAGTATATTCATACAAAGCGGAAATTATTTATTAATTACTCACACAAGAAGAAGCCTCAGAATCTGGCGGCAATTGAATCGATATAAAGAGTTGCAAAACAAACCCCATGGTCGACTGGCCGCAGCCCGAGTACTTGCTGGAGACTCTTTGTTACCTTTTTGATGCTTAAATATTGCTGGTAATTCTTACATTACTATATTTTGTTCATATTATCTGGCTAAAACGAGTGGTGGGGTACATTAGACTTGTGGTGATAGTGGATGTGTGTTACACCCAGAAGCAAGCGTTTCCGACCCCATAAAGTATATATAATCATGATCAGCATCAATAACCAAGTCGATATAGCCTTGTCTGTCCCGATGAGCGCCCAGATCTCAGAGACTATAACAGCTAGAGCAACCAAATTTTGTATCCAGACTCCTGTGATATCAGAGTGTTGAAAATGTCGTCTCTCTCCATCAATTTTCCATCATATATGTATGTACGAGCTGGCGATTTATGCAATTTATTATATATTCGCAAAAGGGACGAATTACATTTTGGGCAAAAAAAATATTTCAAAAAATGAAGTCAAACCATTTTTGGAATTTTTATACTTGTTTCCATTTTTGTTAACATATGCTTCTACATTTCTACATGTACATGTATAATTATATTTTCGTGACGTGAAAGTGTTTGCGAGTGAGAGAGGGAATGAGTCAGCGCTTGGCAGGCGTTGCGTAGCGACTTAAATTAAATTTGTTCTTTCTGCCTATAATAGTAGTTCAACCTGATTAAGATTCTAAATATAATCGGTAATCAAGAAATACACAGAATATTATTCACAGTACTGCAGCCTCAGAACACGCCATAGCGGATGAGACGATTCTTATCATGAATGTGCTATCAGTTTCCGGAATACTAAAATATTCAAATGCTATGGGGAAAGCCCACTACGCGCTCGGGCGATACCCAAAATTTAATTTCAAACGACGACGACGTGGACCTATGTACCATATGTACTATGTACATATGTATATAGCGAAACTATTGGTTTTTATACCCGGTACTCGAAGAGTAAAGGGGTATATTAGATTTGTGGGGATAACGGTTGTGTGTAACGCACAGAAGGAAGCGTTTCCGACCCCATAAAGTATATATATTCTTGATCAGCATCAATAGCCGAGTCGATATAGCCATGTCTGTCTGTCCGTCCGTCCGTCCGTCTGTCCGTCTGTCCGTCTGTCCGTCCGTCTTCATTTGCGCCTATATCTCAGAGACTATTAAAGCTAGAGCAACCAAGTTTTGTATCCAGTCTCCAGTGTGATCACACTACTCCAAATGAATTTCAAAATTTCGCCCCGCCCCTTTCCGCCCACACAAAGGACGAAAGTCTGTGGCGTACACAATGTTGAAGATATGGAAAACAAAAACGCAGAGTCATAGAGAATGCCCATTTCTATCAGAGTGTTGAATCTGGATCAGATCGGATGATTATTGATAGGACCATGAGGACACCATTTCGAAAGTCATCATTCCCTCTCGCTCTCTCTCACACGCGACCCCATCCGCTTTGCCCGTTCGTATTTTGTGTCGCCTAGTTCTCAAAGACTATCAGAGCTAGAGCAACGAAACTTTCTATCCAAGCTCCTGTGATACCAAACCTGAACAAGTGTATTTCAAAATTTTGCCACGCCCCTTTCCGCCCCCACAAAAGACGAAAATCTGTGGAATCCACAATTTTTAAGATAAATGAAAACCAAAAACGCAGAATCATGAAAAATTACCATATCTACCAGATTACCGAATCTGGATCAGGTGGGATCAATATTATGGCCAGAAGAAACAAATTAAATTTCAGTGGCTACGCAACGCCTGCCAAGCGCTGACTCATGCCCCCTCCCTCTCTCTCTCTGTCCTAAACACTTGTACGTCTCAAATACATATGTAGTTATACGTGTCATGTAGAAATTTGAAGCAGATGTAAAAATCATATGCAAACAAAATCGGAAACATGTATAATATTCCAAAAATGTCTAATTTTTTGAAATATTTTTTTTGCCCATTTTTTTCCTTTGTTCATGCATAAATCGCAAGCTATACATGTTTGTACATATGTATACTGACTGAGTACCGGGTATAATAGAGGCGGCTTTGCCGCTACAACGTTCCCTCTCGTTTAATTTAAATATTATATTCGTCCCTTTTGAGAACATATAATAAATTTCATAAATCGTAGGCTCATAAATGTATGTATGTATATACTGACTGAGTACCGGGTATAAGGTAGAGCCGCGGCTTTGCCGCGGCTTAACGTTCCCTCTCGTTATTTATGATTTCTGGATCCATTCTACTCAGTTTGGTTTTGCAGTGCGACGGTCGAGTGAAAAATGAGGTGCTCGGACTTTGTGGTTTTCATCCTTTGCCTTCTCCTGCAAGGAATCCTCCCTCGCCAGTGTTGAGAGAAGGAAAATAACACATGTCCGAGGGAGGTTATACACGCGGAGGAGTGCAGTGACTACTGCCTCTCTGTTGTCAAGTCCTCCATGGATCATTTCAACCAGTTAAAACAAGCAGTCGAAGCCAACAATGAAATGAAAAAGAAAATTAACTCATTGGAGAATCAATTAAAATGGAAAGACGAATTAATTACAGATAAAGTGGATCAAATCCAATACCTGAGAGAGTTCTCTAAGCTAAATTTCAAATTTTCAAATTTTCAAATTTCAGTACGAAGCCAAAATCAAAAGTTTGGAAGCAGAGATCATACAAACTCTAGGAAAGCTGAATGCAACGATCGAATTAAACGAGGTAAAATGATTAAGAATAATGGATCTTGAAACACAAATCGAAGAGTACCAGGGACAGCTGAACACCAAATCGGACGAAATCAAAGCTTTTACGGCCAGGATAACCGTTTTAGAAATAGAAATGGAAGTAAACCAGGCCAAGATAAAGGATCAGGAGACGGAAATCAATCTCTACCAGGACCAGCTGACAATTAAAGAGGGTTTAGTGAAATCATTCGAATCAACCATTTGCGAAAAGGAATCCCAATTCGAAACTCTAACCTCGGAGACAGAGCTGCTTAGAGGAAAATACGAAGCCCGCAGTTGCTTGCCTTTCGTCAACTCAACAGATATTCATACCATTAGGTTGCCCGGATTAGACCCATTCGTTGTGTCCTGCAATTCCAGTGTTTCCGGATCTGGCTGGACAGTCATCCAGAGACGTGTCAACGGAAATGTGGACTTTAATCGCACTTGGATCGACTACAAACATGGGTTTGGAAACCTCCGGGAGGACTTCTTCCTGGGGTTGGAAAAAATACATCACATTACCCTGGACCAACCTCACGAATTGTACATCCAACTTGGAATGGTTAATGGATCCACCAGCTATGCTCGCTTCGATGATTTCAAAATAGGAAGCGAAGAGGAAGGCTACAAACTGAAATCGGTGGGAACATATTCAGGAACAGCCGGGGATTCAATAAAAAAAGAGCACCTGAACATGAAGTTTTCCACATTCGATCGGGATAATGACATTGATAAGAATACTAATTGCTCGAAATTGTATGGAGGTGGTTGGTGGTTTTACAGATGCGCCCATAGGTAAACATCTTTTACGCAGAATTAAAGCTATTAATTATTACGAACATATCACATTAATTTATTTTTTTTAATATTACAGTATCCTCAATGGAAAATATTATAAAGATGGTAAAAGAAGTAAAGGTCAAGATGGCGGCATCTATTGGGGTTCTTGGAACCACTATGACAGTGGAATCTCCCTGACATTTACTCAAATGATGATAAGGCCAACAGGGCCATAAAATTGTCATTCTTTAATGATATTTTCAAAAATCCGAATAATGCTAAATATTTTTTTAAATAAATCAATTTAATAATACAAAATAATAGAGTCATAGCAATAGTCATAGCAAAAACAGCTCGAAGTCTATTCTAAGTTTGTTTGGTTCTCAGCAGAAATACATATGTCTGGTGTTGCGAAAATAGATTTTAGAAGGGCAAGATAAGTCAGGGGAATTATTAGATAAGGCAGGTTTGTATAGATAACGATGGATGCCGAGCGGCTTCAATTGAGAGTACAGATGCGCCAGCGACTGGATCGTCGTTGACTATTAGCACTATTAGATCCAAGTTCCATTGCACCAAAGTCCGTTAAAGGGGGTAACCCTACTAGAGGTGCGGATGATCCTGGGACTGCAATCGCAACACCGAATTGACACTGTGCACCATGCTACCATGGCTTTAGGCTTATATTCAGACAGAGATAAGAGCACAGACAGCTTGAATACACAGTCGGATACGCACAGAGCCAGACAAGAGGCAAACGTACTACGTCTGTGTTATTTGGATCTTTGCGATTGACAGACAGACATGGCTATTAATGCTGATCTAAAATATATGTACATATACATACCTACAGTATGGGGTCGGAAACACTTCCTTCTTGATGTCACACACATCCACTTTCCCCACAAATTGAATACATTGAATAAAGAATTGATAGTAACAGAACTGAGTAACGATTTTTTATTCAATACAAAATTTGAGGCTTATCGCGCTAGGGTATAAATCAAATCACGGTCCATAGTCAATATAGGTACCTCCTCCTGCCCTCGCCGTCCATATCACTGCTGTGCTCCATTGAACAGCATTTGTTGGTAGAAGGCCATCTGCCGGAGAAACTGCAGATATTGCAGTGGCAACACAAGTTTCATGTCGAATCTCATTCCCGCTTTATCTTAGGCAGATTGCTATTTTTATAGCCGCTGCTCAACCTTCCCGACCTCAACTGAAATCGGAACGTTCCTCATACCCGCTACTCAATTTATGTTTTTGTATTTCAATTAATTCATTTAAAATGAAAGCCCATTTGGAAATTCTGCAAAGTATCCGCTAGATATCGATGAAAGCGATTTTTGCTCAAAGTTTAAGGGATTGAAAGGACTTTAAGGTCATTCAAGCTTGATCAAGTCTTAGCTATCTTATAGAAGCTTTTATCCATTCATTTAACTTAATTTAAGACATCATCACCAAATCCGAGCGGGTAGAACGGGGAAATCTGTCATGAAGTATATTCATACAAAGCGGAAATTATTTATTAATTACTCACACAAGAGGAAGCCCCCAGAATCTGGCGGCAATTGAATCGATATAAAGAGTTGCAAAACAAACCCCATGGTCGACTCGCCGCAGCCCGAGTACTTGCTGGAAACTCTTCGTTAACTTGTAATTCTTACATAACTATATTTTGTTCATATTATCTGGCTATTTCTTTTTTACCCGGTACTCGAAACGAGTGGAGGGGTATATTAGACTTGTGGTGATAGTGGATGTGTGTTACACCCAGAAGCAAGCGTTTCCGACCCCATAAAGTATATATAATCTTGATCAGCATCAATAACCAAGTCGATATAGCCTTGTCTGTCCCGATGAGCGCCCAGATCTCAGAGACTATAACAGCTAGAGCAACCAAATTTTGTATCCAGACTCCTGTGATATCAGAGTGTTGAAATTGTCGTCCCGCCCTGCCCCCAGAAAAGACGAATATCTGTGTTCCATTTATCCTCTTTTTCTATATAATTAGATGTATATTTAATTATAAACAGCGTATAGCATATTTGGATATATGAAATCATCCTTCAGCATTGCTAACAAAACAAAAAAGTCATTAAATAATATAAATTTTATAAGGCTTTTGCCCTTATCATCATTTGCGAAAATGTAAGGGAGATCGTCCAGTCATAGTTGTGCCAGGAACCCCAATTAATGCCGTTACGTGGTTGGTCACTTACTTTACCATCTTTATAATACTTTCCATTGAGATTACTGCAATACAAAGAAAAATAAAATAATTAATATGATAAATTCGTAATAATTAATAGCGTTAATTCTGCGTAAAAGATGTTTACCTATAGGAGCATCTCCGAAACCACCAACCACCTCCAAGCCCTTTCGCGCAATTACTATCCTCATAAATGTCATTATCCCGATCAAAAGTGGAAAATTTCATGTTCAGGTGCTTTTTAGTTAGTGAATCTCCGGCTGTTCCTGAATATTGTCCCAGCGATTTCAGTTCGTAGCCTTCCTCTTCGCTTCCTATTTTGAAATCATCGAAGCGAGCATAGCTGGTGGATCCATTAACCATGCCCAGTTGGATGTACAATTCGTGAGGTTGGTCCAGGGTAATGTGATGTATTTTTTCCAACCCCAGGAAGAAGTCCTCCCGGAGGTTTCCAAACCCATGTTTGTAGTCGTTCCAGTTCCGATTAAAATCCACATTGCTGTTGACTCGTCTCTGGATGACAGTCCAGCCAGATCCGGAAACACTGGAATTGCAGGGCACATCAAATGGGTCCATTCCGGGCAACCTTATGGTGCCGATGCCAGTGTAGTTGACGAAGGGTACGCAATTGCTGGCGTCACATGTTAGACTTTTGAATTGGAATTCCTTTTCACGAAGTATGGATTCGAATGATTTCACCAAACCGTCCTTGATCTTCAGCTGATCCTGGCAGTGTTTGATTTCCGCCTCCTGATCCTTTATCTTGGCCTGGTTTACTTCAATTTCATTCTTCTTAGAGACCAATTCATCACGGCTGGTATTGTTCTCTGTTTCTAACACTTTTATTCTTTCTGTCAGTGCTTTATTGTCTTCCGTGTTGGTGTTCAGCTGTCGCTGGAACTCTTTTATTTGTGATTCCAGATCCATTATCCTAGATCCTTTTACCTCGATTTCTTCTTTCCGTTGCACCTTAAGATCCTCCATCAGTTTATTTACCAGAACTTCCATTGCTTTGGCTGTCTCCTGTTTGATTTCCAGTTTGGCGATGTAAGCTTCTTGCTCTCGGATCTTGAGCTTGTCCTTTGATTGCATTTGGGTCTCTCTAGCTTGAATCTGCATGCCAATTTTTGAGACTTCGTCTTTCATTTCTTTCCCCATTTTCAAAATATCGTTTCCTAAATGCTTTAGTTGTTCCTCCAAGCTGTTAATTTTGGACTTGGCAAGTTTCAGTTCGCCTTTCAGTTTCGCGATGGTAACATTTTTCTCGCTGATCGTCGTATCCTTGCCCTGGCATAGGGCAGCGTACCGCAGTAGGGGCTTAACGATTGGATAGCAAATAGCGCCACAGTACTCATCATCCTCATCCCGGGACACCTCACAGTGCTGGAAACGGAATATACAACGAATTAGTTTATTTCAATTTACATTTCTCACTTCACTCAATTCTCACTGCACTATTCTCGGAGCCACTTCCAGTGGAGAGGGTGATGTCTCCCCTAACGCAAAGGAAGAAAAGGACAATGATCCAATATATTTGCATGGCTTTTAATTTTAATTCACATAATATTCCCGTTTAAATACTTAAAACAGACTGAATGTGGGATGAGAGGCAGAAGTCTTCTTATAACTCAATGCTTATCAATTCGTTGTTTTCGAGATAAGAAATTCGGGTCGCACACATGGCAAGTGGTCAAAGTAAAGCGGATGTTTCATTTGGTCTTTTGATTATAATGAAGCTCTTGATTAGCTCTATAATTTCGTGAATTGGCAGACTCTGGTCAAGGTTATTGTTGATACTAGGATGCCCATAGACTACATAAGTATTATGTTTTGTCGCTTAGTGTGAAGCAAAATACATATTATTTGTTTACACTGTGCAACAGTGATTCTGTACTTTACTTGAGACACAAGTTATTCCTCATAATTGGAATTTGGAATTTAATAATTTCAGTACCAAAAAGACTGCGAACCTAACGAGATCAAAAAATATACAGTCCACTTCAAAAATCAAATCGAGTGCATTATTACAGAACAATCATATAACCAGCTATATCCAGATGGTACCCCGATTTCTATGCTCTCATAATTCTATAAATAAATGTGTTGAATATTGAACACTTTGAAACCCTTATCCAGGCGAACCATTTCCATAAGTATTTATCATTGCAATGTTATCATTGCATTCTGATGTTCAGTTAACAGCTGTTGAAACAGCTGATTCAGTCCAAAAGCACGTGCCCATAAATTGTGAACATTTTTCCATTCGATGGATGGGCAAGAGTGTCTGAAGTTTTGGTCCACGAATCGAGTTTTGTTTTCCTTGTGCGTGCTGGCGGTTGTTGCTTCTGGGTTGCAGCTCAAATGTTTCATTATTTATGCGCTTTATTGGCTGGATGTCGTTCACTGTTGTTGCTGCTGCTCCTGCGGATGTTGCAGTTGTTGCAGTTATTTGCCCCCGAACCCTTTTTGCTGACATGCCAAACTTTTTGCCTCAATAAAGTTTTGATATTTTTGGCAGAATTTTAGGCAGAGGGTGGGGGTGGAGCCACGGGGGAGCAGACAAGGCAATTACACGAAAATGCATTTATTATCGCTAACAATTTTTTGTTTATGCAACGTGTGAAATTCATGATATGATGGCGGGTGTCGTCGGCGATGTCGATGGCGATGGCGACAACGTCCTTGCAAAATATTTTTTTGTATTTTGATTTATGTGTGTTTTGATCTAGGCCAAAATGATTATATTTCTCTGGCAATCTGAAACGTTTTGATAAATTTAATTTTCATAGTGGCAATTTCATTTTGGAATATTAAGAGTCAAGGCTAACGAATGAAGGCATGGTCATGAGCTGTAGATGGGATATTGAACACTTTAAAGTCTAGATACAATTCAATTCAATATATGTATGTATACTAGAAGATATATTTGTATGTTGGTTTCAGTGGTTTTTGCACAGTATAAATTACTAAAAGCGACAATCCTAACGAGGGTGTAAGTCAGCTTACGATTTACATATGTGAAGACGGACGGACGGACAGACAGACTTGGCTATATCGACACAACTATTGATGCTGATCAAGAGTATATATACGGCTTCGGAAACGCTTCCTTCTGGGTGTTACATTATCAAAAAATATGTTTCATTTCATTCAATGAAACATACGATTTCATATGAACCTTAAACCCGATTTTATACCCGTTACTCGAAATGAGTAGAGGGGGGATATTTAATTTGTGGGAAAAGTGGATGTGTGTAAAGCCCAGAATGTAGCGCTTCCGACCCCATAAATTATATATGTATATTCTTGATCGGCATCAATAGCCGGATCGATATAGCCATGTCTCTCTCAGTCTGTCTCGACGAGCGCCTAGGTTTCAGAGACTATAACAGCTAGAGCAACCAAGTTTTGTATCCAGACTCCTGTGATATCAGAGTGTTGAAAATGTCGTCCCGCCCCGCCCCCTGAAAACACGAAAATCTGTGTTCTCTATCCCTTTTTCCATATATTTTTTATGTAAATTTAATTATAAACAGCTTTTAGCATTCATTGAATTTTTTTATTATAAATCATCACCATCATTATAAATTTCATAAGGTTTTTGCCCTTATCATCATTTGCGAAAATGTAAGGGAGATCGTCCTGTTATAGTTGTGCCAGGAACCCCAATGAATGCCGAAACGCGGTTGGTCACTTACTTTACCATCTTTATAATACTTTCCATTGAGGTCACTGCAATACAAAAAAAAAAAAAATTAAAATAATAAATTCGTAATAATTAATAGCATTAATTTTGCCTAAAAGATGTTAACCTTTCATAGCATCTCCGATACCACCAACCACCTGCATCCCCTTTCGCGCAACTAAAAAACACATTATCATTATCTCTGTCATATGTGGAAAACTTCATGTTCAGGTGCTCTTTAGTTAGTGAATCTCCGGCTGTTCCTGAATATTGTCCCAGCGATTTCAGTTCGTAGCCTTCCTCTTCGCTTCCTATTTTGAAATCATCGAAGTGAGCATAGCCTGTGGATCCATTAACCATGCCAAGTTGGATGTACAATTCGTGAGGTTGGTCCAGGGTAATGTGATGTATTTTTTCCAACCCCAGGAAGAAGTCCTCCCGCAGGTCTCCGAACCCTTGTTTGTAGTCGATCCAAGTGCGATTAAAGTCCACATTGCCGTTGACACGTCTCTGGATGACTGTCCAGCCAGATCCGGAAACACTGGAATTGCAGGGCACAACGAATGGGTCTATTCCGGGCAACCGTATGGTATGGATACCTGTTGAGTTGACGAAGGCTAAGCAACTGCGGACTTCGTATTTTCCTCTCAGCACCTCGTTTTCTTCGATCGTTGCATTCAGCTTTCCTAGAATTTGTATGATCCCTTCTTCCATACTTTTGATTTTCGCTTCGTACTGCTCTCTTTGGTGATCACTGTTTTTGAAATTTAGTTTAGAGAACTCTCTCAGGTATTGGATTTGATCCACTTTATCTGTAATTAATTCGTCTTTGCATTTTAATTGATTCTCCAATAAGTTAACTTTCTTTTTCATTTCATTGTTGGCTCCGACTGCTTCTTTCAACTGGTTGAAGTGATCCATGGAGGGCTTGACAATAGAGAAGCAGTACTCATTGCACTGCTCCGTGATTGTTACATCCTGCGACAAATGCCTTTCTTGATCTCCACTGGCCAGGGTGGATTCCCCTTGCAGGAGAAGCCAAAGGATGAAAACCACAAAGTCCGAGCTCCTCATTTTTCACTTGACTCTCGCACTGTCGATGCAAAACCAAACTGAGTGGAATGGGATCCAGAAACCATGTATAAATACAATTCTTCGCGATGTTTTTAGTTTCGGTATAAATAGGTCTACGTCGTCGTCGTTTGAAATTAACTTTTGGGTATCGCGCGAGTGCGTAGTGGGCTTTCCGCATAGCATTTGAATATTATGGTATTCCGGAAACTGATAGCACATTCATGATAAGAAACTGGGTACTGCTTCTCAGTTGTCAAGCCCTTTCTGGATCGTTTGAGCCAAATGAAAAAAGCAGTAGATGCCAACAATGAAATGAAAGACAAAATACACACATTGGAGGTCACAATCAACAATTTGCAGAGCCAGTTACTAATTAGTGAGACGAAGTTAATAAATAATGACGATCTAATCAAGGAAAAAGACGCTCAAATCAAGGACCTCAGAGAGCAGATGAAAGTGATTTCTGGAGGGCTAGACGAAAAAAACGATCAGCTATCGAAAATTAAGCAAACGGCGGAGAATCTTCCCGACACTTGTCCCAGTGGCACCCCAAATGGTATTTTCCAGCTAAAAGTCAGGGGAATAGAGCCGTTCCAAGTTCCCTGCGTGTCGCCCTCGTCTGGATGGACGGTCATTCAAAGGCGCTTCGACGGAAGTGTGGACTTTAATCGAAACTGGACGTCCTACAAAGATGGATTCGGGGATATCAGGGGAGAGTTCTTTATTGGTTTGGAAACAATCCATGTGATGAGCAAAAACCAGCCCTATGAGTTGTACATTCAACTTGGAAAGGTTAATGGATCCACCAGCTATGCTCGCTACGATGACTTCAAAATAGGAAGCGAGGAGGAAGACTACGAACTGAAATCTGTGGGAAAATATTCAGGAACAGCAGGAGATTCTCTAACTGAATATCACCTGAACATGAAGTTTACCACTTTTGACAGGGATAATGACATTAAGGATGATAACTGCGCAAAAAGGCTTGGAGGTGGTTGGTGGTTTTCAAATTGCGCTCATAGGTAAGCATCTTTCACGCAGAATTAACGATATTAAAATTACGAATTTATCATATTTATTGTTTTTTTTCTTTGTATTGCAGTATCCTCAATGGAAAATATTATAACGATGGTAAAGTAAGTGATAATGCACGTAACGGCATTTTTTGGGCTTCTTGGCACAACTATGACTACACGATCTCCTTGACATTTTCCCAAATAATGATAAGGCCAATTGCCTTATAAAATGTATATTATTTAATGACTTTTTTTTTGTGAAGCAATGCTGAAGGATGATTTCATATATCCAGTTTCATTTTATGCTCTAAGCTGTTTATAATTAAATTTACATATAAATATATGGAAAAAATGGATAGAGAACACAGATTTTCGTCTTTTCTGGGGGCGGTGTGGGTCACTTGCACTTGTAACACTCTGATATCACAGGAGTCTGGATACAAACTTTAGTTGCTCTAGCTGTTATAGTCTCTGAGATCTCTCTGGCTCTCTCTGGCTCTGGCTCTCATCGGGACGAACAGACAGACATGGCTATATCGATCCGGCTATTGATGCCGATCAAGAGTATATGTACATATATACTTTATGGGGTCGGAAGCGCTATATTCTGGGCCTTACGCACATTCACTTTTCCCACAAATTTAATATCCCCCTCTACTCATTTCGAGTGACGGATATAAAAACGGGCTTAAGGTTCATATTAAATTGTATGTTTCATTGCGTTTTATTCTTAAAATAGCTCAATTCTCCAAAGTACCGATAACTTTAAATCTTGTTATATACAAGGGTACCATATGGGGTCACAGATACCAATACTAAAAATAAACGGTATACAAGAAGTAAAGGAAACATTAGTCACAGAGCTGATAACTCCAGATCACACCATGGCGGCAGAGAGTTTATCAGGAATGGGCTATCGGTTCCAGGAATAGCATATATGTACACATATATTCAAGATTTTTATTTATACAAGGTTTCTGGATCCATTCCACTCAGTTTGGTTTTGCATCGACAGTGCGAGAGTCAAGTGAAAAATGAGGAGCTCGGACTTTGTGGTTTTCATCCTTTGGCTTCTCCTGCAAGAGGAATCCTCCCTCGCTAGTGGAGATCAAGAAATGCATTTGTCGCAGGATGTTACGCAGGGACAATGCAGTGGGTACTGCTTCTCGACTGTCAAGTCCTTCATGGATCATTTCAACCAGTTGAAAGAAGCAATCGAAGCCAACAATGAAATGAAAGAAAAAATTAACTTATTGGAGAATCAATTAAAATGCAAAGACGAATTAATTACAGATAAAGTGGATCAAATCCAATTCCTCAGAGAGTTCTCTCAACAAAATTTCAAAAACAGTGATCACCAAAGAGAGCAGTACGAAGCGAAAATCAAAAGTTTGGAAGCAGAGATCATACAAAATCTAGGAAAGCTGAATGTAACGATCGAAGAAAACGAGGTAAAAGGATCAAGGATAATGGATCTTGAAACACAAATAAAAGAGTATCTTGGACAGCTGAATACCAAATCGGAGGAAATCAGAGCTTTTACGGCCAGGATAAACGTATTAGAAACAGAAACCAACAACAGCCGTGATGAATTGGTCTCTAGGAAGATGGAAATTGAAGTAAACCAGGGCAAGATAAAGGATCAGGAGACGGAAATCAAACACTACCAGGACCAGCTGACGATTAAGGATGGTTTAGTGAAATCATTCGAGTCCACAATTCTCGAAAAGGAATCCCAAATCAAAAATCTCACCTCGGAGACAGAGCTGCTGAGGGGAGAATACGAAGCCAGCAGTTGTTTAGCCTTCGTCAACTCCACTGGCATCCGTACCATAAGGTTGCCCGGATTAGACCCATTCCTTGTGCTCTGCAATTCCAGTGTTTCCGGATCTGGCTGGACTGTCATCCAGAGACGAGTCAACGGCAATGTGGAATTTAATCGCACTTGGACCGACTACAAACATGGGTTCGGAGACCTCCGGGAGGATTTCTTCCTGGGGTTGGAAAAAATACATCACATTACCCTTGACCAACCTCACGAATTGTACATCCAACTGGGCATGGTTAATGGATCCACCAGCTATGCTCGCTTCGATGATTTCAAAATAGGAAGCGAAAAGGAAGGCTACAAACTGAAATCGGTGGGACAATATTCAGGAACAGCCGGAGATTCACTAACTAAGAAGCACCTGGACATGAAGTTTTCCACTTTTGACAGGGATAATGACACTAAGGAGGATTTTAATTGCGCGAAAGGGCTTGGAGGTGGTTGGTGGTTTCGGAGTTGCTCCTATAGGTAAACATCTTTTACGCAGAATTAACGATATTAATTATTACGAATTTATCATATTTATTTCTTTTTCTTAATATTACAGTAACCTCAATGGAAAGTATTATAAAGATGGTAAAGCAAGTGGCAACCCATCTAACGGCATTGATTGGGGTACTTGGCACAACTATGACTACACGATCTCCCTGACATTCACTCAAATGATGATAAGGCCAAAAACCTTATAAAATGTATACCATTTAATGACCTTTTTGTAATTGAATTAATGCTGAAAGATAATATAAAATAAACGAATTCAATGAATGCAAAAAGCTGTTAATAATAAAATGTACATATAAATATATGGAAAACAGAACACAGAATGTTTGACATACATATAAAGCTATAAACATATGTATATAGAATCGAAACTGTTGAACTGCCGAGCTTTTTCGGCAGTGTAGTTTGCGATATATTAAACACGGGGGTTCAGTTTGATACAGTTTATTGTGGGGTATATATGTATGTAATAGGACAGCGAGTCGAAAGAATACTGGAAATGCACGACGCGTCTGTTTAGCTCGATTCAAGACGGGGTCAAATTGAAGACGCGAGGGGTCGGTTCAACGACAGTGTCGGTTGAAGAGCTAAGTCCAGACGCTGCAAAGGCAGGCGGTCCGAATTGCCAGTGCCCTACTGGGCGGAGAGTACGGCAGAGAGTGCTGGAGAGTGCGGCAGATCCAGAGGAGAGCGCAATAGCGAAGACGAAA
Source organism: Drosophila algonquin (assembly GCA_035041765.1). Taxonomy (NCBI): domain Eukaryota; kingdom Metazoa; phylum Arthropoda; class Insecta; order Diptera; family Drosophilidae; genus Drosophila; species Drosophila algonquin. The sequence continues at coordinate 907,756 of JAWNKY010000495.1, read as the reverse complement.
GATCGAGAGAGTGATAGAGTGATAGAGAAGTCGAAAGAAAGAAGGAAAGAAGTCGAGAGATCGGCTGGATAGGCTGCTGCCGTGCGGAAGCTTATATGTACATACATATGTATGTATATGTGTGTACAATGTGCAGTGCAGTGGGCAGTGCAAACAACAAACAATAAAAAATGAATTTAATTTACTGCTGCACCACTGGCTAAAATGTTTCGATCAACTCTCTTAACATTGGGCTGCGGAACCCGACAGAAACACTTGAACCGATTTCAAATTATCATGCTTATAACTCAATAGTGCATTTCCTTCATACATGTATAATGTTTACAAATCATCCAATCCAGCTTTTAATATTATAATTGCGTTGACGGTAGTGTTGAAGGGTCAACAGAAGTCCAAAACAGAGCCATGTCCAAACAATATACGGATAAATGGGACCTCTTTCCTCGTGAGGAGGTAGGTATTTCATGACGATCACAAAGTCTCGAGGATTCATCACGCAGTCATTGCACGTTTCGGTGTAGGTTTTGCCAAATTCATCCTCTAGGTATTCTTGTAAATCTAACGGCCATCCATGCACCGACTTCAGCGTAAGACCAATCACCTGTATCAGCAAGAAGAGTCCCAAATCTCCAAGGATTCGAACCGAAGTAGTATATACCTAAACAGACTGTCAACAACAATGGCGAAGGATGCAATGAGGTAGAGGAAGGGCATTTGGGGATGGGGACGGGACACGAAATGCGTCAAATATATAGAAAGTAAAGTAAAGTGTCCTGTGCCTGCTGGCACATGAGAAAACTTCATTTCTTAAATCATGTTCCAACACTTCGGAACAGATGTTATCCTCGAGGAAGTTAAGACTTTGAATGAGTACGACTATTTTTTCATCGCCCACTAAGTCATTCACTTGTGCGGTATTAAATTTTCAATTATTGTGTTATGACAATTTATTATATCCCTCTGTTGAACGAATCGGAAGTTCATTTTGCAATTGAATATTTATATACATATGTACAGATAGTATTGCAAATTATATGCACATGAGCTAGAACATGATTTACTGTAAATATGCAAAAACTTACACTGTTTATGCAAATCAGGACTTCGAATCGTATATGTTTGATAGCCTGTCAGCAAGATGATATGATATTTATGTAACCTATCTTTCCGCGAGTTCGGCTGTTACGAAACTGCAAAGTCAATCAAATACAAAACTGCAATCAGTGCTTGCAACATAAAAATGGAGTCCATTTAGCTTCGATGCTTTCGTTCGTAAGCTATTGCTTTCGTATACTTATCCTAATCCAGTTTCCAGTTCAACGTGGATATGTTCTAATATACGTAGGTATATTTCGCAAATATTACTCGTATTTATGGTCAGTCATTTGTGTTCTTGTCTAACTTTTCTTATTTCTGCTGATTGACCTAATTTGATTGCAAAGTACTTTTGTTTTACAGTTTTCTCTAATTTAATAACGCCTAATTAAGAGTCTTATATATGCACATATGTGATACATCATTATATATCCGAACACATGTATCTCTTCACTTTTGAAGCTACGAAACTAGTTTCTAATATTCCAAATCAATGTTTAAACTGAAGTCTTGATCCGTTGTAACTCATTTTGTTATTCTAATATTAGAAATCAATGCTATAACATTATTTGCTTCTCGTATTAATGGTGTATTAGAAGTCTAACTCTAAGCATGCCTAAGATAAATCTGACAAATAATACCGCCTAAAAAGTCTTGCACTCGACATCATTTATTCCGAAACTTATGCCACTTTACGAGCTTATTCTCAATGACTTCTGATCCATCAGACTTAAGCTGAAATCAACTTGCGTTGCGTCACAACATCAGATTCTCTTGCCGCAGCCATCAACTCAAGATTAACTGCAGTTCGGCTACAGCGACTCTTAACTGCACTGCGGCTCCAGCCCACACTCAACTCAGTTTCAGTTGGCTCTCTTAGCTGCACTGCGGCTCCAGCGAGTACTCAACTCAGTTGTGAGTGTAGCGTTATAGTGACTCATCCAGCGACTCTAACTGCCATGCGACTCTACTATACTTACTCGTGGCGATGTTTGATGGCATGATGAACTCAGGACTCCTGCAACTCAGCTGCAAGTCCTGAGAAGAGAAAATAACAGATCAATTGGAAACCAAACCAACATTTCGACTTACAAAATTATTTGAAACCGATTCTCTTTTGATTTACTGATTTATAAGCAATGCTGCGACTAAGCGCGTGGCTACGCAGAGAAACAGGCGATATTTTGAATAGGGTATACAAATTGAAAGAAAGTACAATGACATTGGCTCAAGGTTATTATGAAATCGTATATTTCATTGCGTTACATTCTTAAAATAGCCTAATTCTCCATAGTTCCGAGAATTTGAAATCGTGCTATTTTGTGGGGTCACAGATGCCAACTTTATGCTCAATATAATCGGCACACAAGGAATGCAGAGAATAATATTCACAGAGCTGATAACTCCATAGCGGATGGGACGTTTCTTATCATGAATGTGCTATCAGTTTCCGGAATACCATAATATTCAAATGCTATGCTGATAGCCCACTACGCACTCGCGCGATACCCAAAATTTCATTTCAAACGACGACGACGTAGACCTATTTATACCGAAACTAAAAACATCGCGAAGAATTGTATTTATACATGGTTTCTGGATCCCATTCCACTCAGTTTGGTTTTGCATCGACAGTGCGAGAGTCAAGTGAAAAATGAGGAGCTCGGACTTTGTGGTTTTCATCCTTTGGCTTCTCCTGCAAGGGGAATCCACCCTGGCCAGTGGAGATCAAGAAAGGCATTTGTCGCAGGATGTAACAATCACGGAGCAGTGCAATGAGTACTGCTTCTCTATTGTCAAGCCCTCCATGGATCACTTCAACCAGTTGAAAGAAGCAGTCGGAGCCAACAATGAAATGAAAAAGAAAGTTAACTTATTGGAGAATCAATTAAAATGGAAAGACGAATTAATTACAGATAAAGTGGATCAAATCCAATACCTGAGAGAGTTCTCTAAACTAAATTTCAAAAACAGTGATCACCAAAGAGAGCAGTACGAAGCGAAAATCAAAAGTTTGGAAGCAGAGATCATACAAAATCTAGGAAAGCTGAATGCAACGATCGAAGAAAACGAGGTGCTGAGGGGAAAATACGAAGACAGCAGTTGCTTAGCCTTCGTCAACTCAACAGATATCCATACCATAAGGTTGCCCGGAATAGACCCATTCGTTGTGCCCTGCAATTCCAGTGTTTCCGGATCTGGCTGGACAGTCATCCAGAGACGTGTCAACGGCAATGTGGACTTTAATCGCACTTGGATCGACTACAAATATGGGTTTGGAAACCTCCGGGAGGACTTCTTCCTGGGGTTGGAAAAAATACATCACATTACCCTGGACCAACCTCACGAATTGTACATCCAACTGGGCATGGTTAATGGATCCACCAGCTATGCTCGCTTCGATGATTTCAAAATAGGAAGCGAAGAGGAAGGCTACGAACTGAAATCGGTGGGAAAATATTCAGGAACAGCCGGAGATTCACTAACTGGATATCACCTGAACACGAAGTTTTCCACATTTGACAGGGATAACGACTTAGATGAGGATGTTAATTGCGCGAAAGATGAAGGAGGTGGTTGGTGGTTGTCGGAATACGGCCATAGGTAACCATCTTTTAGGCAGAATTAATGCTATTTATTATTACGAATTTATCATATTAATTTCTGTTTCTTACTATTACAGTATCCTGAATGGAAAATATTATAACGATGGTAAAGTAAGTGATGATCCACGTAACGGCATTGATTGGGGTTCTTGGTACAACTATGACTACACGATCTCCCTGACATTCACTCAAATGATGATAAGGGCAAAAACCTTATAAAATGTATATTAATTATTGACTTTTTTGAAGTTAAAGCAATGCTGAAAGATGATTTAAAATAAACAAATTCAATAAATGCTACAAGCTGTTTATAATTAAATTTACATATAAATATATGGAAAAAATTGATGGAGAACACAGATTTTCGTCTTTTCTGGGGGCGGGGCGGGACGACATTTTCAACACTGTGATTTCACAGGAGTCTGGATACAAAATTTGGTTGCTCTAGCTGTTATAGTCTCTGAGATCTGGGCGCTCATCGGGACAGACAAGGCTATATCGACTTGGTTATTGATGCTGATCAAGATTATATATACTTTATGGGGAAACGCTTGCTTCTTTGTGTAACACACATTCACTATCACCACAAGTCTAATATAGCCCTCCACTCGTTTCGAGTACCGGGTAAAAAAGAAATAGTCAGATAATATGAACAAAATATAGGGTTACATTTTCAAATTCACTTGTCACATGCATCCCTTTTTACCACAAATCTAATATACCCATTCACTCTTCTAGTACCGGGTATATAAAGTAAGGATTATGACATTAACAAAATCAGTACCTCTTTTAAGAATAAATAGTACTTCATTTGAATTGGCTTTGCCATTTATCCTGTCACCAGGATGATAAAAATTCAATTGTCTAAAACTACGGCTTTGTTGTGGTTTGTTTTCCCCATTTATTCCAAATAGCATGCATTTTCTTCAATCACTTTATTTTACCTTTATTTTTTATAACAAAGAAATTCAAATATTCCCTTTTTTGTGCGGCAGGCGTACAGGGCCATAGATCATTATTAGGAAAAATAATAAAGTCACCTGAAGAAAATTTATAAAAATCATAAATCATTGCAAATTGCTACAATTTTTTATTCGCCTGCATTCATGCGTGCATGTGTGCATGGCCGTGTGAGTGTGGGATTTTCCCTGTACGTGTGTCGGTGCAATAATGTCTCAATACATGCAACATGGCCATGCATGGTGGTGTTGCAATATTTGCAAGCTTGCGCTGAAATGTATGCTATGAAAAATGCCTGCCGAGTGGTAAATGAGTTTCGCTCGGAGTGGGCTGTTTTGAGTGGTTTATTTTAGCTCAAGAGCATTTCCTGCATTTGAGCTGACACTCGTGCTCTTCATTAGTGCTAAGAGTAACTGAGTTATTTATTTTAAGAGAATCCTAGCGTTGAGTGGAGCCCATGGACATTGAGAGCTGTAGAAAACTTAACATCAGTGAAGAAATCTAAAATCACTCAAATAATATCAAACATGTTAACTACAGTTATGCATGATTAAAAACAAGATTCTGCTAGGAGTCCTGAAAAATGAGATTTTTCTTAAATAGGAATATTTTTAATATGAATATGAGAGAGTGCTTCCTTTGGTGGTTTTTTATTATAGTGAGCCTTAAATATATCTATTTGAGTAAGATATTTTTTATAGAATATTTATCTGGCTTTCTTTTATTTAATTTAAGACTTAAAGACACGAAATCGATTAATTATCATAATAAAAATAATTTTACACATGCATTTTCATGATGTATATATATTTATTTTTTAAGCCACTGGAGATGTTCCTCTGGCATGGAGTTTTATGGACTTTTTCACTTAAATATGTTCCACATCCAAAGGGTATGTAGACGTTGTTCGGAGATCTGCTTAATGAATGAGAGGAAAGGGAAAGTGAAGGCAGCGACTGCATCCACCGGAGACCGGCTGCATTTAATTAAGAATTTAATCAATTCAATTCAATCAAGTGATACTACGATAGCCTGAACTGAACGATAATCGGCCAGAGCCGAGAATATATGTACATACATATATATTTTTATCACATTTATAACTAAAGCCTCTTTAATCCACAAATATGTGGTGGGTAGGCGGGAAACTTTGGCGGTGGACTCCGGCGCAGGAGTCTCAAACAAGCAAACAAAATGAAGCCATAAATACATTTGGCATCGGACGATGGCCACTTGAATTGATGGGGGGATGGACTCGACCGATTCGCTTTGTGACGGAGACTTTTTAATTAAAATAAAAATGCAATCCACACATGCCGCGGCACGGATGATGCTGGCGATGGGGATGGGGTTGGAGATGCTGTAGAGAGAGAGTGGGAAAATCACGACAACAATAAAAATTAAGTTAAAGCGCATTTTATATGCCAGTAGAGTCCAGACCAGGCCCGAACAGTCCAGGCGGGACGAGGCATAAAATTAATGCGCATAAGTTTAATGCAATTCAAACGCACACACACGGACCCTGCCTGGTCTCGGCCATATTTTGTCGGCAAAGCAACAAACAATTGAAAATAAATAAGAGTGAAATTAATATTTCTCTTTCTGTTTGTTCAGTTTTTTGTTGTTCAATAATAGGCTTATAAAATATAGTTAATTGATGATGCCAGCCGTCTGGTAAGTTCGGGCACACGAAAGTGCAGTTGTTTTGAAGGATATAAGGAAAATAAGTTTTTCAAAACAATACGTACCTATTGTGGGAGTAAAACTGGGAGAGTGCGAGTATAGCAACGTTTTTTTAATCTTTCGCTCTTTTTTTTTTTTTTTGCCCTGAGTGATCGAGCGCCGATCTACACACTTTTTATGTGGCCGTATATTTGGTATTCTTGTTGTATACTATGGTTGCCGTACTGGCTGAATTAGGTTATTATGCTGCCGTGGCTGTGGCTGCGGCTGTTGTGAGTGATGATGATGCGTGTTGTCTTCTTTTGTCTCCATCCTGGTGATGCGGTTGCAGCTTATTCAACATCACTCACACGCCACGTGTAGTCGGCCACAGAGTCTCGCCTCATTCATGGAGTCGTCAAGTACAAGTGCATTAGCATCGAAATTGGCTGCTCACAAAACTGCCGATCTGGCAAAATTGCCAATTCTGGCTACGCTACAGCATTGTGCTGCCACCAGTGCACTGGTGGGCGTGTCCATGGTAGGCGTCTGTGCGTCTGCCGATACCGTTGCAGGGGCCGATGCTGCCTCAACAGTTTGTTGATTAAAAGTGCGCTCACATAAAGTGCAAAAAGGCCGACGATTTAGGCATGAAGGCCACACGAGATGAAGCTCCTTTTGGGATCTAAGAGGATAGAGCAAGGGTATTTGCTGCAAGGATACCTTAAAATCTAATCTGCTGTGAACTGTAATTGAAAATATATGTGAAAATCGGAAGAATGGATAGATATATTCGTTTAAAAGTCTTTGTTTATGTTGTTTTGTGGCTAGTGAAAATCGCTTAATTGGTCCGAAGAGGTCCTGTTTCTGGCCTTTGACATTTGCCACATCCCACCCACACCCTCGAACAGCCGGGACTCTTCATTGGCATGCAACTGCAGATGAAATTGCAACCGTAGGCCGTGTGTGTAATTAGTTTTTGGCGTGTTGAGAGGTCATTTTTGAAAATTTTCGGCAAATTTCTTATTTTATGCGCCAGCCAGTGGCAGTGCCAATGCCAATGGCAGTGCCAGTGCCATGGGACGCGCAACAGACGCGGCAATTGACGTGGCCCGAGGTGAGAACGATTTTGAAGGCTGCCAAAATCGCTGTGCCTAATTGCAGGCAATCATATTTTGTTTGCCAAAAGCTAGACGGACGGAAGCGGCGGCCGGCTGCTTGAGTGAAGTGGTGTTGGCGGTGCTGGGGATTGTGGTGGGCGGGATGCAATCAAGAGGCTCTGTCAGTGGCAGGACTGCACGTCCTGTACGACCTGTTCATGTTTGCCTATGCACGCGCACACCCACTCACAAACAGTGAGCCAGGGGACAGGGAACAAGGGGCAGGGGCTCTGGAGTCCGCTTATCGCCTTGCTTCTGCTAGGCAAATCAATCAATTTAAAAGCAATTGCCGTTAATGTGCAACGTTTGTTTGGCAGCTGTCAAAAATTTGCAAAACACACACACACAGGCACACAAACAAGCACAGACACAGATACAGGACTGGCAGCCAGGACACTCGAGTCCTTGAGTCCTTGAGTCTTTGGTTTATTAGTTCGTGGCCAACTGAATCGTCGATGTCTGGGTCTTTGGGGTCAATCGTTTGGCGTCTGCCACTGTGGTCGCTGATTGATGATCAAAGCAGCCATAATTGGCCCATCCAAATGGAACTACTGAATGTTGAATGTACATATACTCCTGCATATACATAAGTACGTAAGTATGTATGCATGTATGCGTGTATCTGTGTGCCAATTGCCGACTACTTGTGTGCGCAAAGCGATTGGCGGCTCAATGCCTCGGCCTGATTGATGTTTGCTGTCGGGGAGCCGGCTTCAATGATGAGCCATCATGTCTGGTGGGTGTCTTCCTTATTTAGGAAGCACTTCTTTCATTGCTTTATTTGCATTTAAGTGTGGAAAGAATATTATGCTTCTGGTACACTAAAAATATTGTAAAGTCTGGCAAAAACTGCTGGGGGAAGAAGAGATAATTCGAATTAAAAAAAAATTATTAAAATTACTTTTCAACTTTAATTGGGAAAATATTGTTCAATTTTATGGACTGGAATGCAAACAATGAATAAATTATAATAATTATCCGAATCGTAACAACGAAATCTTGATAAATATTAAAAAATATTATTAAAATATAAAACTAAACTAAAATAAAACTAACAGGGATATACAATTTGTTTAAGAATTATAGTAATTTTTTTTAGGTTATGTTTATTTAATAAGAATTTTTGAAATTTGTTTATATTTTTTTTGGTTTTGCTTGTTTTTTTCACATAACTTAAGTTTCTTATATCTGGTGGGAATGAACTTAGCAGTTCTGGAAACCTAATAAATTTCAAAAACTTTATATCTTCAGCTTACCTTCTGGAAGATATTATGCTTTAAAATTCAAATTTGATACATTTATTTTCGCGGTATTTTCTTTAAAAAACTTCAAACTTCAAAAACTCATTAAAAGTAAAAAAAAAATATTTGTTGTTCTATTTCTAATTATTTGTCTCTTTTCTCAAATATGTTGGACATAACATCACTCCTCACTCTCAATGTTATGTTTAAAGCAAGAAAAATATTACTGAAATCCCTAATGTATGGGATGTCCTCTTCTAGTGCATGGGCACACTTTCTTCCTACTTCCTTCTCTGCTTGATCTCGTTTGAAAGTGGCTGGTTGTGTGCAGAGTGAATAATATAAAAACATAAAATATAAAAGCAATCACTGAATTTAATCATTAAACTATTGTGGATTCATTAAAACAGTGGAACTAACTGGACGACTAAGTATATATTTCAATACCATATATGTATGTAGCTGCTAGAGAAGTGAAATATATCAGAGTCGTTGAAAGTTGTATTACCAGAAACCGAGTTGAAGGGGCTTTGCTAATAAATTTCTAATTGAATAAGCCCTGAGCAAATGCAAGCACGGACAGGGACCCTGGCACTCACTGGAGCTGGCAATCGTAACTTACAATGCCAGTCGAAGGGCTTAAAAGCGTTATCATATCTTTGTGTCTTGGCGGCGGGGCACAGGGCACAAGGCAAGGCAAAAAAGCGAAGAATATTGTATGCATAACAACAAGCAGCATATGACCAACAAGGCGACAGGCAGACATACATAGATATAGCTGGCGGAGAAGGGGAGAAAGGGAAGAGTGGTGGCGCATTTGCATTTTACAAACAATTGAAAAAGTAGTTAAAGTTTTTCTCTCCGCTCTGCACATACACCACTCACAGCACACACATACTAGCACCGTCGCTCCTGGAAGTATGCAACATGTTTTTTTCTTCATTTCGATTCGTGCATAAGCATAAAAGCGAGGTTTTTGACTTTGGCTTGGCTTGAGTTTGGCATATTATAGTCAATGTCAAGCCCCAGCACCAGTACCAGCACCATCCCCTGCTCGCTCTGCCCCATTCTGCAACCACCTGTCAAAGGTTTTCCTGTTTTTGCTGCTTATTTTGTGCCAAGGATGCACGAACTGTACATCATATGGTGCTTTGGTCTGTTTTTTGTTTCTCACACTTTTGGCGCAACATTTCGCACACTTTCGCTGCACGAGGCACGGAAAAGGAGCTGATATGCGGTTGCTCGGCTTTTTTATGTACCGTGCCGTGTCCGGGGCTGACACATTTCTTTCGGTAAGCCAATGCAGATGTAGGATTTTCCATTTGCTTAACGGATTTCATAACGAGATGAGATACAATTTAATAAAGAAATTTAAGAAGCAAAAGGAAATTTAAGGACACAATGCCCTTCGTAATCCCCTAGAAGATCAATTGGCCATCCCGCAACAGAAACTAAGACCTTGACTATGCAAATGGAATCGTTCATTATTTCGACTATCAATAACTGATTTACATTCGTGCTAAAGCTGCCCCAAATAAGCTGCAAGCACAGACAGAGGGAAAGACAGCGTAAATAGTGCCAGAGTGAGGAGAGAAAAGGGTGGCATTGGGCACCCTAGGGGAAGTGGAACTGGAACTGAATGCGGATGCGGACGCATGGCAAACAATGGCAACAAAATATGCTGCTGCTGCTGCGCTTAAATGAAATGCCAACAAAACCAAACAGTTAAATCGCTTGGGCAAGGGCTGCAAGAATGCCAGCGAGGGGCTAGAAATGGAGATGGGGCTTGGTCCTGGACTGGGAGTGGGACTGGGAGTGGTAGGACTCAACTGGACTGACGTTGGCCTCGGGGCGCGACTCGAAAACCAGCTTCATTTTAGCGTATAATTGAGCGAGCACGAAATATGCGACAAGCGACGAAGCCAGAGGGCGGTCGCTGGCACAAGAATGTGGGCATGGCACAGTCAGACATCCACCCAAGACACCCTCTGGTTTATGTGTGTGTGTGTGTGTGTGTGTGTGTGAGTGAGGATAACAAAGATTTTGCGGAAGTATGAAATTGTACTATTACTTTGTCGCAGCAAATAGAGCGGAAGTCAGTCAACGAATGGCAATACCAAGTTCAGACGACTTGATTGTGTCTTTGACTGCGGGAATGCCAGGGAGGGAGGGAACGGGAGAGGGAGAGGAAGCGTGGAAATGGAGAATAGCTGAGAAGCAGAAGAGCCGGAGGCAAGGAAGTGTCTGCGTGGAAATCAATGCAAGTTGCAAGTTGCAGCTTGCAAGTGCCTTCTCCTTTTCGGGTGTTTGTGGTTTTGTGTGTGTGAAATATTTTTGGCATATATTTCAACCATAATAAACTTCTAAATTGCCAGAACACAGATATTTCACTGCCAGGTAATGGAGTGCAATGTGGTACGGTAGCGCCTGGCACCTGAGTGACTGCTGCAACGGAAACCTCTCTCTCTCTCTTTCCACTGGCAATGGCTCTGTGCACTTGAATTTTCCCACATATTTAAAAAGCCATTGCTCAATGATTTATGAGCTTGTTGGCTGTAAATGAATTGATGGATGCATCTGGGACTGAAAGACGGAACGCCACACAAGTATTTTTGGGTGTGAATGTAATACAAATGATAATCACGGTTTGAGGCATTTTACAGCCTCACAAAAAACATGAAGATCGGGGACTCGGACTCCACTCGACGTAAGCGAGCGAAGGGATTGGGCAAGGGACTTGCCTCCTAGTAATTTAAAATTATAATATTTTATAAATCATAGTCTCAAGTCTAAAATAAACATAACTTGTTCTTATAGAAGTCGTGCCAGAAGTCCAGTATGACCTAAAATAATGAATGAAGTTCCATTCGGAATGCAGTGTCTTGATACAAACATTACTTGCTAAATGATACCACAATATTGTTAGAATGTGTTCAAGCATAAACTCATTATTGTACTTAAAGAACAAGAGCGGAGAAATTATTTATCAACTCATAGACCCCCAGGATATCCTGGATATCAAGTGCAGTAAGCAATTAAGAACCTAATGTAGTCCAAAATATACTTATGCTTGCATGTAATCACCTGGCAACTCGCAGTACCGATGCACCCGTTCCGTGGGCCTGCCTTGCATGTAATCACCTGGCCACTTGCAGTACCAATGCACCCGTTCCTTGGTTCTAGCGATGAGAACAGAATATAAAAGATTAGTATGAATTCTACTCGCAAGTGTATAGACTTTTCTTTTAAGTTCTAAACAGACAGTCTGCACAATGTCGGCCCTTCCTTCTCCTTCAGCTGCTGTTACAAGGTTACAGAGTCTTACGAGTATCTGGCATATTTGGCAACTGTATTATAACGCCCATCCCATTGGTTGATTGCTTTACATTCGGGCATGTCGTTTCCGAATGAGAAAGCCCTTTGTCCTTAATCAATTGATGGTCTCAATTCCCCCTCAAAGTTGTCATCTCTTTGCTGTCAGTTTCGATGCGCTGCGCTCATTATTTGCTCTGTCTGTAATTTATCGATGAAATGCATGCCCATGCACAGAGCCATACACACATACATACATACATGCTACCGGATATCTCTCTCTCTATCTGAGTGAAATTTCAGCTTAATAGTTAATTAGTGACATTTGCGCAAACGTTAATTGTTCTTGTCGTGTTGTAAATTTACTTGGCTGTGCAGCACAGGCCATAATTGTTTATCGAGACCCAATGACCGCGCAAAGACAACCAGCTCTGGCACTTGGCTCTGGACCAATTCCAAGCCCAATCTCCGAGCCAAACGCAGATGCTGTCTGCGCCCTCCTTGGGTGGCAGTCCCTGTATTGCTGGATCTTTGCGGGTGTGGCACATAAATTGTTGCATGCGAATACCAGGCAGGCGCTTTAAGGCACTCGGGCATGGCGTGCTGCGGTTTGAAGCCTCAATTGCATAGCAATCTCATACATCGCATACATGTGTGCGTATGTGTGTGTGTGTGGCGTTTTGTTGATTGATGGTTAACCGGAAAATCAATATCACTATGCTAATGAGACTAGCATACTCGTCCATGTATGCGTATGCACAAACGTATAAAAGATTTAGAGCTCTGTTAATGAAGTCTGCCAGCAATTAGCCAAAGAACTTGGCCCAGGCCGCCTCTTCCGCACTCCTGCAGGCTGCCGGCCGGACCCAACTGATTAGCCATGAACCGACGTTCAAGCCAATCAAATGTTTAGGTGTCAACCTGAACCCGATACCATTTCATTCAATTATTCAGTTCTTTATGCGTTCCCAGTGATGCGTGATGGTTCGGTCGACTTCTGTCTCTCTTTTCTTGCCTTTTCCCCCCTGCTGTCCTCCTGCTGCATATTCATTCATTTTGTCAATTGTCTGGCCGACTGCTGCTAATTTAATTAGATTTTAATTTATAATCATATATGTTTTGGTTCATGCCGTGTAATTATTCAATTTTTTCCGTACTGCACATTATTCCAGTCGGCTAATTACAAAACGTTTCAAATGACACGCGCCTCTGGTCATGCGTTTGTCTATTAATAATAAATTTCCCATTTCCCTGCCTGTTGGGTTTCGTAACTTTGGCCGCTTCATTTGGTCCACTGACAATCCTTTGTCTCGGACATAGTTTTTAAACTGAAGCTTAAAATATAATTTTCAATGCAATCGCAGAATAATGAACTTATTCCAGCGGCAGATTCCTCTATAATCTATTCCTATAATCTGTGGTAGGATAACCTAATTCAGCCAATACGGCAACACTAGTACACAAGATAATACCACTAACCATACAATATATAGACATGTCAATTCAAGTACCGAAAATGGACGCACGAAAGTCTGATATCAGCTCCCTCAGCCAGTCGTGTGTTTGAGTGAGTGAGTGTATGCGTGCACATGCATTATCGCGACTTTTGCGTGTTGTGCATGTGTGGATCAGCTCCGGACAGAGTCGTGAGAGTGTATGCGTGCTCATGCCTTGTCGCGTAGGGCTGTGGGCTTTGCATGTGTTGTCAGCTCCCGAGAGTCGTGAGAGTATTTGTGCTCATGAGCATGCATGTATACTGCGTATTTGCAAGTGTGTATGAGCGCACAACTGAAATTTTCGGTCACCCAACTTTGTTTTAATTTTTGTTCTCGCGCCACCCTTCACTTTAGCATTATTGGAGTCGACCCTTTTCGAAGACGCTTGCCTTATAATACCAGAATAACTGTTATTTTGTACATGCTTTAGATTCTAACTTTGTTTAATATAGAATATACTAATATAATAAGCTTATATATGTATATATATTCAAAAATATATATTTCATTGTATGGTGTATTGTATTATACAATAATATATTTGATCATATATAAAAAAGTAGTATGCGCTTAAAAACATATATACATATATCATCCTTGAATATGGATATTAATGACATATAAATGGGTAATAAATGGGTCCATACGGATTTTAGTGCCACACTTGCGAGTCAAATTTGAAATCATCCCTCTTTTTCTGATGCGATATTCATCCAGAGAGAACTTACAAGTACATCATATGTGTGTGTACGTGTGCAGAGCTGCCGAAACAGCCAGCCAAATATTTTTTCTTGAGATTTCTTGAGACACAAATTTATTTGCTGAGTGTCGCTTATTGACGCGACGCACTAATACCCTATAGACAATTAATATAATTTGGTGTCATGTCTGATGTACATTTTGCATTTGTACATATTTACATTCGTTCATTATATTCGTTTATAGTACATTAAACAAAATTAGAATATAGAGGATATTCAATACATACAATTATTGTAATTTTGTGCAAACGTCATCATAAAATCATAACTAACAATCAATTCTAAAGTAATGAGTGTTTTCTTAGACAGCGGCGTGGTAAAAAACCAATACAAACAAGATATGTACACACATACAGCTAAAGCTCAGCCTCACATACAGAGCGTGTGTTCTTTGCTGTTCTTTGCTGCTGTTCTTCTTCAACTTGTTCACGAACTGACCTACCGCCACAAAATAAATGAAGAACTTATATATTAGAACTTATTTTTTTATTTTTATTATATAAATTATTATATTATTATTGCCTATGAAAAAGCCGTAAACATTTGATTAGGAAAAATTGTAAATGGATAACTGAAAAAATGATAAGCGATCGAAATGCAAAATCATACGAGAAAAAACTCAAAATATTGCGGCAGTAGGATATTTTTTAATATTTATAAGTTTATTATTTTTTGTTTATTTTTTATGTTCTATTTTTCACATGTATGTATGTACAAATATTTAATAGATTTAATTCTAGGCGTGGAATATGGATGTGACTTAATTATTGAAAAGTTTTTAAATTAAGTCACATCAAGTCGACTCAAAGGTCAGATTAATTTTTGACCACATTACAGGTGTAATGGCCTCCTCGTGGTGTTCCATGGGTACCGATCTTCAATCGGAAGCCAATTTGAGCGGCGACTTTATGTCTATATGTACATATGTATGTTTACGGCTTTTTCATAGGCAATAATAATATAATAATTTATATAATAAAAATAAAAAAATAAGTTCTAATATATAAGTTCTTCATTTATTTTGTGGCGGTAGGTCAGTTCGTGAACAAGTTGAAGGACAGAGCAGCAGAAAAGAACAGCAAAGAACACACGCTCTGTATGTGAGGCTGAGCTTTAGCTGTATGTGTGTACATATCTTGTTTGTATTGGTTTTTTACCACGCCGCTGTCTAAGAAAACACTCATTACTTTAGAATTGATTGTTAGTTATGATTTTATGATGACGTTTGCACAAAATTACAATAATTGTATGTATTGAATATCCTCTATATTCTAATTTTGTTTAATGTACTATAAACGAATATAATGAACGAATGTAAATATGTACAAATGCAAAATGTACATCAGACATGACACCAAATTATATTAATTGTCTATAGGGTATTAGTGCGTCGCGTCAATAAGCGACACTCAGCAAATAAATTTGTGTCTCAAGAAATCTCAAGAAAAAATATTTGGCTGGCTGTTTCGGCAGCTCTGCACACGTACACACACATATGAATTTACTTGTAAGTTCTCTCTGTTGATGGATATTCGCATCAGAAAAAGAGGGATGATTTCAAATTTGACTCGCAAGTGTGGCACTAAAATCCGTATGGACCCATTTATTACCCATTTATATGATCCATATTCAATGGATGATATATGTATATATGTTTTTAAGCGCATACTACTTTTTTATATATGATCAAATATATTATTGTATAATACAATACACCATACAATGAAATATATATTTTTGAATATATATACATATATAAGCTTATTATATTAGTATATTCTATATTAAACAAAGTTAGAATCTAAAGCATGTACAAAATAACAGTTATTCTGGTATTATAAGGCAAGCGTCTTCGAAAAGGGTCGACTCCAATAATGCTAAAGTGAAGGGTGGCGCGAGAACAAAAATTAAAACAAAGTTGGGTGACCGAAAATTTCAGTTGTGCGCTCATACACACTTGCAAATACGCAGTATACATGCATGCTCATGAGCACAAATACTCTCACGACTCTCGGGAGCTGACAACACATGCAAAGCCCACAGCCCTACGCGACAAGGCATGAGCACGCATACACTCTCACGACTCTGTCCGGAGCTGATCCACACATGCACAACACGCAAAAGTCGCGATAATGCATGTGCACGCATACACTCACTCACTCAACCACACGACTGGCTGAGGGAGCTGATATCAGACTTTCGTGCGTCCATTTTCGGTACTTGAATTGACATGTCTATATATTGTATGGTTAGTGATAATACCATAAGAATCCTAGATATACGGCCACACTACAAATGTGTAGACCGACGCTCGATCACTTTGTGGGTGGCATCGAAAGCGAGAGAAAGAAAAAAAATAAAGAGCGAAAAGGAAAAGACGTGGTGATACGACATTTTGAAAATCTCACAAATCTGCGTTATTGCGATTACCTGTAAAGCACTTTTAAAGCAACAATTTCGATAATCTGATGTCAGACTTAATGCCGATTTTCATTCTCTTCGAATGATAACTGCGACTCTTACTCCCCCAGTCTGCTTGTTGGGGCTGTGGGATGACTTACAGCATTTATTTATCATAAATTTAATTTATAATTAATCGGCTTTGCACCTTAATCGGCGCTGACAGTAGGCAACCGCCTGTCAATTATGCATTGGACTCCACATTGGAATCCGCATTCCATTCCTATCATCCCTTCGGGTTGTACAACAACTTTTACGCCGAACTGTGGCGGGCATTTTAATTATTTTGACATTTCGCCATTAGCTGTGAAATATAATTAACTGCAGCAAACACTATTTAAATGCAAATAAACAAAGGCTTAAAAAGTTATATGTCTACAGGTAGAAAAAAATATGTGGAACTCAAGAAAAATATTAAATACAAATAAACATAACGTATGTATATATGCTTATTTATAGAAGAGTATATATGTACATATGTACTCACATATATGTGGAGTATCGCGATATAAAAGTCCGATGCGAATTTCCAAGCACCAATTGTATAGCATTTTAATTATATACGTATTTTGTTGTTTTTCCACTGCGACAAATGCAGAAAATAATTGCATTAATGTGTACACACGCACACTCGTATGCCCCCCTCACCATCACTTTTGTATTCATAGATGTACTGCAGATGGGTGTATTTATCAATTAATTGAGTAATACGGCATTACATAAATATTTGGTCTGCTGTCGCCCCCAGGCGTAAGCGCATTAAGTGCCACAAAATATGCGAAAATTACATACTACCACCATACTATATAGCCGCACCGAATCGGTTTACGGAACAGCCGATGTGGATTGACTGCCATGACACACCAGACTCTCTCCGGCTCAAAGAAAATCCATTCTGCCGGCTTATATCATATTACAATGCCGTACCTAAAGCTAATTACAAAATGTAGGGTACATTTCAATGTCTCCGTTTATGTATATACTCTTATGTTCTATATATTTTACTATACCTTTGACCTCGTGAAAATGATAGGAAATTATGTACGAATTTTACAGCATTTAAGAAATTGTCAGCGGAGATGGATTAACCCTTAACGGAGTCCAAAGCAAGCATTAATATGGCCGACGTACTTTTTCAAGCTCTGTTGCACATAACATCATTCCTCACTATCAATGTTATGTTTAAAGCAAAACTAACATTACAGAAATCCCTAATGTATGGGCACACTGTCCTCTTCTAGTGCATGGGCACACTATATATATATATATAAAAACATAAAATATAAAAGCAATCACTGAATATAAACATTAAACAATTGTGGATTCATTAAAACAAAGGAACTAACTGGACGACTAAGTATATATTTCTACACGCTATGTCTACAATAAAGACATAAAATTTTCAAACATTTTATTTTATTTTACATTCTTAACATGCGATTTTATATGTATGTTTTTTTTGCTGCAAATTCGCCAAATATTTTATCAAAATCAATTTTCCAATCAAACAAAATGTAGGGTATTCCACAATCTCCGTTGCCTAAGGAAGATATCGGTTACGCAGAAAAAACTGGATTAAAAGAAAAAAGAATACATAAATACGGCCTTTCAATATCTCCAAATGGGTTTTGGTGTTTTATAATACTTTGGATTATTTTATGGACAGAACATGTTTGAAAATCTTTTCCAATATTAAGTTATTTCTTTGATATGCAGGGCTTTGATCTATATTTATTATTAATATTACTATGTCTAGCATAGTAAATCTTTGATAAGAGTAGGCCATACAAATATATCAAATAATCTGAAAAGCATGTAAGTTATTTTGATCGCAAGTAAATGTTTTGCCACTTGGAAAGACTATCTTCATATTTGAACAGACTTCGCAGATTTATTGTCACTATGTCAGACATCCACACCTCTCGTTGGTACACCAGCTGGTACAATACAATCATGGATATGCCATTAAATATAACATCAGTGCTCGTATACTTCATGATTTCCAAAAATTGGGATCAGCGAAATGAACTTTATGGCCCCAAAACACGAATGGAATGTGGCTTAAATGAGCTAATGGAAGACCAATTCGATGGAGCAGAGGATAAAGGATACAATCCACCAGCTATGCATCTGTTGACAAGCGAGGAGGATGACTAATTATATCCCAATAATAAATAAATAAAGCAAATAAATAATCTATTAAATATCTAGGATTTGCCGGAGACTAATAGGGATTTACTAATATAATATTCTTAAAGCTAATTTTTTTGGTACAATTTGCTTCAACTAAAACATTTTTTTGATTGATAGAAGAAAATAATTCATAAATAAAATCTAAAAGATTGTACACCGGAAACTGTGCGTTGTTTGAAATTGAGATTCACATGTGTGTCCATATGGACAAAACCCGTTTTCCAAAAGACGTTAAAATGAAATATTTGTAGCCGATATACATACATATATAAAAACGAGGGGGAACGTTGTGAGCCGCGGCAAAGGCCGCGGCTCTACCTTATACCCGGTACTCAGTCAGTATACACATACATACAGATATGAGCTTGCGATTTATGCAATTTATTATATGTTCGCAAAAGGGACAAATTAAATTTTGGGCAAAAAATAATATTTCAAAAAAAATTATATTAAATCGGTCTTGGAATATTATACATGTTTTCAATTTTGTTTGCATATGCTTTTTACATTTGGTTCTAAATTTCTACATGACATGTATAACTACATATTTGAGACGTACAAGTGTTTGCGAGAGAGAGAGGGAATGAGAAGCGCTTGGCAGGCGTTGCGTAGCCACTGAAATTTAATTTGTTTTTTCTGGCCGGCAATCTTTATTCTTTTATTTATTCGGCAATCTGGTAGATATGGTAATTTTCCATGATTCTGCGTTTTTGGTTTTCATTTATCTTCAAAATTGTGGATTCCACAGATTTTCGTCTTTTGTGGGGGCGGAAAGGGGCGTGGCAAAATTTTGAAATACACTTGTACTGGTTTGATATCACAGGAGTTTGGATGGAAAGTTTGGTTGCTCTAGCTCTGATAGTCTCTGAGAACTAGGCGACACAAAATACGAATGGGCAAAGCGGATGGGGTCGCGTGTGAGAGAGAGCGAGAGGGAATGATGACTTTCGAAATGGTTTCCTTCATTGTAGCTATAATAATGATCCGATCTGATCCAGATTCAACACTCTGATAGAAATGGGAATTCTCTATGACTCTGCGTTTTTAGTTTTCTCGTATCTTCAACATTGTGTACGCCACAGACTTTCGTCCTTTGTGTGGGCGGAAAGGGGCGGGGCGAAATTTTAAATTATATTTGGAGTAGTGTGATCACACAGGAGACTGGATACAAAACTTGGTTGCTCTAGCTTTAATAGTCTCTGAGATATAGGCGCAAATGAAGAAGGACGGACGGACAGACGGACGGACGGACGGACAGACGGACAGACAGACATGGCTATATCGACTCGGCTATTGATGCTGATCAAGAATATATATACTTTATGGGGTCGGAAACGCTTCCTTCTGGGCGTTACAAACAACCGTTATCCCCACAAATCTAATATACCCGTATACTCTTCGAGTACCGGGTATAATAACATTGGTTTTCAATGTTACTCTGTTAACAGAGCTTACCACCGTTAAGTTAACAGCTGTCAAAATCAGCGAGCAAAAACTTTTGTTACAACGGTTTTTACAATGGATACAAATCTTAGAGGTTTTAATTTATGCCTTTGTTTTTGAACTGTGCAAATTCTCCGTCATTTGTTGAGCTCTCATGCTTCATGAGGGCTTACGGCAACGATTATTAGACGTAACTTTTTTTCCAGGTGGGCACCTTTTTGGCATATAAAAAATTGTTTTTGGGTCAATTCCTTGAGCAGTTCCTTCAGTGTGGGCCAGCCCCAGGAAAGCAAGGACGGAAAGTTGCAGTAACAGCCACTTCATGTTTGAGTCTATGATACTTGGGATGCATTTTTAGTTGCTTTTTATACTCTTACATCGTTCACGGTTCATTTCAATGGGTTCCGTCAATGTCGCGGACTGTATTTGGTATTTAATTTAGCATAGAATCGGCGTAACGAAAAAAAACTGTGAAGGACGAATTAAATAAAAAATTATTTGGCGAAAACACACATTTCTAAATATATTTATGTGTAATATATATACATATACATACATATATGTGTACATAAATCGATTGTATGTAAGGGTTACAAGTTTTGAATTTTATTGATTAAATGATTAGGTTAATCAATACTTGATTATTTGAAGGTTTCTAAAGGTTTCAATAGCTTAAAAGAAGTTTAATTTCTTCCAACTCTAAATTTAAGGTGTAATTATTTATACATATTTGTATTGCACATGAATCGATAATCTTAATCAAATCAAATCCGGGCTGAGTGCGAGGCAAATACGAAATGTGCCAAAGTTCCCCACGAATCTGCAATTTAAATCGAATTGGCGGTTAAATAAAGTGATGACAGCCTTGCCATATCTTTGTAAATAGTTGAATGCCAGCTTTAAGCTAACTTTTAAAGAGCTTTCAATGTTTTCGAAACAGCTTTTAATGGAATAAGGGTTGGTAAATGCTTATATCTTAATGGCAGTTATTTGTTAAAAAAAAAAAACTAAAACGGTAGCGCAAATATAATACAATTTTAACTATAGATATTAATGATTAGCCGGTATAGCTTTTACAATAAATTCTTAACATTAACTTTTCCTATTTATTCACAGGTTTTATCTGCCTTGTACAAAATAACACTTCGGAAAACTTTCCCAATTACGGACAATGCCTGGCTTTTGCACGGCAAGTGGCTGCTAATAAAATTTTAATGCAACAATGCCCACTTGCCAGCGCAGCAGTGATAACAATCACCGGAGCTTGCAATTAAGCGGCTGGGGCTGGGGCTGGGGCTAGGGTTGGGGCAGGGGCACGACTCGGCCAAAAGTGAAAGTCTGCGGGCTAGAGGACGAGCACTTTCACTTTGTCGGAAGGGCCTAGCCCTCTACCTACAACCCAGCGTTGGCCTAGGCTAGGTGGGCAAACAACAAAGGGATAGGATAGCTTCATTTATCTTGTGTTTGCTTGCCACCTTCCTCGGCTCCCCGGGTGCAGCCACATTTTGCAACTCTGGCCGATGCCGATGAGGATGCCGAGTCTCCGAGTCGCGATGTGGCAGTCAAGGTCTGTAGCGCAGCCACGCCCACGCCTCTTGCAAAAAGCACAACGCGCAGCTTTTGTCTGTTAAAAATTTGATGCTGCAGCAGCCGGGCCAAGAACAAGAACAAGAACGACAACAACAACAACCACAACTAACCTTTCCTAATAAAAAACGATTACGACGGCCTTCAGCCGCTGACGATGTTGCGACGCCACCGCCCTCCCCAGACAGGAAGCGCCCTGCATATTGCATGGGCCATGCCAGGCCAGGCCAGAATTGGGCGAAGAGCTTTTGCGGGAGAGACAAGCAGCTTTTCATTGAGCACGCACCAACATTGGGGCAGGTACGTGATGGGACTGGGGCGTCCTCACTGCGAGAGAGCACCAGAATGACAGAGGGAAAAGAGAGAGACAGAGGGAGAGAGAGAGCATTGGCAGTGAGAGCAGACGCCGCTGTGTCTAACTGAATTGAATGGAGGGGACTGTAGCCGTCTCCGTTGGGCGCCAAGACAGTCAGAGCTTTAGAGCTAAGATCGGTTGAGAAGGGTTAGGAGCCCCGAGACTAACTACCTCGAGCTCTTCACTTCATCTCTGGCCTGTATCTGGGGCAATATACTTCGGGTAGGAGTAGGTTATAACACTCTTATTATGATTATGGAAGCTGAACTTAGTATTAAGTAAAAGCCATCAGCACGTTTTGTATGGAGCTTCAATCGATTTCTAGCATTTAGCACAGCAGACCTTCACTTCTGACTAATGATTCATCCATCATTTATAAGCCCACCTGCTTCAAATCGCGTTATGTGGACTTACCCCTCAAAACAACCAATATACATATGTGTGTAGTTGCCTTTTTATCCCTTAAACTTCCCTACAACCGACACATTTCCAACCTCTATCCCTCCTAGTCATACTCTGACGCTCACCACCACCACTACCAGTGCAGAGAACCGGCTTTTTGCAACAAAACAACGACAAGAAAACAAATGTAGAAAAAAGTGACGCCACATCAGGTGACGTGAAGCTCAAAAGAAAGCGAGAGAGCGAGCTTTGAGAGCGGCTTGGCTTGGCTTGGCTTAAAGAGGCAATTATGCTCCTCCCTGGCACAGCTGACGCACGTTCACGTGGCTCCTGCCACCAACACACTCTCACCTCGCATTCACCTCTCTCTTTCACGCTCACACATACACACTACCACTACTGCAAACAGAAACACGCACTCTTCGTGACAGCTTTTCTGCACTCACCGTTGGCTTGGAACGGTCTGCTGCTCCGCTCTCGAGTTCAGTTGGGCGACAGACTCTGCAAACGCTAGACACGACGAAACCGAGAGCTTGGGAGACGCATCGAAAGCTGTGGCCCGTGTACAATATCTGAATAATGCCTGCAAATGTTTGGTGACAGCCAACCCGAGAGCTGAGAGTCCTCGAAGGATATGCTTCAAAGTGTGTGTCGAAAGGACAGAATAGTTTGTTAAATAAGCGAATCCTTTTACCGCAGCAACAATACAAAACGCATGCAACATGCAAAGTGCTCCAATCGTGTGAAAACCGAGTGTAAAATCCGTTCTGAAACCATTTCGAGAAGACGTTCCCGAATCCAATGTAGCGCCAAAAGTTCAGGTAAGAAAATTGATAAGTTGCTGCAAATTTGTGGGCCATCTTCCTTACTGGGAATGAAAACATTGGACGGAAGGAAGAGAAGTGGCAACAACAATTGGGCCTGCAGCATGCTGCAAGGCAGCCAATCAGCGAAAGGCGTTCTCTGACATTGGCTGTCACAAATGTTGCTGTTGTTGCCGTTGCTGCTGCCGTTGCTGCTGCTGGTTTTGCTGCTTCTGGTCCTAGTGATGCCCCCCTTGTTGCTGTAGTCAGTGGCTCGTATCTAGCTTAAATGTCAGGGGCATGTGCACCCAACAAGCAGAGGAGGATATTAGAAATGCCTTTCCCATTCCCCCATCTGCACCCCTGTTTTACTCTCAATTTCTTTAAAATTCTAAAACACAAAGTATAATTTGCTGTTCAAGAATTTCCAAAAATAGCGTGCAGCACGAGTTTCTCTGTGGCTTCAACCGGCTGCTGATGACCAATAACAAAACAAATTAAAATACATAAAAACAAATTATAGGTGAACCTTTTTTTGGCATTTCTTTGCTCTCCCGCCGATCCCTGGCTCTACCCGACACGCATGAATGCTCGGGTCCTGGTCCAGGTCCTGGGCAGGTTAACACGCGACTTTCTGGCTGATTATGCCAAATAATTGTGAGTCAAATTCGAGACGCAACAAAGACGAGCCGAGAAATGCCGAAAACTTTTAATGAGATTTTTTGCGCAAACTCTTGGCAATACTCTACGCCTCGCAGGCATATGCGCTAGGACAGCAGCATAATCTGTCTAGAAGAAACATCTATGGTTCTTTCTACATATGCCATATTCTGATACAATCAGTTGTTTCATGAATATTTGCTAAACGAAATGAAAGACCAATAAATGGGGACAATAAATAATGTATCGAAGAATGCTTCTAATTGATGGCATCTAATATGTACTAGTCCTGTCTTGGCCTTCTAGTGGTATATCCATACAATGTATGTACATAATATATCTGCAGCCACTTTTTTTGTATATAAACATTACATGTTTTGGCAAAAAACAGTGTAAACTTATTCGTTGTTTTCCAACTGGAAATCCGCTTCCTGCCTTGTTTTGGTTTTGTTTTTTTCCGTAGAAAAACAATCGAACGCGGAATGCTTTTAAAAGACTCGACAGCAATCAGCAGCTGGCTAAAACTGCGCGATTTGCATGCTAAATGAAATTAAACTGGGCCAAGAGAGGTGTGCGGTGTGTGGTGTATTGGAGGCTTGGTCTTGGGCTTGGTCTTGGGCCAGCTCTGCAGGATAAGCTGGCAACAAAGATAAGCGCATAATTACCCAATGCGCAAAGTTTTTCCTTCTTCCTTTTGCCGTACGGTCTGTTAAAGTTTTTCATTTGCCAGGAACCAGAAGCCATGATGTTGGATGTTGGCTGTACAGTAAAAAAAAGAGCAAAAATTAAAAATTAATGCCAGGCTAGTTGGCAGATTCTTGGCAATGGGCTGCCATGGACTTTGGTCATTAAATTTGATTTTGCGAAATTGTTTTGCAGATTGTCCTGCCTCCCCCACAGATTAGTTATCAAAGAGTAGCCACAAGGCCCTAGGGCCAGAATTATTAAGCAGGAACTTGAGTTGATTTCCAAATTGTCGGAAGTTTATATTATTCTTAAGTGTTCGCTTGAAAATTCTATAGTCGACATTAGCCATGAAAATAATCTAATAATAATAAATAATAAAATATATATGTATTCGCAATTAGCTGCAGCCCATAAAACAGTATGCCCCGAAAATAAATTATAAATGAAAACCGCAAATTCTCGAGGCTCAGCCCAGGCTCCATTTGTCTTACTGGGATATAATAAATTTCAATTTCTTGGTATTTCATTAAAGCCTTAGCCTCAGTACTGCCTGGTTTTCCACTCGGGAGGCAAGGAGGCAGAGACTTTTGCCTAATGCATTTTAATGGACGACAAATGAAAATGAAATGTTTTGGCAGTGCAAGAAGTCCCTAAAAAAATACTGCAAATGGAAACGCAGGGAACGGGTGGTGGGGGTGGGGGGTAGCCAGAGCTAAAACCAAAACAAATTAGTGGAATGCAACGCAATGAAATTAAAATGGGATTTTATTTTCGGTGCACGTCAGGAGAGTGTAGTGTAGTGTAGTGGCTGCCGTTGCATACTTTGCAGGATGTTTGCTATTTTTGGACACCCCACGCTGCAGCACGCTGCAGGACGCTGGCAGGGATGTCCTTGAGCTGCACTTGGCCAACCACCCACCCACCCGGCCGCACCGGGGAATTATTTAAGCTGTCGGCATAAATTTGCCGCAGGCCTCGGCCGCTGTTGCACTCGTTTATTTTGTTAATTCTGCGGCAAGCCCTCTCGCGCACGTTGCTGCACGTGTGCTGCTGCAGCCGCGTCGCTCTCAATTGACATCTGGGCAACCTTGGGGGCACGCATCAGCCGTGTCGCACTTTCTTCATAGAGATCAGAGACTGTGAAGAGTGGGGGGCCGAGTGCTCCCACGCCGATGAGTTTATTGCATGTGCGACGTCACGCCGTCACCGACACACACGGTCAATTAATTTGAACCAAGACAGCAATAAGTGAACGCGATCGCGATCACGATCGCGATGGCTCGATTGATCAATGTGCCCCAAATTGGGGGCAACTTTCGCTCGCATGTGGCAAGCAGCACCTCCAATTGACACGATGCTCGCTCTGACTTACCTTCCTCGGATCAATCACTGGGCAATGTCAAAGTCAATGCATCCCCATCCAACATCCCCTACCCACATATATTCCACCCCCTTCCCTTCCCATCTGATCACTCCGATCGATCAGTTTGCATAATTGGCCTGATTTATAATTTATGAGGGGCGCTGCCCAACAACTGATTCAATTGAATCAATTAAGCATATATTGAATTATCTGTTGATATTGACAAATGGCAGCCAAATTGCAATCGAAATTTGTGGGAAAATTTGTGTTTGCAACCTTAATAAAGTGCGTGCGATCGGAAACACATTAATTTCAATTTCAATTGACCAAAACGGACTGAAAGTCAATTGCTTTTAGACGACCTGGGCTTTAACAATTTCAGACGATATCTGACGATAACTGATGATAACTGACGATATCTGACGATATTTGACGATATCTGACCTTTTTCGGCTCTATAATTATCTGACTATATTTGACGACATCTGACGATATCTGACGATATGTAACCTTTTTTCGGCTTGCTCTTTTAAACGATAGTTTTTCATATACAAACATATGTATGTCCTATGTACTTACATCTATGTATAAACCTTTGAGAATAGAATAATAACTACAATTGGTCATAAATCTGATGCTTATTTTCCGATTCGATTGCTCCCACCAGCCTTTACATGCTCCAATGACCTGTCATACTTTCCCTGCCACAGCCACACCTACGCCCACACCCGCCCCTTAATGTCAGACAAAATACCTAATTGGTATTCTCTTTTTACGAACTTTAATCTCTTGTTTTGACTCGCTTGGCAGAGCAATGCAAATGAATCAAAACAATCAACAAAACAAAGCAGAAAATTACATAAAATGTACTTAAATAATAACAAATATTTCGTAATTATAAAAATTAAAAAGTAAAAAATGCTCATTAATATGGCCAGATTATCAGTTAAGGTTAAGGGGCGTGGCATTTAATATGGCTGACTGGATTTCCGTGTAAATTAGGGCTTCACATGCGGACGGGGCTGCTGCCGAGATGAATAAATAATTACTGGAAAATATTATCTCTGCTGTGGAGCATCGAATGTGGCACGCTAAAAATAACCTGAATCCGAAATGCTGTCATAAATATTTCAATTAATGTTGCAGCAAAGGTATATGGAGTCTTAGCCAACTCCAACAATGCCAAATTGTTATATGCTTTCCAGGAAGAAAGAAATAAAAATCAAGTGTGGAAGGTTTCCCTTTAATAATGTGAAACCACAGATACCCTGCAGAAAGTTTTTCTCTTTTTCTTAGCTAGTTGGTGGGCAGAAACCTCGATATTTCATGGCTCAATTTCTTGAAAAGATAACACTAATACATACATATGTATATTTCTTGCAGCACAATGTTCTTTAGTTCCTTTCCTGGAGTATATACACTTTCGGTTCTGTCCTTGTGCTTCTCATTTAATGGGTTCGCTTCTCTTTTGCCGCTGTTGTTATGCCTGGCACGCGTTTTATACAAAATAAATATTGCATACTTTACGGCACGCCAGGCAGGACACACCAAAGCAGCTCCGACTCCGACTCAAGCCCATCCCCAGGCCCAGCCCCAGTCCCGCCCACACTCCGGGCAGTTGACTTTTCGTCAACGCTGTTGGCTTTTGTGTGCCTGAAGTATTTTCGTCTTTTATGACCCGGCAACAACAGCCGCGCGAGCGACAACAATGTTCATTATGCTTTGCCCTGTGCAAATTTGCTGCCATCTCTCATTCAACATTTAACCCTCTTTCGTAGAACCCCCCAGACCGCCACTCTCCGCTTTTGTGTGTTTGTGTTTTTCCCACGATATTTAACATGTGGCATTGATTTTATGGCCTAGTGCCGCCAGCTGCTGCCAAACGCAACGCGGGCGAAACGGGCCCAAATTAATTGCTGGATAGGTGCGAAAGGGCAGCCATGTTGCTCCTCGAACAGGAAGCATCAATGTTCTTAATTACCAGGAGCAAGTGGAGCATCTGAAAGTGGGTAAACCTACATACATATTTGTGAATCAACAAAATATTTACCCAACAAACAAACACAAATCGAGATAAATATCAGACACATCTTCTGCTCTGCTCTGCTCTGTTTGCTTATTGAATTGATTCTTAAAAGAACTGATGCACAAAGTGATTTTGAAGTGATTTCAGTTTGGCATCCGTTCTGATGCAGCATCCGCTTTGGGGAAATGCATTAAATCTCAAAATACTACCCACAAAACGGAGAAATTACTTCCTTTATCCTGGCATCTGCTGCTTTTATGACACAAGTTGGGAAATTAAATAGATTTATTCGATTACTCTCTCTGTGTTTCCTACGACTAGCTTTCCCTTTCAATTTGATTTCTATTGATTCATTCAAGGATGTGTTTCAAACGAATGAATAGCTTGAAACACTTTCGAATGCAGTTTACATATATTTAAAGTAGTTTTCCCAATTAAATGGGAAATGAAAGTGAGTCTATTGGTAAGAGATCGAGGAACAGCAGGTTGAATATAAATTTAAGTGGGCCATAATTATTAGACCTCAAACCACTTTTCAAGTTCATTCACCTGTCACAGAACCATATTTGAGAAATTCTACCCCCGAAAACAGAAAAAAACCTAACCACAGAGCTAATTAGACCCTAAACCCCATACCATACACCCATGACCATTACAGGCTGCAGTCAAGCGCGTAAATGGCCAAAATAATTCAAAGCTAATGTGCCGTTATATAATTGACTATAATTTAAAACAAATTTTCTGCCACACACACACAAACACACACACAGACTCGCTGTTGGTCGCTGTTTTTTTTTTTGGTTGGTAATCAAGCCGCATAAGATTTGCATACATTAAAAAACGCTTGGCCAAAACAAACAAACAAAAGCCGCTTCATGAGGCAATCAATCATGAGGGCTGACTTTTATATTCTTTTATTTTCCCCCCCAAATAAGTGTAATTAAACACCCAAATTCTATCAAGGAAGAGAGATACTCAGAGCACCCACAAGATGGAATCCCACAGGATTTTGTGTTTACTTTTTTGGGCTTCGAAATGGTGGAGTGGCCTAAATGAGGGCCAAGAACTCGGACGGCAGGCAGCAATACAAAGAAAAGCTTTTAGGCTAAGTAGGAGACAATCAATGAGATAATAATTTGTTTAAAGTGAGATTTAAAATCGATGTTGGCCAAGTTTTGGGAGGGGGAATAGGTGGCATTCTAAGTGGTGGATGTTTTTACTTGAGCCTCTTTTGAGCTCATCAATTAGTCCCTTCTGTTTCTCGAATCTCTTTAAACAGCAAGCGACAGGTGTATCTATCCTCTTGAGAGGACTTCTCCATTTACCGATTCCATTCCAATGGAGTGGGGCATACAGATAATGTGGCCAGTGTGGCGTGTGTGTGGCGGAATGCCATGTCAACCAGCATCGATGGCGCAGTACCGCAGTACACCAAATCATTATCACACATACGCCGTGTGCGCTGCGCTGCGCAGCGTCTGTCTTGTAATTGCTATTTACACATTTTCCACATGATTTGCCAATTTTAATGAGCATTGTTTGTGCTCATCACCATCTCCTGCAACAGCATCAACATCAACATCTGCTAAGATAGACAATAACAAGGCCACAGCACAGCACAGCATTGGGTCCATGGGAATGGATGGCATTCGAAAAACTACGCAATTGCCATCCATCCCTTTACACACGAGAGTCGATCAAGCATTCACAAAGTGAAATGGGGGAAAATCGATTAGAATCGTTTATTGCATTTCCGGTTCCGAGAAATTGCTATCCGAAAAATGTTGTACCTCTGCGAATAAATCGTATATTTCCAATATATGTACATCTTTGGGCTTAAGCGACCCTCGCAGTATCCTGTGTGTGTATGTGCGTATGCATGGAAATTGAATTCGCTCATGATTGATTGCGCACCGGCCCCAAAATGTAGGCAACCTTCTCGAATGCTCGAATGCCGGAATGCCCGAATGCTTTAAAGCAGACGCGCACACACAGCATCCGCTCATCCTCGCATCCACTTCAATCCTCAATCCTCAATACTCAATACTCAACATCATCTCGCACTCCCGGCTGCCGGCTGCCGCCGTTCATCGGAATTCGTTTACATTTTGTTTCAATTTAAATTTACCTGCAGCTTTCCTCTGCATCACGCGGTGTTTGCATAAAAAAATAATTTGAAAAGGGAATGGTTGCCACGAGGAGGGATGGGTTGGGATGAGATGATGCTGACGGTGGGTGGCGGTGGGCGTTAGGCATAAAGGACTGTTTGAGGATGGTATAGGGCGCTTATTGAACTGTTATTGAGTTATGTTCTGGCGCCACGTTTTCGGCTTTCGACATTCAGTTTTCGGTTTTCGGTTTGAATTGTGGTTAATTCTGTTTGCCTTCTGTTCGGTTTGGATCCTCCGCTCGATGGCTGACTGGCTGGCTGGCTGGTGGAGCGTCAAAAGTGCCAAAATGCCTGCTGCCTGGCTTTTGTTAATTTAATTAGTTTTCAGGTTGGGGGTGGCATGTTCAATCGCATCACGTTCCCCGTTGGTGTGGCAGCTACATTTTGACATGAGCTAAGCCATCAAATCAGACGGAAATTCGTATCTCTGAGAAGAGTAGTGTGTGTGTATGTTTATGTGTCTACCATTGAAATAAAGATTCGTATCTGTATGTGCTTTAATTAAAAACATATAAACTCGCTTACTTGTATGGAAATTGATGAATGTCTAAGGAAAGCGGATGTACTCTTAAGTATTTAATAGTTTGATACGAGAAGGATTAGGGAACATTACAGGTGAGCAAACAGAATGTTCCCAAATCTGGTAAGCCTTTCAGTTCTCCTTCTTTCATTTTAAAACCCCCTCTCAACGTTTAAGTTCTATTTACTATTGAAAAACCACTTTCTTAAAGTTTATCCGTGTCTTCAGCAGAAGTCCTAAATTCATATTTCACCAGCAAGAAATGAATTATTCTACTGTGTAAATAGTGGACGACTCCGCTTCCCATTCCGCACAAAAAACCACCAGGTTATCCTGTAAATATCCTGTTCCATTCATACATATTTATGCGAAAAATCCATTGGAATTGATTGACAACAATAATCCCCTTCAGAATTGGCATTGAAAACTCAAATGTTGCCATTCCGCATTCCTCCGCCAAAAGGAAAAATAAATGGGAAAACATTTTCCTGTGAAACGTTGTTTGGTTTTTGTTTTCAACATCTGTTTTTATGTGTGCCATTTTTTTTTAGGGAAAAGGGAAATTCGAGCCTGAAATGGCTATGAATGTGGCTCATGTTTGTTATTTACGATCATCAACCGAAAAAGAAAAATATGCTGTAATAGCCACATTGCAATTGAGGCTTGTACATTTTGTTTCTTCAATTTTTGTGCAATGGCAACAACAGTTTATGCAAATAGATTTTTTTGTGCCCTCGGCAATATAAATCCTCACGCACATTTGTTTCAATTCATATAAATACTTTTATTTTTAGTTTTAAGTGTGCAAATATGTAGTGAAATATTTTGTGTTGAATTTTTCTTATTTCATCTACTATGCACTTCTGATCAGCATTAACCGCTGGCTCATAGCGTTTAGACTTTTTTAAAACGCAGATAAACATCCGTCAAGTATCTACATAGTAAGGGAAATCTGAATGGATCTTGTGCATACAATTGTGAGAGTATGTAACTGTAGTACAGCAACGTCTTTTATATATAGCTCTTTATTTTTTCTTACTCCACGCTTTTGATGCCACACAAAAAGTGATCCGGCGTCGGTCTACACATTTCTAATGTGGCCGTATATTTTTGGTATTCTTCATATACTAGTGTTGCCGTATTGGCTAATAGAGGTTCTTATAGTACATGGGGCTGTCGTATCGGCTGATAGAGGTTAAACTTGGCAGATCCTTTAGCTCCATTAAACCTTTGATCGGCCTGCAAGGGTACCATGTGTTTCGGCATTCGAAATCTTTCTTTGCCTCTTGTTAAATGTGCAAATATACACATGTTGGTATTTTGTGGTTTCCGTTTCCCTCTTCTTTTTCGTTTCCGGTTGGGCGAATCTTTCTGGGAAAATAATTTAATGAAGTATTTTTGTATGTGGTCGAATGCAATTTGCCACAGAATAGTCAGGAATTTGGAAACCGAGAGCGTGACCCTCCCCGTCCCCTCCTCTCCCCTGCCCTGCCCTGCCACAGAGCCTGTCGTCAAGTTGGAGGCGTTGTCTGTGTCAATTTTTGTTAAATTGTTTTGCAGGCATGTGAAAGGGGAGCCTGAATAAGAGGCGGAGCTGCTGTGCGTCAGAGGAAGTGCTGCAGGGCGCAACAGAGCGGGGAGATAACCTCGCTGTGCCCCGACAAATACAAAAAGATACACAGTTATATGTGTACTTCTGTGTATGTGAGTGTGTGTGTATCTTTGTGAACTTGAGGGTGCGTACATTCTGCATTTTCCATGGCGCCTTTGCTGCGGTGCCGCCTGTGTCGGTCCTTGTTTTGCAGTTTTGCCAAGCTTGTATCTCCTTTGGCCAACATTTGACGCTCTGTTTCATTACTGTGGCACCTCTTCATCGTTGTTTTCAGCTCCTACTCCTCCTCCTCATCCTCCTACTACTATTGTATTCCCACCGAGCCAGCTAAAACTATTTGCCCTTCTTCCCGCAGCGCGAGAAGTTGGCAGTTTGCTGTCGCAATTCCAATTGCTTTTTAAATTGACATACGTAAAACGCACAAAAACTGCACAACTAACATACAGCCAGGCAGCCAGGGAGTAGGAAAGGGAGGGAGGGAGAGAGTGAGAGAGAGGAGAGGAGGAGCAGCGATTGTGACACACAGTTCGTTCTGCTGTCCTTCGGTTTAGCATCCCCCGAGGTATGCAAGGATTGCCAGAAACAGTCAACTGAAATCCATTTGCCAAATTTGTTGCCAACATTTACAAACTGGCTGCGGAGAGGGGGGAGGGGTGGCAGAAGAGATGGCAGAAGATACCTACCCAACAGAGAAAAGTCACAAATGCAGATAGATCAATAGCCAGATGAATCAGGACCTTAAGTTCCGATTCAGATAGACTTTTATGCAACTAAATCTTCACTGAATATTGTTGCATTTCGTGATCCCATATTTCTGGCATATTCAGGCTACGATCTATTCTTCAGTATTGAAATTTTCCATTTATTTGACCTCGAGAATACTCATATTTTGTGTCATCTCTGAACCATTTCAATTCTCTATCCCGAACATCCCCAACTTCCGACTTTCGAGTAGCGGTAGGGGGTATGGGGCAGAGATTCAGCAGTAGATCACGGTTAGCTCTGCACATAATTGCCGAAACAAAAAGTAATCAATTGTCTGCTTATAAATATGAAATGAGCTTTCCAGATGCGCACAGGCAGGCAGGCAGGTGGCATCTGAGTGTATAAGGATTCGGTCCGGGGATATCCTGTAAGCGCTTGCGAGGGGTCATTTCTATTCCTGGCTATTATTGTACATCCATCCATCCATCTGCCCGCCCTGCCTTACCTGTCCACCTGCCCACCTGCCTGTCGCTCACAAAAAAGTTAATTTCCAGTTCCGTTGCCTACTTTCAGGCGGCCATTGCAATGACAATTTGTGTATGTCTGTCTGTCGTTGTTGCTGCTGCAGCTGTTGGTCCTCCTGCTGTGGCTGTGACTGTCTCAAAATGCGTCACAGTTGCACTTGTCTGTTTATTATGAGGCCACTCGAGTCTCGAGTCTGAGGGCTGATACTGAGACCCACCGCAGATCCTTGAGCCTGCCACTTGGGATGCTCAGTCGCCTTTGACGTGGCCTGGGTCGTGCTCCTTTGAATTTAATTTATTGTTTTCGTTTGTTGCTGCTGTTTGTTTTCCAACCCTCAACCTCCCGCTCCCCCCACATATTCCATCTGCCTTGCGTTTCAAGTGTCACAACAATGTCGCAGTCGCTTTTATTGCAACAAAAGACAACAAAAAAATGCGTATTTTTTTGCGCACTTATTTGCGCTAATTTAATTTCTTGTGTAATTTTATTTTTATGTAGTCGACTGAAGGCGGCAGCTGCCTTGAAACTGAGACGACCTCCCCTCCCCTCCCCGCCCCTGCCACACAGCCTTCTGCGCTTTGTTTGCCTTGAGGCAAAACTTTGTCAACAATTTCGCGTACAACATTGAAAATTTCTGCTGTTGTTGCGAAAAGCAGGCTTCGAGCGAGTGAGAGGACAGCGCGAAAAAAGCATCTCATCATTATGAACACGAGCCTTGCCAGCCTGCCTTGCCCGGCCCCCTCCCCCCTCGCCCCACAGTGAGTGAGTGGGGCGTGGCAGCGTCGAGCGTCTCTGCGAGTGTGTCACTTTAGCGAATTTTCTCCGGCGACAAACATGTTCCCAGCACCAGCAGTAGCGCGAGGCCCCAGTGCCTACTAGGTCCTGTGTGGCTCTGAGTGGCTCTCAGGATTCGCCTTTTGCGCCCTAAGGTCAAGCGTCGTTTTTGTCATCTGGCATTGCCTACTTTGGGGCGCAAATAACAAATAGAATTGAATGGAGGCGCCTCTCCTTGCCTCGCCTTGCCTTGCCTCGAATGGATTCCGGCACTTAACATAATTCAAAATGCCGTCGCTAGATGGCGCCAATTGTCTATTACCTGTTAAAGTTTTCAGCCTGCCAAAAAACGGAAGAAAGAGAATGAAAGGCAGTCGCCAACTCAATTGGGCGCCCGAATGTCCCAATGCCGTTGCAGTTGCAGTTGCAGACGCCTATTATGGCCTGTGTGCAATAACTTTTGCCCTACTGCACTTCTGCACTTGGTATCCTAATTAGTGTCCACAAGGACCCAAAGCAGAGTGCCATTGAGAGTGACAGTGGTCGATGGCAGTTCCGTTTGATTTCGATTTCGGGCCAGAAACAAACAATTTGCTCAACCTGCCAGCTACTCAGCAAACTTTAATTAAAGTAACCTCAACAGAATTTAAATACTTTATAAAACACAGCTTTAAGCCCCCTAAAGACACTTTCTTAATATGTTTTTTAAACACAATGTAAAACCTTTTAATTAGGACTAAGTAAACCTTTGAAAAAAAACCATAACACCTGCTCTCCGGCATAATTTGTGTAACCATTTGCTAGGCTACTTGGGATTCTCGGCCATTTGGTGCAGACTTTGTTTGGTTTTCTAATAAGCTTCCCCCTGTTTCGCATGCCTTTCATATTTTTCAAGCACCTTTTGATGGAGCTCATAAAACCTGAAGTCTACTCTGTGGCAAGTGCATGCTGCCAGCAGCTGAGCTTCTGCAGCTAATGCGGTATGCGGCATGTGGCAGGAGGTGGTGGCTATCTTATGTATAAAGATATGCCAGCCAATTTCGAATGTAAAAGTTTTCCGGTCAGAGTTCAAATGATTGCCCCCGAATGCCGCTGGGGATGCCACAAAATGAAATGCAAGCCAAAATGCACACATAGTTGTTGCCACACGGCCACACAATCCTCTACAGAGGACACCTACGCATTTGAGCATGGGCTGGGCTGCATTGAAAAATATTTGCATTAACATGCAAAAGAGCAGCCAACACACGCACACCAGTGCAAATACACACACACACATACACCCACTGGGTAAAAGTTTATCCGCATAGGATTTTTTCTCTTTTTTTGGCCTGGACCCTTTTTGGCTTTTGCGTGTTTTGCTGCTTGGCAAGCGCCCATAACTATGCAACGCCCTACAACACGTCCCAACACATGAGTACATGTGTGTGTGTGTGTATTTGCTTGCCAAGAGTTTGCTTAATGTTTTTATTTGGCTTCTGGGGTGGAAAGAGTGCACAAATCATAGAAATTCTTCAATTAGCGGTTGGGGAATGAAATGAAACGGAACGGAACGGAATGGAATGGAATCCATGCCATCGGCAAACTTTCGCAAGTGGAATGCAAAATACCAAAGTTCTATAAGCCCTGTCAGCAGAAATACATACATATAAATTCTCTATATTTTTCGTCAAAACAATGGAGTGGAGTGTGTTTTCATTTATGAATATCCAAAAGTTGTTGAAATTTGATTATATATTCCTGGTTATTGCATTTAAAATACCGCTTATACCCTCTGCATATACCTCTGAATATGCATTTTCAAGAGCTTTCAAACTTTAAACTATATTTTGTCAGTAAAGACCAACTTTCAGGCTGTCCTCACGCTGCCAGCAACTTAATTAAAGTCACCAAACACATCTGCACACACACGCACACACACACAGGCTCATGGACAGCACACGCTGGCAAAAATGGCAAGTGAAAAGGTGCCCAGGACGTGATGACTACTCGTACAACCGAAGGCAAGGAACGAGTATCAGAAGTCAGCGCGCATAAAAATCACTCGACACACGCGCCCGTCAAACGCAGCCCTGGGAGGGCCAGCCATTTGTGGGCGTGGCCTTATAAATTGCCATGCCTTAAAGACGGTCTCTGACATAAACAGGCAGCAGTCGCCGGTGGGTCCCCAAGTGTATGTATGGCTGTATGTTTGGGTGAGAGTGGGTTTGGGGTTCTTGTGAGTGGGGCAAGAGAAAACAAAAAAAATGTAGCATACATTTTAGCGCCAAAAGGAAATGCTCGAGCAAGAACAGCAACAACAATGAAATGTCTCCAACAAACAAATGGCTTATACAACAACAACAACAAAAACTATATCTACATTTTGTTGTTGTTGCTTTTGTTGTTGTTGCAGCTCTGTGTGTCAAGCGTTTTGTTGATTTTTGCTTCGCCCTTCCCTTGTGCTCCTTCTGGCCTGAGTTATACCCTAGCCATAGATTATTATACTATTGGGATTAGGCTTGCTGAATGGCATTAAATTACGAGAGAATAACACAGCACTGAAACCATCGATTGAGTGGAATCAAGGATGAAACCGCAGAGTCGAAATCGAAGGCTGAAATAGAAACTTGTGGCAAATACTTACACTGTTGCTCGAATATGATACCGAATAGGGCGGAATATCTTCAAGGCAACAGATTTGAACTATGTGAAATAATAGATTCTTGGATTGTGATATATCAGTCTATGTATTACACCATTAATAGCTTCCAACATCTTCAGACCTCTTTGTACCCCTCGCGGCTGAAGCTGTTCTTTATTTTCCATCATTGTGTGCAGAAAGTATTCCGTTTAAAGCCGAGTTTGACTCGGAAAAATAGCTATTTATATAAGACTAATACAAGGAGGAATACGAGATGGAACTCAATCATAACAAAACCGGCTTAAACCACACAAAATTAATATTTGAAGTGCTTTAAAGAGTATATACGTTTCACTCTGCTTTTTATTTTCTGCACATTTGTCAACGATTTCAAGTGTTTTTTTCTTGTGTGCGGCCTTTGTGCGTGGCCTTTTTGCATATACTCGTATATGTATGTATAAATATTCTGGCTTTTTCCGCTTTCCCCTTTTTTTTGTGTAGTTTTGTTGCTGTGCAAATGATGGCCAACAACGACAGCAACAACAGCAGAAAAAAGGACGAGGGTAGTGTGTTTATGGACCGCCATTTTGGCCACTGGTCGCCGTTCTATGCAGTTTTCTTCTGCTGTGCCAACGCATCGGAGACTCTGCGGATATGGCCACGGATACGGATGCGGATAGGGGCATCCATACCCATCGCTGTCTGTTCCTCCAGCTGCTGCTGCTGCTGCTGCGCAGTGATTTAGTGCTTATGGCAAGTTTATAAATTAAATTTAATGAAGCAGCAAGTCGAACTTTTCGCTATTGTCCCGACTCCTGCCTGGCAGGCACTCTCGTGTTCCCACACAGGCACAGGCAACACACGTATTGATTATGCGACCCCGGATGCTCTTGTTTCAGCTGTGTAAGAGAATATTTGATTTAGTTGCTGGCGTAATGGTAACTTCGCTTTGTCCTTGCGCCTTGGCCCCTGTGTGTTTTTATCTGAAAAATAGATCAAATTACGCATTTAAGCAACATTGACTAGCAAATGTCGACCGGCCTAATTGGCCTCTCAAATGGAGAGGCCACCGCTGCGCCACCGATCCGCCCGGAGGCGGCAATTAGTCTACAAGGATTTTGGGGCAGGCACAATCTCTGCAGCCAACTGCGAATGTCAAACACGCATCAATTTCCAACGAAAATGTAATTATCGGCATCGGAGGAGAAACATCAACTTTTCTTCTTTTTGCCTTTAAACTCAATAGGCCGCCCCATCCGCCCCCAACAGCAACAGCAACAACAACAATAACTTTGGCACCACAATGGGCCTGGCAGGCTTATGCAACATAATCCTAGTTTATGACAGTTAAGGGTCCTAGCCTTCGACGTGTGTTTGTGTGTGTGTGTGTGCGTATGTGTGTGTATGGGAGAGTTTCTAAATGTGAGTTTCTTGCGGCCTCTTCAACCAGCAGCTGCTCAACGAAGTGTGCCACACACACACACACTCGCACAAACTTCTAGACGTATCGAGTCTCAGATACATACGCGCACGAATGTATAGGAATCTGCACAAGAAGGAATCGAAATACAGTGGTTGGAATACCACTGAAAGGGCGATGAATGCCAAGGAATTTTGTGGTTTAATCTTCGAATGGGTCTTACTTATGCGAGAGTATAAAACTGTCGTATCACCACGTCTTTTCTGTTTCGCTGCTTACTTTTTTTTTCCTCTTGATTTCGATGCCACAAACAAACTGATCGGGCGTCGATTTACACATTTGTAATGTGGCCGTATATTTAGTATTCTTATGGTACTATCTTATGTACTAGTGTTGCCGTATTGGCTGAATTAGGCTATACTACCACATTTCTAATTTAAATTGAGATTAGATTGGTATTGCCATTAGTTTATTCATAAACTACCTTCTCAGTCCCTAATGGTGAGTGATGAACCCTTCCAGAGGTCCTTAACCACTGTGCACTGTTTCTGGCTCCTGGCTTCTGGCTTCCAAAAGCTTTGACAAGTGTCAGCGGCACAAAAGACGCGCCTTCGATAGGAATGCATGGATATCTATGTACAAGTGAGAGTCAGTGTGTAGATGTGACCCCGGATCACACAGGCTGTGAAGGTGAACAGGGTGGCCCCTCCCTCCCTCCCTCATCTTTTGTGTGCTGGCATAATTGAAGATTTCTTTGTGCGGCGCCACAAAGTGGGTCTCTGGTGGGCGGGTGTCTCAATCGCACTCACAATTAGACTATAAATATTTGCCGATTGTTTGGCAGGCAGTTTACTTCCCTTATTTTTAAGAGCACTCACTGCCAGTAAAAGTTTTCAGTATGCCACATGCCGCATGCCGCCTCTGCAGAGAGCAGGCAGCATGAAAATATGCGGGCAGAACACAAATGCAAATGTATTGTCAAATGTATGAGGCGTCGACAAGCCGTTGACTGTCACCGGCCTCGTTCTGTCCCGCTCTGGCAAGCGACATGACAGCCGAGCAGGGAGGGGAGGGGGGAGCAGAGCCATAGGCTATGGCACTTTTTGGAAACTCATTTACATGTTTTTAAGGCGACTTCTCAATTTCGGAAAGATGCAGCCGAAAGAGCGAGGCGAGGCAGGCGACACATGTTCCAGCACTCGACTCCACATCTGCCAGGATTGTTGTTTGTTGTCCATCTGCTGCGGCGCTGCTGCGCTGCAGCTGCAGTTTTGAATGGTCGATAAAATCGACAGAGGACATGCACGCAAATCCATGAATACACACGTACACGTGTGTGCATACAAACGAGCACAAATCAAATACGAATGAGAATGCGAATATGTCCGGAGAGTATCGACTTGGCAATGATGGGCCCTGGGCCCTGGGCCGTGGGCCGTGGGCGTATCCCCCTGTGCAGCAATACGGTCATGATTTTACAGCTTCCGCTTGGCGGACCAGTTCGAAGGACGAACACGGAATCTGTCAAGTTAAGCTTTAATGGCCTGGCATGAAAATTGATGTCCCTCCTCCCTCCAACAGAGACAGGACTTAAAGGACAGCCGACAGCTGAGCAGACTGACTGGCACCAGAACTCTTAAGGCCAAGTGTTGGCAGTTGCCTGTTCCTTCTCATGTCAATAACCTCGTTCGATAGCCATAGCCTCATTCAAGTCGCCTTGCCACCACTTAATTGCCTTCTCTTAATTATTTATGCCACAAAATTCTGGGCCCTAGTATAAGAGGTGACATCTGTCACACAGCAACAGCAACAGCACTTACAACACATACAGCCCAGCCCCAATGCGATTTTACAGTAGAGTTAGCAATTTTAATTGCGGCCTAAGCCACTCTCATCCATCGCCCAGAGCCACATGTGGCAGCCACGTCTGGCAAAATGCAAAATAGGCCAAGCAGCTGGCTCGTCTCACACAATATGTGAAGAAGGGTGGGGTGGGGTAGCCCATAAGGGGAGGTCTATTGCCCACTCGTTGCGAGTAGTTAGTGCAACACAATGACTTTCAATGGATGAACTCAGATATATCATAGTGGTTGTTGTCGCTCTTGTCATTGCATTGAATTCATCTTGAGAGGGACACCTGCCTGTGGAGACCATTTATCACACACTAATAGTAATCTCCCCAAGCCCTCCCCTTCTTGAGAATTCCCAATACACTAATGATTCAATATTCGATTTTAAGCACAACTTTAAGGGCTCCACTGCTCCTTCGAATTGGTGACAAACTCGTAGAAGAGATGTCCTCCCGGGGCTATGGTCACATTGTCCTGGCATTTCCTCCCTTGGCTGCCTTTGTCTTTTACTTTCTTGTTGCCACAAAATATTTCGCTAAGAATTTTCCTTTTTTCCTTGCTTTGGCTGACAGCAAATTTCTTGTGGTAAATTTTCACTCAACTGTCAGGGATAGATGGGGCCTTTGTGGCTGCCCAGCCGGGCAGCAAAAACCGCTTCCAAGCACCAAGCCTGCCCACCACCCCACCAGTACGGCAGCCCCCTCCCCCCCTCAGCATCACTATCACCTGAGAATTTCGCTTTAATTGCGGTCAACGTGGCTGCGTCTTTGTCTCCGCTTCCACTCGTGAAATGGCAAATGAAGAAATACAAAAACAATAAAAACAAGACCCAAACCGAAACCAGAAAACCAGAAAACTTGCATACTTTTAGATGCATATGCCATGAATGCCATTGTAGGTATATTTTCCCCAGCATCCCAGCCTGCCAGCCTCCGCTTGTGCGCCATGGCCGTTATTCTTGCTGCTTTTTCCCCGCTTTCGGTTCGTTTGCTTCCATATTGATTCGCAGCGACAGCGCCGTCGACAGCGACGCTGGCAGGAAATGAAACGCATTTTCTGCATTTGTGGGGCTGTGTTCATTTCTGTCTATCTGTCCGTCTGTCTGTCTCGCTGTCTGTCCTTTCTGCCTGTCCATGAGCCCATGTTCTAGCTGCCTGTTTTTACCTCTTTTTAGTTGGTTTTCCAACTTTTTTCTCATTTTGTTTTGTCTATGTTTTTTTTTCTACTCGGTGTCCTCGGAGGCACAGTGTCCTGCAAAAATATATGGAAATGTAATAATACACGAAATTACTTTCGATTTGGTTTGCAATCGTTTATTCCGCTCGTTAGATTGAGACGACAAAACGA
This sequence comes from Drosophila algonquin, assembly GCA_035041765.1. Classification (NCBI taxonomy): domain Eukaryota; kingdom Metazoa; phylum Arthropoda; class Insecta; order Diptera; family Drosophilidae; genus Drosophila; species Drosophila algonquin. The sequence goes on along the minus strand of JAWNKY010000495.1, from coordinate 865,938 downwards.
TCAAATATAATGGTTTCTGTTTTAAAAAGATATTTATTGAAAATTCCGCAAGAAAACACAGGAATTGATTCAGTTCATTTCACTCATTTTCTTGCATCACAGAGTGGTTTTCCTTTTTCATCATTGGTCAACGTTTTTCTAATGATTCCAATGCCTTAACGATTCCAGAGCAGGCACCACTTTTGGCAGATTGAAAGCTAGACAAAGTGCAGACTTCTTTTCTATTTTTTTTAATTGCAGTAAACCTAGTTGAACCAATTTATTTTCTGTATTTATGGGCGGGTTGTGTTGATATGATACGTATTTATTTTCAACATCTTTGTGCCACAGTACAGTGCAGGGCCCTTCAATTAAAACCGATTTTTCGTATGCATTGATGGTTTTTAGTTTTTAATAAATGCACATGGGCGACATCTGATTGTGTGTGTGTGCTTTGTGTGTGTTTGTGTGTGTTTGTGTGTGTGGGTTTTCGGGCTAGCTGAATGAATTTAAAGCCTTCTCGGTAATCTGACAGCTTAAATTCCGCAAATATCTACGTTAATTGGACACATGTCCATAGTTAACATTTTGCCGGGCAGACCATGTGGCGTATGCTTAATTTCGGTGAATTCCTGGCAGGCACATAATGAGGCACCGACGCTCCATGGCTCTCTGGCTCTTCGTGGCTACATGGAAATGCAATGAAGTATTATTTTACGCATAAATCATAGATAAACCCAAACCCGAACACGCGCGTGCCCACACATTACCATATTTACCTATAAATTAACCCATCGTACATCGTGCAACGTGCTGCGTGGCATATGCCACGGATAGCCACTCTGTGGCTCTGGGAAGCTGTCGTCCGCGTTGCCGCTTAATTGAACTAAAAGCTGATGTATTTTCTGCGCTTCTTCGTTTTTTTTTGTTTGGCTTGTTGTTTTTTTACAGTTTTCTGCTATGCTATGTTGATGCTACCGCACATTTATGTGATTTATGAGGGTCGCAAGCAGCACCACCACGGTCCAATGTGGGAGTTGCATGCCACATTTTCATTGTTTCGTATGCCATTTATGCCATTCAACTTTACGGCGCGGCCAGAGTCGTGCATCACTCGTTACGAGCATGATTTTTCAAGAATGTCAGCCATGAACAGCTGATTTACGATAAGTGAGAGTCAATGAATTCCCCCAACACAGAAAGGAAGGGAAGCTCACACATACCCCTACATATGCTACCCCTACACATGTATACCCCTCTTGGCTTTCTGCTGAGAAATATATCCTCTCCGTTCGGTTTTCCTTAATAAAAATAAGATAAAATTACCTTCGAACGATGGTACTTTCCGAATCATGTTTCGAATGATGGAAATCCACGTTGTACCAGTTTCCCATAAGTGAAAGGATATATTCATTTCCAATTGTACGAAAAGAGAACCGCTGTTGCGTGCCATCATTGAGGAATACAAGTTATAGTCGTAATATTTGTTGTTGAATGTAGATCGAATATCAGTTATAGCCACTTGATCCGCGATTCGACTTTTAGAAGAAGAAGAAGTTTGTTTTCAACTCCGCCTGCCAGGATCTGTATTGAATTCAAAAAGCTGTTTAGTAGACTTAGAAAACAAGCCCCAGTGGCCTAATGGAGAAGGCACCGGCCTCCTAAGCCGGGGATTGCGGGTTCAAGTCCCGCCTGGGGTTTAGGTTCCTAACTTTTTTTTTATTTTTTTCTTTATATATTTTTATTTCTATTTTGCATCTATTGTTTTATCCGCTGCCCTCAAAAAGTACTGGGTCATATTTAATTAGTGTTGAAGAATGTAACATCGAGAAGGAAACGTTTTCGATCTCATTGAGGATATAGTTTCTTGATCATCAGTGACCGATTCGATTTAAAAAGTAACTCGAAGCCATCCTGCGGCTTGTCTCTTCGAACTCCTGGCCTTCGAACAGTATTAGCCTCACAAATACCTTGAATATCCGTTGCAATAATTTTGAAAATTAATTTCAATTATTGCCTTTGTATAGCCTTTTTGTTCACCCAATAAGAAAAGCCCTGCGAGTAGGTCAGAACTAGAGGGTAAATGAAAGCCAAGCCGGCTTTCAACCGGAAGTACTACATATACATACACACATAAATACATATACATAACAGGCATATACACAACAAAAGCGAAAACTAAAAGCAAAACATTTAATTAAGCCAACACGTGCGCTTCTGGCCATTACCCCCTCCCTGGCTGCTAGTGGAAGATCGCCGCTAAGGCCCGTCCCGCCTTAACAGCCGGGTGGGGGGAGAGGGTGGGGGGAAGCTGACAGCATTGTTGTGAGCCATCCAGGGTGCCAAAGGGGCTTTGCTGTCTGGGCCGCTTTCAATTTCTATGTTTTCTCCATTCTGCTGGCCTCTTTGTTGGACTTCTGCATGTCGAGGGTGCAGCTAATCCACCAAGCCCCTGCCCCCTACCGCCTACCCTCTGCCCCAGGCAGGTGCCAAAGGAGGGGCTCGATTTTCAATTTATCCAAGAATGGATATTGTGTACAGCCATTGGCTTATATGAAATAAATGTATCAAAGCCATACATTATTGTTGGAGTTGGATTCGAATTGATTCTCTTTGGAATTCAATTCATCCGTCATTTCATTTAATCAGAAGAATATTTATGTACGTATTGTCCACCTGCTGCGATTCCTGGCATTCATCACTCACATTCTATGCATCCCATAATCGGATGCGAAACTCTTTGTGGCAGCAATCAATAATAACTAGATAACTAGAAAAATCTTTGATAGCTTGAGTATGTGGGCCACAATGGAGAGATTCTTGGAATTTATACCCCCATATACTTGCACATATCTTTGCAGCTTATGGATCTCGTTTTTATCCGTATTGTGAGAGTATATAACTGTAGTATAACAATGTCTTTTATATTTCGCTCTCTTCTCGCTTTCGATGCCACACACAAAGTGATCCGGAGTCGGTCTAATGTGGCCGTATATTTGGTATTCTTCTTATATACGAGTGTTGCTAATAGAGGTTATTATAGTACATGGGGCTGACGTATCGGCTGATAGAGGTTATCCTACAATGCAAATGTGCTTTAAAAATTGCTTTAAAGAAGCCTTATTACCACTCCATTGATGTGCGAATAATGATGCTGGAATAATTGTGATTATCCAATCGAAAATCATGATTTGAGTGAATCGCATTTGGCATAAATAAAATAAGTTTATGTGCAGCCAATCAGCATATGCAAAACAGCACAAATGACAAATTTTCGCTTGCATCATGCCCGTACACGGGCGGATTACCCGTAGGCCTGGAGCTGGAGCTGGTCGCTTAATACTGGAATTTATGCAGTAAGCCTTTAGGTAAATCTTCCACATATACATATACATATACATATAGTATGTATGTATGAGACTATTGGCTAAAAAAAATGTGGGCACCTTTAGCCAGGCAACTCGTAAATTTCGCGCTGGTCAGATTAATTTCTTTGGAAGGCTTTCCTGGGGAAAATCCTTGAAAATATGTAGATGGCAGCTCAGGGCAAAAAAAAGAGGTGATGTTAAATGAACGCCAAGGCAAAATTTATTATCAATGTTTGCGCAGTTAAGCAAAAAATAAAACGCCACAGCGAGCGAGGGTTGGCCTTTAAGGTGGACCGACCCCAGACCCTAGACCCCACTTTTGAGCGGCTATCAAATGTCATTTTTGAGGCCCTGGCCAGAAAATGTTATCTGAATGTTTTGACAACTTCCTTGACGCTTACTGCCTTGCACCTGAATGTCGTCGTCGTTGCCGGAAATACGTATACGTATACCTACATATTTTCCCCCATTTTCGCTGGCCCATCTTGCCGCACAAGCTATGTGGCATCTACACTCGTTTTTCCCCCTCTCAGAGCAGTTTATCAAGGCACTCTTTGTGGGGCAATATTTGGGGCAATATTTGTGTTGGCTTGAGTTTGCCCGTTTATTTCTTTATTTCTTTATTTTTTTATTTTGATTTATGGCAGTCGTGCTATATTTTTTCGGTCTTTGGCCAAAACTATATCTGCCATAAACAAATATTAAGTGAAAAGCCAGAGATTCAAATGCGGGCTCGTAAATTTTCCGCTGCACGAAACAAAACTTGGACAAAATCTTGGGCATTACCATTACAAGTAAATTTACTTACGAGATTTGCTGACTCTGCTCGGAAGTTTCTTCTGCAAGGTCTTTGCCGCCTTCTGGCTGTCTGTCTCTCTGGCCACACTTTTGTCTTGGCTTTGTTTTAGTTTAGTCTCAATCAACATTTAGTCATCCCTTTACTTAGTCACCACCATTCAGTGACTATTCAGTGCAGTCTGGTAGACTCCTTCTTCTACGTTTAAACATACATATTTATGGAATTATATTCGAGGCAGCAAACATCCGCCTGCCAATAACCATTCATGATGCAGGATGGCAGGACTGTGGCAGTCCTTGCTTTTGCTCATTAAAAACACACACCCAGGCCCAGGCCCAGGCCCAGGTGGTGGTAGGTGCTGGCCATTCATTAAATGTTCGCTTTACTATAATTTCATGTGGGCAAATATTTTTGCTGTGGCATAAGCGAGTGTCAGACAGCGAGGGTAGAGGGGAAGAACAGCAAACATGGCCGTTACTCTGCCTTCCATTTTCCACTCACACTCACGCTGTCAATGGGCTAGGGGCTGACGGTTGGGGGCTGGGGCTGGTTGTTTCTGTGTTGCCTGCAGCGCACCACTTCCTGTTTACATAAGCAAACACGTCAATGTGTCTGATGCCACAGCCAGCCCCTCCACGGGTGCCCCTAACTTTTGAAAAAAAAAAAACAAACTGTACATTAGCTCAACAAGGATTTTGTTTTCAATACAAAAGCACAAGCTGCGCTTGTTCTAAATATACATACATATATATAGACAGTATACATATGTGAATGCATCAGTGGGCTTTAGGATTTGCGTGTGTGTGTGTGTGTGTGTTCGGAGGACACTCTAGAGAAAGTTTAGTGCCCCGATAAGCACAGCACTGACAATGTTATACGAAAGCCATGATTTACAATTTGGAACTTTCAGGTAAATAGCATATAGTATAGAGCATAGAGCATATAGGGTTTGGTATTACGACCTGCCATTTGCAGGCCTCCTGGCTCTGGTGACGCATTAATTATCCTTTGAGGCCACATCGATTTATCCCCGCGCAAAGCGCGTGAATTAATGGCCAACGACTTTTGTATCGAGTGGTAAATGAATTATGGCCACAGTCCCCTCCACTGCCCCCCCACAGCCCCTCGCCACTGCCACGTTGTCTCTCCATTCATCTCAGCGAAAGTTATGTAATAATACAATTAAGCATTTTCTCATGCTGAACGCTGAACGCTGCGTTTGATTAACAGAAATTCCGAGTCAGCCAAGTGTAAGTCTGCCTGCCTGCCTGCCCGCCTGCCTGCCCGCCTGCCTGCCGAGGAGTGGGTAGCTGCTGCGGGGGACTGGGGTTGGAGGTTGGCTTAAAGTTTTCCCCTCCAGCGACCAGATGAGAGTGGCACAGCGACGAGAATGCAATTTAATTAAAACGAACAAAATTTCTTTTCATTTCCTTGGGGATGGAGGCAGATACTACGAGTAGTCCTGGGTGTCTGGGAGGGGGCAAAGAGCTGTAACTTTTTTGCTCCATCGTCCAAGGCAATACTACGAATGAGCTGCGTAAGTTATTTGTCAGAATAGAATACACTTTGAGCCAACAAATGGGAATTTCAGTCAAATAATTAACGAGTAAATTTCAGAGAATATTTGTTAGGTATTTCAACAAAGGAAATCTCTTTCTAATAAGTCGCTTACTCGCCCAGAAGGAGCAAGGAGCAAGGAGCATTTCTTGCAAGATTAAAGAAAGTACCAGACACACACACACACACACACATATGGGAGGAGAGGAGGAGGTGGCAAGCATAGACACGCTTTTGTAATTAAATTAGCATTAATGTTGTCGCTGGGATTACGGCTCGAACATTCCGTCACACTCGTCCTTCGTCTCTCGTCCTTCGCCTGCGCTGCGTGGGGGCTTCATCAAATATCGCTCATACGACGTGCTGGCCACTTGAGTGAATTTATGACGCATTTTATGCACACAATTGCTCGACTATTGAGCCATTCCTGCTCTCTCGCCAGCTCTGGCCAGCCGGATCTGCGCGATTTCTGCTCGCAGCCATTAAATTTCAATTTTCATTTCAATTGCAACGTTGTAGCGTAATTCATTCCGGGTTTTATGACCTGCACCGGGGTGGCTGCCACGCAGCTACGTGCCTCTAATTGCCACTGCGAACCAACTATTGTCAAATTTTTGCCAAGAGGGCTATAAATAAACACCCAGGGTTGCAGACTTTAACAGAATGTTGAACAAAACTTTTTACCCACTTTCGCCGTCGCCATCTCGCACTCTCTTTTCCTCTCTCGCTTTTGCCACTGGCCGGCCGTCTCTTTCTCTTTTGGCTGCCGTCAAACAGAAGAAAGTAAAAATGATTGAAGCAAAAAGTTTGCACACAAGTTAAACGAAGTTTTTAAACACAAAGTGAGTAGAGTAGAGGAAAAAAAGCAGAAAAGCAGAAACCGAGCAAAGAAAAAGAAACAAAAAAGAGAAAACAAAAAGTTGAATCAAGTTGCAGGCAAAAAAAAGTGAGAGAAAACAATCCCAGTGTGAATTAAACGAATCTTGAATGCTCTCAGATGGAAAATCTTTTAAAATAATAAATACCTAGAAAATATAGTGTTTCCTGGTACCCTGAAAAGTCTCGCGATCGGGGGCTTGCAACAGCTCTGGGGACTTTACATATTTAACAAACTAGTGCGGCATCGATGCAGTGTCCACTCCACCCCACGGACAGTCCACAGAGTGCAGAGTGGACCCAATGGAATAAAGTGTATTGCCGCTACATGGTGGCAATGTCGGAAGTTCGGGTTAGGCCCAAGCACAGACTTGTGGCCGGAAGTGTGCACGTAAGCGTCTGTGTCAGTGTGTGCTCAATGTATGAGTGTTCGTTTTGTGTGTCAGTGTGTGTGTGTGTGCTGCCCACAAGGAGGAGGCTGTTGGTGTAAGTGCTTTTTCAAGCAAATTGCCAATGTAAATGTTGCAACAACCAGTCGCTGCAACAACTAAATGCGACCCTCATAGCAGCTGTGTAAACAACGCCAATAACAGCAGCAACAAGAGCAAAGTATTTGCTGATGACGTCAAAAGGCACCCACACACACACACACGTAGGCAGAGAGACACACACAAACCACCCAAATGCATTTAGCTGCCCCATTTACCCCGCCCCCCCGCTACACTCCTACCCTTGCCCTGTACTCTCATGCAGACAACTCAACAACTGGCGGCAACTCAATTCAGAAAACGAGGAAGCAACGCAACCAAAATGGCCGCAACGGGCCTTCCTGGCCGCCATTTTGCGTTTCGCTGAGGCACGCGCGATTTGATTTGATTTCATTGCTCTTCAGCCTCTCCAGCAAAGCAAAGCCCATTAGGCGCTGCTCGCGAGGCAGCAACAGTTGCAATTTGGCCTAGACTTGGCCAAGACATATACGAGTATGCAGCATGCAGCATTCTCGACTTCAGTAGACACTTATTATGGCAATCCCCTAATCTATTTTTGAAAGATTTATGCAGAGAACTGGCCTTGATTGTCGGGATAATTCTATGCAAAACATACGAGTATTAATGGACACTTATGGATGTTGTCATCTACTCAAGAGAAACTATAGCAATTGGAAAGTTTTTCCCATCTTCTGTTTTAGTATTCGCAATGTTTTTACAGGAGTGCCAAAGAAATTGTATGCAGATTTCAATAGTCTGCTAATTATAGAGCAGTCATTTATATGTTAATCTCTAGGACTAACAGGAATCTGTATGGTTTGCTCTGATATCTTCTGAACAAGTTTTCGATTGTTCTATAGAAAAAAACGTCCCATGCTGCTTGGAACTAGTACTTTCCTGGTTGCCAACTGTCTTGTGTGTCTATCTCGGCTCCTTTCAATTCTCTTTGAGAGCTGAGTGCGTCTTTGCCATTGCAAATTAGTGCCACAGAAAAGTGCTTTCTATGCGGAGGGAGGGACTTTTTCATTTCACGCCATCTTGGGCCACACGGCGTATGCTTATGCGTATGCTTGATGCCTGTCTAATTAGTGTCTTATGAAGTCATATGTGAAAGGCAGTCTCAACTCAACTCAACGCTTATCATTATGCTTTGCTTAACGTCTACTTGCAGTCACAGCCACCGAGACTAGACCACTTGCAACGTGCCACAGCCACAACAGCAGGAGCAGGAGCAGGAGAAACAGAGAGCAACAGGAGTACGAGTACGAGTATTAACTGGAAAGTGCGAGTGCGAGTGCGGTGGACGTGCGGGGAAGCTGTAGAGGAACGCCTTCACATTGGATTACGCGCAGTTTTACCTTAGACCGGTGCCAATTAGTGGCCAACAGCAGCAACAACAAACGCAGCAGCAACAGCAGCAGCAGCAGCAGTTAGTGCAGCAACAATTGCTAGCCCAACAGCAGCACCAACTGCAAATCCAGCAGCTGCAGCAACAACTGCTGCTGCAACAGATCGAACGGGAGTTGCAGCAGCACCAGCAGCTTCTATACAGCCAGCGACAGGCGCAGAGTAGCTACCCCCCTGTGCGGCAGCGTTGGCTCTCCGGCAGCCACTACGACTACGCCGCACCGCAGCAACTTCTGCCGCAACTGCAGCAACAAACGCATCCGCATCCGGAGCTGCAACATCTGCAACATCTTCAGCAGCAGCAGCAGCAACAACAACTGCAACACCAACAGCAGCAGCAACAGCAGCAACAGCAGCAGCAGCAGCAGCAGCAATACAGTTACTATTTCAGTCGGGGAAGCACCAGCACCAGCTCCGGCCTGGGTCTGGGACTGGGCCTGGGCTTCGGTCTGGGCAGCGGCAATCTAGCCAGCTGGTATGTACCATGACCATCAATCCCTGCCCAGGCATATCCTTTGCCTTCCTTCATCGACAACTTTTGGACTCTCTGCCATTTCAGGTACCATCTGCCCTCCACGTCGGCGCACATCTACATCGGGACAACCAGCAGCGGCGGCGCTGGTACAACACCGTACCCCTATCCGTATCGGGGACTCGGAGCCTATTCCGGCGGCGGCTATCCGGCAGCGGCTTTGATCAACTTTGATGCCTCGCCCACCCCTCTGCTAGCGTCAGCTGGGACCTCGCCAGGCTATCTGCCGCCGCTCCCTGTGCCGGCAGTCCTACCCCCGCCGCCCCCGGCGCCGAGCGTAGCCACCGACTACTACTTCAGCAGCCGGAGCACGCGCACGCTTCCACCACAGCCGACAGCGGCAACGGCCATAGGAGCCACCAGCACAGGAACAGCAGTATCGGCATCAGCAGCAGCATCGGCAGCCAGACTATCGCCGTTCCAGGAGTACACGGCTAGTGCGGCGGAGGAGCTGCAAGCTGGCTATCGCTACAAGGCCACGCCCCGAAGGCGCTACGACGCCTACGACAACTACGGCTACCTGCCGGGCTTTGCCAGCACAACCGAGGACGAGGAGGACCTACTCGACGAGTGCCTGCCGGCGGCCCTGCTCTCGACGGACTGCGACAGTCTCGAGGAAGTGCGCTTCCTACAGCACCAGGCCGAGGAGGAGGACGACGAGGACGACGAGGAGGTTGCCACACAGCTGGCACACATTCTTGACCTGCCCGATTTTTTACATCCTTACGGCTGCGGCAGCGGCGGTGCAGGCGCAGGCGCAGGAGGCAGCAACAGGGCCAGCATACACAGCCACAAGACGCCGCCGCAACACGAATACCAGACGGAGCACGGCTCAGCCGCAGCCGCAGCCGGAGCGGGAGGAGGAGGAACTGCCACAGGCGGAGGAGGAGGAGGAGTGGGCGGCACGGAAGGCGGAGGCAGCATCAGCGGTGGTGGCGTCGGTCAGTCGCAACGCGAAACGGTTGAGCAACGCTATCACCAATACCAGTACCAGCAGCAGCAGCATCAGCAACAGCATCAGCAGCATCATCACCAGCAGCAGCAATTCCACCATCATCATCATCAGCAACAACATCAGCAGCAGCAGCAGCAGCTCCAACAGCAGACCCAGGGGCAGCAATCGGGGCAGGGGCATCAGCAGCAGGCGTACCACTCGTACCAGTATCCGTCGCAGGACAGCTGCGAGGGCTTCAACCACTTCGCCAACGACGCCACCAGCTGCCTGGGCAACCAGAGAATGATGGTTAGCAAATTGTGGAACAGCTGCTTCCCGGAGTTCACGCCGGACCATGTCCATCGGCACAACTTCTATCTGTGCCAGGTAATGCCAGGAGGAGTGCCACATTACATTCCTCGTACGACTCTGTCACTCTCTCTCTCTCTCTCTCTTCCCCCATTTAGTGGCAACGGAACACCCAGGTGCGGATTGTGTACCTGTTCTATCGCTGGATAACGGCCATCACCTGCTTGGCGGCGTTGGTCTGCTCCCTGCTGGACATCGGGCGCACCGAGGAGCACTTTGAGCACCACTATGCCAAGTGGTGGATCTATCTGACCCACTGGGGCCTGCTCTTCTGCACGGTGCAGGCCTGGCTAGCCGCCTGGATTGTCACCCAGGGCATGATGGTGGAGCGCGAGGACTTTGAGATTGTGCGCCAGGCCAAGAAGAGTCGCCTCCATCACCTGTACTGGGTGCTCTACACCTGTGCCACTGTCTATGCCTTCATAGTCACCATGTGCTATTGGCTGTTGGTCCACAATTCAGGTGAGTAAAGACTCCACCAAATGTACATATGTATATTTTCAATTGTCATTATCAAGTGGAACAAATATGGTTAAGCAGGTTTCCATAGCTTAGAATAGAAAGTAATCAAGTCAAGGTCGTGCACAGAACCACTTGTCCTTGCACTCGTCGGTGTCCAAATAGTAGATGGACTGATGATGCATCAGGCAAATGCATCCCACAGTCATGGCGAAGTTGATGTACACCTTGGAGGCTGCATCCAGGTACTGGAATGTGCTAAAGTCGGATCGCTTTTTTGAGTGCAGTTTTTGGGACAAGTACATGGCCCAAGGCCCGAAAACCGCCAGGCACAAGGTCATGGGCACAAAGTGGTGCATAGCCAGAGACGAGGCGAGAGCGAAGAAGGAAAACATCAGCACTGTGATGCTCACGAGTATTAGCACCCAGAGGTCCGCGGTCAGCATTTTCGGCACCCAGATACCCAGCAGGGTGTAGAGGAGGAGCACACCAATGCCGGCGAGGATGAAGGGCCAGGTGAGGTCCAGTTCGCATATGCTGAGGCACATGATCGCCAGGGTGAGGCTCTCGAAGATGCAACCGAAGATGATCCAATTCAGGGGGAATGTGAACTGCAGCCGCCGAAAGCCGAAGAAGCCCAGGGACAAGTTGAGCCACGCCAGGAACAGGAGCAACGCATTCATATTCCTTTCAATGCGGTACACCTTGGGCTTCCACAAGTACGTGTTGGCCATCCATTGCAGCGAGGCCAGGGACACCTGTGCAAAGATGAGGACGTAGACGTAACAGAGAAAGGCCAGTCGTGAGGGTCTCTTGGCCCCTGTCAGTACTGTCGGTTTTTCCAGACTGGGCTCCTGGTCGACGTACACGGTCTCCGTTTGAATATCCATCATAGTGTCCCTGTACCGTGGCTCGGATAGAGGTTCGTGGTGACTTGCTTCCTCATCATATCGTTCTCTTCGATACGGCTCATTGTCGTACGGATCGTCATCGTACGGGTAGTCATCATACGGACCGTCATTGAACGGCTGATGACCATCATATAGATTTTCATCGTCGAACTCGTCCGGCCTCGAATGTACATCCGTTTGCGTCGCTGAGGATACCCGACTGGAATTTTTGTAAATTGACATACTGCCTGTCAGATTCAGTGCCTCAAGGTAACACAACGACGACAGGACAGATGACAGAGCCAAACGAAAAAAGCAAAAACACAAAACCGGCTCACATCGATGAGTGATCCACAACACGGCGCATGGGTGGCCCCAAACTCCAAACTCCGGCTGTATCTGTGGATCTATGGAACGGCCCTGGTGTTCATTTTCATCAGCATCCTGCTGATCATCTCCTTTGGCTTCATCAACACTGAGCCCGAAGAGTGCTGTTGCCCGGCTGCCTTTTCCTTCTTCAGCCTCGGCCTACTCTCCCTGTTTTTCTATGTGAATGTGATGTTTCTGCGGCGCACGTTTCCAGTCAACTGGATAATGAGCTGCAGCATAGCCGTTGTCCTCGGCCTGGGCACTGCCTCAATGCTGGCCGAGCAGACGGTCGGCTATGTTATGCTGCTTGCCCTGGAGGTAGTCGTCATGATGGGCCTCCTGCTACTGCTCGGCTACTGGCTGCCGCCGAAGTGTCACCCGCTGCTGTACATTGCCCTCACTTCGCTCATTCTGGCGGTCATAGTCTTTATGCCGCTCAAGATCGTCTCGGACCACACCGAAGAGAACACCGATGCCCTGGCGGTGGGGATAGCTCACTGCGTTCTCTGGACAGCCATCTGCCCGCTGCTGCTTTTCCAGTCGCAGGTGATCAACGGATACTGGGACAATGAGTCGCCCTATCTGGACATACCGCTCTGCGGGGTCCTCCTGCTCATCGACTTTCTGGCCTGCTATGCCTTCCTGGATGCTGTAGAGCACATCGAGTTCGCCATCGCCAATCTGTTCAGCTCGAAGACCATGAACCTTATGTCCCGTGTCGCAAGCAGCGAACTGTGAGCCGCAGAAGAGCAACCTTTCTAGCCCATTTCATAGTATTCGTATTCGTACAATAATAAATGCCAAAAAATATAGTACTCGTACTTTTGCTATCCACATTAGATAGGGCCGTACTATCTGATGTGGATAGCAAAAGTCTCATCGGCAATGCGACTTCGGCTCCTGCTATCTCGTTTTTTCCAGTGTTGAGCAATGAGTCGATTTCTCCAACAGGCATGTTCGGGTTTTTGCTACACAAGCCAGCGCACTTGAGTGTATGTGTGCCGAGCACTGCTATAAATGTAGTACTTAGTGATAGTAGTAGTACTTAGTGATAAATTAAGAGTCACCTAAGTTTGAGTGTTTCATAATTGCAATATTCTTTCAGAAATCCACAAAATTGATACCTTGAACATTATGGTGCATGTGCTGAACTCGATTATAATGCTCATCGATTTGGCCATTGTGGGGCATCCGATTAAGATGAGCCACGCCTACTTCACCACGGGCATTGGACTGGCATATGCCATATTCACTGGCATCTATTTCTTGGCCGGCGGCACAGACAGGTGAGTGGTCAGCCCACGTCCGAAAGCTTCCTGTTTAATGATCTCTGATTCTGTTTAATAGGAAAAATCAAACTGCCATCTATCCGATGATGGACTGGACCAAGCCGGGCAAGGCCATTATTGTTACGGCCTGCGCCATAATTTTTACCTTCTTTGTCCACTTCTGCTGCTACCTACTGTACCGGGGCCGTGTCTGGCTGTTCACCAAGCTCTGCATTCGTGGCCGCCACAATCGGGACGGCGAGATGGGCGAGGGTCTCAACGATGACTCGGGCTCTCGCATGGGCGGCGGCGGTGGCGTTGTGGGTGGCACTGGAGGCGGGTTCAGTGGTTCGGTGGCTGCCGCTACTTCTGTGTGTGTTGGCGCCGGTGGCAGCGCCCAGGATTATGCCCACCAGCAGCAATATCCCATTGCGCAAACGGAGCAGCCGCGGGCCGGCATCCAACAGCAGCATCAGCAGCAGCAGCCGCCAGCCAACTACCAGGCTCCGCCCCAGTACTCTGGCTACCTGCAGCAGCCCGTCGTGGCTGGCGTCAATGTGGGGGTGATTAGTGCGGAGGGAGTGTACCAGCCGATTGGCACCGATTCCGGACGCACCAGTGGTGGCGGTGGCGGCGGCGATGGCTCCGGAAAGCACAAGTCTGCCTCTGGCTCGGGCTCCGGCTCGGGTTCGGGCTCGGCATTGACGCGCACCGTGGCCCACTTGGATGCGTCGCAGCGGGAGCAGTTCCTCAATCCCAACAAGATCGTCGAGTATAAGATGTAAAGGCGTTGCACCCGGCACCGGTATACGTTCCACTTGTCCATGAAGTTTTTGGAGAAGCACTGTGCCCAGTGCGAGGCGACGCGCAACGCCATCAGCGAGGAGCAGCGCCACCTCGCCGATGGCGGCGGCTGGGCCGGGGGCGGGGGCGGGCACAGTGGTTAGCTTTAGAGTTTTAGCTTTGATGTTGCTCAACTCAAATTCCATTCAACTATGTATCTGCCAGATCAGATCGGATCGGATCGAATCGAATCAGTATTGCACTTGGTATTGTACGGCATATTGTAGTTTGTAAAAGTAGTTTCGTAATTTTGTAAAAGCTTTGCCAGTTGTTTTTTTTTCAATGTGTAGACTCGTTCGGTCTGCTAGCGACTTCGAGGAGAAGAAGGAGTACCAGTTGGAGTGCTTGTCGACTATAATATTGAATAAATTTAGAATATTAGGTATATATATTCCTCTAGCAGCATAACATCCCCTTACGATATCCCCTCCTCAAGCAGGGGGTATATCTAGATCAGAGGCCGGTAGCGTCATGTGCAATTTGCATAGGAAAAGGCCACGGGGCAGCGCAGTCGGCATACGCGCAGCTTAAAAACCGCGGCAGAGTAAATGAATCGTGTGGCTTCGGCTTTTTGCACAAAAGGCTTCATACTTCTGCTCGACAGCGCCGTCGACCCCTGATCTAGACGCTGGATACTGTATGCTGGATGCAATTTCCAAAACAATTTCAAATACTTTGAATGGACTAAGTTGAACATGGATATATGTTACAACTCACACTAGTAGCACCTTAAGTTAAAGCTCAGTTATACATATGTATTTATACCTTAAAATGCATCAATTGTGTTCAAGATTGTCGTTCCACACAAATAGTTACAATACAATACGTTCGGCCCATACTCCTTATGAAAGAACAAAGCAAACAACATGTCGACATGTCAACACACATACTGCCTAAAATTATGTTGCTTAAGTCATTAATTTTTAACTCTACATAGTTACCATAATTTCCCATTTATCCGCCTAAATTTTATATATCGGTGCAGGTGTAAGGCAAGCACATGGACATGCACCGGGCCCCAAGATCAGTCAGAGTTGGACAACAAAATATAGCTTAATATATACTTAAATTAGGATCGTATTTGTCAAATCTTGGGGCACTTAAGACCTGGACTGGACTGGTGCATGGTCTTGGACTTGACAAATTTAATTGGCAGTTTTAGTGGCGCAAATATATGTATGTAGAGAGGATGGGTAAAGTTTAACTTTAAGATATGCTTGGCATTGAGTTGCTTAGTGTTTAGTAAATTGATCAGTAAATAAAATACATAATTTCAATGGAGGAAAATAACTCTACAAAATATAAAGCACGACCGCAAAAACAATATTATAAATACAAAAGAATATATCTAAAAGAAAGTATTTTAGCATATAATGTTGAAAGTAATTAACTAAGAACTATACTTTTTGCTCAGAAAAACAAAACCAATGAAAGAAACAAATTAACGAAATTCCTGTACCCAACGGGGGGTTCAGAATGTTTTCCGTTTTATCGTTTTGTTGGTTTCTGTTTCTTTCCTAAGTATCCTAATGCAAAACACTTAGCAAGTGATTAGAAATTAAAATGGAAGTGGAAATATGGTACTGTATCCCCTATGGTACTCTTGGTACATGTATGTGTATGCATATTTATGTGTATGTAAATAGTTGTTTTCATATATGTTGAGCGAATTCTATCTATATTCAAATGCATCCCCCAATGACGGGAGGGAAGCTCCTAAAAACAATGAAATCAAATCTCGTATAAAATTGTAGTCAACTCAAAACAAAAATGCAACAATGAAATGAAAACCAAAACAAACAAAACTAAAAACCAAAAACAATACCAAAAACCAAAACCAAAATCAAATGCAATGAATAAAACTCGTCAAGAGGAATGTGTTAACAAGCAAAACCAAATACAAATACAAATGCAAAAGCAAATGCAAATACAAATACAAAGCATATTAAACTAAATATACAGAAGTCGAAGTGCAACCCCCCAAATACGAGTAGCACCCCTAGATATACATACTCGTACATACACATATAATAAAAATTATAAATAATAAATAAAAATACAAAAAAAAAACACACACACAAACACAAATACAAATACAAGAATATAAAGCCTAGTAAAGTAATGCAATTAATTTTTGATAGATTTACATAAACAGAACGCTCATAGATCATATTTTAGAGACCTCCCCACACACACACACGAACACACACAGAAGCAAAACAGCAGACAGCCGACAGAAGAGATCCTTAGATCTTCATTTTGTTTTTTCGCAGTTTCTTTTTAGATAAATTTAACCAGTGTTGGTTTAGGTTTTTAGCAGAACTGAAAATGTGCTTCGTATTTGTGTCAGTTTCCCCCCTCGCTTCCCTCGTTTCTCCCACTCCCCCCAGCATTTTGTTGTTTTCCAACATTTAGCATAAATGTATAAATGTATGTTTATATAGACTGAATATTATTAAAAAAACAAAAAAAATAAATAACTAAATAATATACATAAAAGACGCGAATAAACCCTTTTGGAATGTGTAAAAATATAAACAAAACCAAAAACTAAAGCCAGAGTTCATATTAACCACAAAACGTAAAACAGTAAGCACATATCAATAATTAAACAAGATCATTCTTAAATGAAAATAAAGGCAAAAGCGAAAGCAAAATATAAATTAAATTAAATGAAATTAATCTAAGCGAAAAGCAAACGTTTCAAAGTAAAACAAATCAAAGTTGACCTCATCAAGAATCACCAAAAAACACCAAACAAAAACCAAAAAACAAAAAACCAAAATGTTTAAACTTGCATAAACAGAAATATGTATGGTATGTATAAATGTTAAACAATCATTACAATACAAATACAAATACGAGTATATGTATATGCAGAATATATTTCGAAAAAAGAGAGACAAATTCAAATATTATATTTTGTAGATTTTTAGTAAACTAGAAGTGAGTGAACGTGAACATGGACAGCATATAATATACACTAACTATATATGTATACCCACTGTATACATACATACATATATACAGTACAGTACAGTACAGTACATATGTACATCCCAGCATGCATTGCATTGCATACAATACATAGTATAGACATGCAGCTCTCTGTACCCCAAGCGAGGCGAGGCGCGAGAGTTGGGGTAGATGGAAAATGGAAAAGCTTTAAGTAACCCAAATGGTTGGAAGAAACAAATAAAAGATGAATTAATTGCTCAATTGGAGTCTAAAATCCATTGGCTCAACAGGGGGCGAGCATTAGTATGTGTGAGGTCAGATGTCAGGCATTGATACGATTATACACAAAACACAAAACAAATCATTAATTCAAAACATTCAAAAATGTTATTAACACGAGCACACCAAAATGGAAAAATGAACATTTTTAAAAAGCTGCATGCGAAGGAGTATAATGTTAAATTTCAATATACGAGTAATAGTGAAATTTACGAGTAAGTAACTAAAACTAAAACTAAAGCAAAGGAAAATCACAAAAACAAAAACACAAACAACAAGCAAGCAAATTGTTTACTTCAAAACTACGAGTATTTCTGCGCATTTAAGCAAAATCGTATAAAAAAACAAACAAAAAATGGTTAAACATTTCCAATTAAATGAGTCGAAATTTTGTTAACCAATTAAATACGAAAACACATTCAAATTATAAACGAAACAAGATTTCAATGAACAACAACAAGCTAACAAAAACAAAAATACAAAACAAAACACAAAATTTAGAAAGGAAAACTTATTAAATCGTTAGAAAACGCATGAAAATGTTAACGCTAATGATTGGAGGGGAAGGCATTTTAAAGGTACAATATGTATGTATTACCAACAACAAGAAACAGAAAAGTATAACTCGAAATTCATTAGCGAACGTACAACGTGTGCGTATGCGTATGTGTATGTACATATGTATGTATGTATATGCCCGTGTACGTACAGGCATCATATATATGTATTATTATTAACTATTATTATGTATTTGAAAACAAAGAATTGTGAATTAGTATTAAACCAACAAAAATGGCAAACAAATGGTGGTAAATAAAGAATGTAAAAGATAAAAAAGTGGAGTATTTAATCACAACAATCAGTTCCTTCTTGCATATGTACATATCTCCTTGTCTTCCCTTAGAAACTATAAGAGCTGATTCTGTGTGCAGACAGATAGAGAGAGAGAGAGAGACGGGGCAGTGTGGAAACAGTTAAGACTTGGGAATGATTTGATTTTCCCTAAGCGGTAGAACCATGTACTAGACTTACCGCAGGCTTCGACTTTTGCTACGGCAGAATTAAAATATAATAATAGAACCCAGTCCATATCTTAGTTAAATATTAATAATAAAAGAAAAGTTCCAACATTTATCATTATCTCCATCATTATCTCTATCTGACTTGAAACTGTCGTATCTGTCTGTTAAGTGAAACATTTGCACAAATGATGTGCCTGATGCTATCGCGGGGTCGTCGCATAAGCGATGACTAAACCGGTGTAGACTATGTGCTCGTCGTAGAATACAAAATGTATATTTTAGATACCTCCTTAAAGCGTACCAAAATGCGTACCAGCTATACATTACCATTAAAATATATCCACATATGTATGTATGTATACATATATGTACATATTTAGCCATCCGCTCTGCTACAAACATATACTATGTTATTTTCAAGAGTCCAAGATGCCAATTTTATAATAAATATAAACGGTACACAAAGAATTCAACGAGATCACACCGTCGCCGTTGGGATGTTTCTTATCATGAATGTGCTATCAGTCTCCGGAATACAATAATATTCAAATGCTAGGGAGCAAGCAACCTCCGCACTTTGCAAAAACCCAAAGACGTGGTTCCGAAAATATTTGTTATATTATTTTTTATATATATTTATATATTTGTTTTTATTTATACAAGACTTCTGGATCCATTGCAATCAGTTTGTTTTTGAAGCGACAGTGCGAAAGTCATGTGAAAAATGAAGTGCTCCAACTTTGTGGTGTTCATCCTTTGGCTTTTCCTGCAAGGGGAATCCTCCCACGCCAGGGGAGACCAAGAAGTACATTTTCCGCTGGAAGGTACCATCGAGGCTCAGTGCAACGGATATTGTTTCTCACTTGTAAGGCCTTTCCTTGATAATTTTGCCGAGTGTAAAGTGGCCGCCGATGCTAATGAAGATTTAGAAAACAAAATATACTTAATGGAGACGCAGCTTAAATATAAAGACGAGAAAATCAAAATGGATCAGCAGCAAATTACAGACAAAGAACAACAAATAACGGATCTGAGGGAGCAAAATAAATTAAAATCAGAAAACAGTGATTATCAAAGGGAACAGTCTGAAGCTAAGATCAAAAGTTTGGAAGCAGAGATTATACAACATCTGGGCAAGCTGAATGCAACGATCGAAGAAAACGAGGTAAAAGGATCTAGGATATTGGATCTAGAAACACAAATCAAAGAGTTCCAGGGAGAGCTGAACACCAAAACGGAGGAAATCAAAGCTTTTAAGCCCAGGATAACCGTTTTAGAAAAAGAAATGGAAGTAAGCCAGGCCAAGATAAAGGATCAGGAGACGGAAATCAAACACTACCAGGACCAGCTGACGCTTAAGGAGGGTTTAGTGAAAACATTCGAATCCACAATTCTCGAAAAGGAATCCCAATTCAAAAATCTAACCTCGGAGATGGAGCTGCTAAGGGGAACTTTTGAAGTCCGCAGTTGCTTACCATTCGTCAACTCAACAGATATCCATACCATAAGGTTGCCCGGATTAGACCCATTCGTTGTGTCCTGCAATTCCAGTGTTTCCGGATCTGGTTGGACTGTCATCCAGAGACGACTGAACGGCAATGTAGACTTTAATCGCACTTGGACCGACTACAAACAAGGGTTTGGAAACCTCCGGGAGAACTTCTTCCTGGGGTTGGAAAAAATACATCAAATGACCCAGGCCCAGCCCCACGAATTGTACATAGAGCTCCAAGATGTTAATGGATCCACCAGCTATGCTCGCTACGACGATTTCAAAGTAGGAAGCGAAGCGGAAGCCTACATACTAAAATCGGTGGGAAAATATTCAGGAACAGCTGGAGATTCACTAACTGTACATCACCTGAACATAAAGTTTTCCACATTTGACAGGGATAATGACCATTACAAGTATTTTAGTTGCGCTAAATATCTTGGTGGTTGGTGGTTTTCTCGCTGCGGACAAAGGTACGAACTCATTCCTTTTGGGAACTAACGCTTTTTACTACTTTTTGATACTAATTTTCTTATTATTACAGTTCTCTTAATGGAAAATATTATGAAGATGGCAAAACTGGAGCGTTCGTCAAGCCATTGCCTAACGGCATTTATTGGGGTTCTTGGAAGAACAATAACTTTAGGATATCGCTTACATTTTCTCAAATGATGATAAGGCCAAAAGCGCCATAAAAATTCATTATTTCAAATAAAAATCATAAAATCCAAATAATGCTAAATATGTTTTTAAATTAATCAATTTAATTTAGCCGCAGCTCTACTTTATACCCGCTACTCAGTCAGTATATATGTACATACATATGTACATATATGTATGTACGAGCTTGCGATTTATGCAATTTATTATATATTCGCAAAAGGGACGAATTACATTTTGGGCAAAAAAGAATATTTCAAAAAATGAATTTTTATACATGTTTCCATTTTTGTTAACATATGCTTCTACATTTCTACATGTACATGTATAATTATATTTTCGTGACGTGAAAGTGTTTGCGAGTGAGAGAGGGAATGAGTCAGCGCTTGGCAGGCGTTGCGTAGCGACTTAAATTAAATTTGTTCTTTCTGCCTATAATAGTAGTTCAACCTGATTAAGATTCTAAATATACATAATCGGTAATCAAGAAATACACAGAATATTATTCACAGTACTGCAGCCTCAGAACACGCCATAGCGGATGAGACGATTCTTATCATGAATGTGCTATCAGTTTCCGGAATACTAAAATATTCAAATGCTATGGGGAAAGCCCACTACGCGCTCGGGCGATACCCAAAATTTAATTTCAAACGACGACGACGTGGACCTGTTTACCATATGTACTATGTACATATATAGCGAAACTATTTGTTTTTATTTATGATTTCTGGATCCATTCTACTCAGTTTGGTTTTGCAGTGCGACGGTCGAGTGAAAAATGAGGAGCTCGGACTTTGTGGTTTTCATCCTTTGGCTTCTCCTGCAAGGGGAATCCTCCCTGGCCAGTGGAGATCAAGAAAGGCATTTGTCGCAGGATGTAACAATCGCGGAGCAGTGCAATGAGTACTGCTTCCCTATTGTCAAGCCCTCCATGGATCACTTCAACCAGTTGAAAGAAGCAGTCGAAGCCAACAATGAAATGAAAGAGAAAATTAACTTATTGGAAAATCAATTAAAATGGAAAGACGAATTAATTACAGATAAAGTGGATCAAATCCAATACCTGAGAGAGTTCTCTAAGCTAAATTTCAAATTTTCAAATTTTCAAATTTCAGTACGAAGCCAAAATCAAAAGTTTGGAAGCAGAGATCATACAAACTCTAGGAAAGCTGAATGCAACGATCGAATTAAACGAGGTAAAATGATTAAGAATAATGGATCTTGAAACACAAATCGAAGAGTACCAGGGACAGCTGAACACCAAATCGGACGAAATCAAAGCTTTTACGGCCAGGATAACCGTTTTAGAAATAGAAATGGAAGTAAACCAGGCCAAGATAAAGGATCAGGAGACGGAAATCAATCTCTACCAGGACCAGCTGACAATTAAAGAGGGTTTAGTGAAATCATTCGAATCAACCATTTGCGAAAAGGAATCCCAATTCGAAACTCTAACCTCGGAGACAGAGCTGCTTAGAGGAAAATACGAAGCACGCAGTTGCTTGCCTTTCGTCAACTCAACAGATATCCATACCATACGGTTGCCCGGAATAGACCCATTCATTGTGCCCTGCAATTCCAGTGTTTCCGGATCTGGCTGGACTGTCATCCAGAGACGAGTCAACGGCCATGTGGACTTTAATCGCACTTGGATCGACTACAAACATGGGTTTGGAAACCTCCGGGAGGACTTTTTCCTGGAGTTGGAAAAAATACATCACATTACCCTGGACCAACCTCACGAATTGTACATCCAACTTGGAAAGGTTGATGGATCCACAGGCTATGCTCGCTTCGATGATTTCAAAATAGGAAGCGAAGAGGAAGGCTACAAACTGAAATCGGTGGGAACATATTCAGGAACAGCCGGAGATTCAATAAAACAAGAGCACCTGAACATGAAGTTTTCCACAGTCGATCGGGATAATGACATTGAAATGAATACTAATTGCTCGAAATTTTATGGAGGTGGTTGGTGGTTTTACAGATGCGCCCATAGGTAAACATCTTTTACGCAGAATTAAAGCTATTAATTATTACGAACATATCACATTAATTTCTTTTTTTTAATATTACAGTATCCTCAATGGAAAATATTATAAAGATGGTAAAAGAAGTAAAGGTCAAGATGGCGGCATCTATTGGGGTTCTTGGAACCACTATGACAGTGGAATCTCCCTGACATTTACTCAAATGATGATAAGGCCAACAGGGCCATAAAATTGTCATTATTTAATGATATTTTCAAAAATCCGAATAATGCTAAATATTTTTTTAAATAAATCAATTTAATAATACAAAATAATAGAGTCATAGCAATAGTCATAGCAAAAACAGCTCGAAGGTTCTCAGCAGAAATACATATGTATGGTGTTGCGAAAATAGATTTTAGAAGGGCAAGATAAGTCAGGGGAATTATTAGATAAGGCAGGTTTGTATAGATAACGATGGATGCCGAGCGGCTTCAATTGAGAGTACAGATGCGCCAGCGACTGGATCGTCGTTGACTATTAGCACTATTAGATCCAAGTTCCATTGCACCAAAGTCCGTTAAAGGGGGTAACCCTACTAGAGGTGCGGATGATCCTGAGACTGCAATCGCAACACCGAGTTGACACTGTGCACCATGCTACCATGGCTTTAGGCTTATATTCAGACAGAGATAAGAGCACAGACAGCTTGAATACACAGTCGGATACGCCAGACAAGAGGCAAACGTACTACGTCTGTGTTCTTTTGATCTTTGCGATTGACAGACAGACATGGCTATTAATGATGATCTAAAATATACATATACCTTCAGTATGGGGTCGGAAAAGCTTCCTTCTTGATGTCACACACATCCACTTTCCCCACAAATTGAATAAAGAATTGATAGTAACAGAACTGAGTAACGATTTTTTATTCAATACAAAATTTGAGGCTTATCGCGTTAGGGTATAAATCACATCACGGTCCATAGTCAATATAGGTACCTCCTCCTGCCATCGCCGTCCATATCACTGCTGTGCTCCATTGAAGAGCATTTGTTGGTAGAAGGCCATCTGCCGGAGAAACTGCAGATATTGCAGTGGCAACAGCCGACGGTAGTAGAGATTCGCGCGAGCCTGATGCTCCAGCACGGCCATGTGTTGCAGGTACTGTGCCTATGCCTGCTCGGCCCGGCGACTGAGGAGACTGGTGATCCTGGGGGACGAGAGTTTTGCAAATAGACTCTGGTGGACAGGCTGTGGTTGGGGATGCCTCAGTGTCCAGCCAGGGACGGAAGAGTGTCTTGGTCTGGCGGCGCTTGGTGGCTGGCTGGTGATCTTGGTGCATCAGGTTATCCGTGTTCGATTCCAGGCCGTGGTCCGTTTTCTGGCGGTAAAATCCTTGTGGGTGTAGCTGGAGGTGGTTGTAGAGTTATCCATTTCGGTTAATGATGCTTATGCTCGCTTGATGCTTGCTGAGGGAATGGTTGACTCCCTGTCCTTATATCCTGCTTTTATACACGGAACAGGTAAAAGGGGATACGATACCATTTGATTTCGGGTGGGAATAGCGCATCTTCACTAGGTAATAGTTAAGGTAATAGGTAAGTCAGGAAATTTTTCTTATGACATCTTCTCGCTAATTGTCGCCTCGACCCTGCCTCCTTCTTTTAGAATTACCATCCACCGATCGACCAAATGTTGCCACCGGAACAGGAGCACTCGATAACCGTTATGCAAACACGTATTTTTATTGGTCTACTCGAAATCATTTGCTGTGTGTGGTCCGACATCTCCACCGCACTTTGTCTTATGTAGCATCAACCCCAATAACAACTTTGCACTTTTTCCATGCCGACAAACCGTAGACTTTTTCTGTGGGTTGGATTTTCTTTTTTTTATCAAAATTGGTCAAACCGTTCGCGAGTTTTTGCAGGACCAACGCACACCAATTTGATTTGTATATAGTGTGTAGGTATGTATGTATATATTTTATATTTATTTATAAGTCATTATTTCACAATCCAATGCGATTTCTAAACCTTAATACAAAAATCTAATTGTCGTTTTACATTTTGCTTCGTACATTCTCATAATTGATTTCAGTGTTGTGTTTTTTGTTTTAGTTTAGTCATAGATACAATTAGTATTATTTTATTTTTGTGTAACATTAAATAATTAGTAACATAATTTGGTTTACTGCGACTTAAATATTAATCAAATACACACAGGTATACAAAAAATGAGAAAATACAATAATCAACTTTTCTTTTACTCCTCACGCGCCTATAAATTAAAATTAGTTTTGTGTAATAATCGTACTATAGTCGAATCCCTCACTTTTTCTCTTGCATTTTTGTGTAAATTTACAAATGAAACAAAAATAACAAACGAGCAAAGTGCAAAGGTCTCGAAGGAGAGTCAAATTTAACTTTATATCACGTATAAGGGGACCGGGATTAGTGTGGGTTTGGGTTTTGGCAAAACGAGACGACAGATTGTAATAGATTGCAACACAGCAAGTGCAAATAATTATTAATTAAACCATACAAAAATACAGAAATTAAATCCTTAGACGGGGGAAACTAATTGAGGAATCGAAGCCATCGGATCTAAGAGAGCTTCAGGTAGGAAGGCGGGGAACATTTCTTGCGCAAGAACTTGATTATGTACAGAGGCAAACAGGACACTAGCGTGATGAGTGACACCTTCCAAAGGAAGTCATACGACCAGATGAACTCCCAGTCTGCGGGCGAAAAAACACTCGAAGTTAGTAATGTCGCAGGCGATGGGTTGTCAAGTGTCAAAGACTCACCGAAATACTCGTGCAAGACGGCCAATGAAATGAGATAGAGAGCCAAGCTGAATAGCTCTGCCAGCACCATTAATCTGCAAAAAGATGATTCGGTTTAGGAGTGTTCAAATTTCGTATTCTTTGTATGACTAACCTGTGCCAAGTGCGCACAGTGAGGGCCACCATGATCAGCTCAGTCATGATCAGAGCCGAGAAGCTGATGGCCACAATGTGTATGAACTCGTCCACAAAGAGTATCAGGGCCCCGTACATGATGACGCCGCCTTGGTATATGCTAATCAAAACCCAAATGAAGAAGGTTTTATAGCTGAGACTCCGACCCTTTGATAGATCCTTATATAGCTCCGGATACGTGACAGCCGTCTCTGAGGTGATGTCCTGATCCAGCACCAGTGAGAACACCGGAAACATGGTATACAATGTCGAATAGCCGACCATGAGAAAGCCCTGATACAGAGCCACCGAACTGAGGTAGAAAACTGCCGAGAAGACTGCCTGCAGGGTGGTGATGATCAGGCCACGATGGATGACGAACTGGGAAAGAGCCGCCGAGCGCTTGTAGCTGCGCCTGCCGTGGATCAGCAGCAGCTTGGCAATGTGTGAGAATTGCGGAATGCTGAAATCGCCAGCCAGGGAGGCCTGTCTGCCTTCCCGGCCTTCGATGCCGACGCCGGCGTCCGCCTGCTGGATCATGCTCACATCGTTGCCACCATCGCCTACTGCGCAAGTGCGTTTGCCCGTGTGCTTCTGGATGAGCGCCACCACCTGGGCCTTCTGGGTGGGCGAGCATCGGCAGCAGACGACAGCCGGGGAGGCGGTGGCCAGTTCGAGAAACTCTGGTCGATAATACTGCAGGCAAACCTCAAGAGACTCGCCCTCAATTACAAGGGCATGACCCTGCTTGCGCCTGAAGCTATTCAGCTCCTGATGGGCATCCGTTCGGGTCTTCACGGAGCGCAGTACATGCAGACCCTGGTTCCGGCCAATAAGCTGTGAGGACTTTGCAATGCAGCAGGCGGTCTCCAGCTTGTCTCCCGTCAACATCCAGACGCGAACACCCGCATTGCGGAGCAGCTCCAATGTTGGTCGCACATTCTCCTGCAGGCGATCCTCCACACCAGTGAGGCAGAGCAGCTCCAGTTCCCTTTCCAGCGATTCAGTCACGGCAGCCACTTTGGCCACGCGATCTGTGATACTCAGGCGGGCCGCATTGTATCGCATCTCAAAGTCGGAGTACTGCTCCTCCGTAAGCACCTTCTTGGCCACCACCAATGTGCGTAGTCCTTCGCGGGCCATGTTGCCGGACTCTTCGCTGAGCCAGTCGTTGTATTGCACAATGCTGGACATAACCACATCGGCTCCCTTTAAATAGAACGTTATCTGACCGGATTTGCTCTCCCTCACGATGATGCCCATGCGTTTGCTTTCACTGGTGAAGGGGAACAGCTGCAGGATCTGATAGTGTAGCAGGATATCGTCTGAAAAAAAGGCATCTACTTAGGATACGATTGCTATCAGACTGTCGCTACTTACTGTCCTCGCTGGGTGTCTTCACTTGCAGCGTCATGGTATTCAGATCCCTGGCAATCAACGTCAATCCCACCTGCTCCGTCCACTTGACCAGCGCGATCTCATCGGGCGAGGCTGCCTGGTACTGATGTTCTGTGTCTGTGCTGCCTGGGGCCTCGATGTTTATCACAGATTTGGTGGGAGAGTTGTTGCCGCCCGTGACCGTGGATGCCGTAGACACGGACCTATTGTCCTCCTCATCACTAACGGGGGTCACATTATGGCACAGGGCCAAAGCGCGCACCGCCTCCCACTCACGCCAGCCCTCGGGTCGCCGCATGCGATTGCCGGCAAACATAATCGGCTTGGTCGCTGTATTGGATTCCCCACTGCTGGAGCTGGAGACGCTGCCCTGCTGATGCTGCTGTTGTTGCTGCTGCATTATGTTGCCCGAGAGCTTCTGTATGATGTGGCCAATGTGATGGAAGGTGTCCGCATCGTGTGAGACAATGCCCAGGTGAATCTTCTTAAAGACCATCTCGTTTTGGGTGAGGGTGCCCGTCTTGTCCGTCAGCACATAGGAGATTCTGCCCAGCTCCTCGGGTATGGTTGTGGAGCGCACCACAGTTCCCTGGATGTTGGAGTCGTTTTGCATTTGCCACGAGTAGAAGGCCTTTCCCATGTCCAAATTCACCCGCAGGCTGATAGGAATGATGTACGAGAAGAGCAGGACAAAACGGAACATATATCTGTACCAGGGTCCACCGAATCCCTTCAGCATCATCATGACCAGCGACAGGCCCAATACGGCACAGAAAAGAACCTGAAAACAAGTTTTTGCCTTGTTATTAAATCTGTTCATAGTACATATGTAGATTCCCTTACCTTTGTCAATCCATTGATCTCCATATCCAGCAGGCCCACCTTGGACCTGGGTTGGGAGTTGTTCATCACACTGCGCGTCTCACAGCCCGTGTAGATGACAATGCCAGTGGCTGTGCCGGCAGCCACCACCGTATTGGCCCACAGAGTGTTCTCCACGCTGAGGCCGGTGTCCTCGCTGCCGTCCGTCATGCAGAAGGTGGCAATGAAACTGTGTATATCGTTCTGTGGCTTCTCCACATAGAAGCTAGCATCGATGCTGTGCAGCTCAGAGTCGCGGCTGAGCTTCTGGGTGTACGGTACAGCCAGGCGGGGCTTCCAGTCTGTCTCGCCATCAAGCTGGTCCGTTCGCACAAACACGGAACCACTGCGATCGCTGGTGCGCAGCAGGATAAGGTCCGCCGGCACTCTTTCGTTTTTCTCCACAATAATAACATCTCCGACCTTGAGCTTGGAGCTGGGAACCATCTCGTAGCCGCTGCCATTGGTCGCCGACAGTCGTTTGTACTTCTGGGAGTTGACCTCATGGTCGCGCTGGTGCCGCCGCAGATCGTCGACGGCCTCACGACAAATGGTCACCATCAGCACAAAGCCCAGCGGTCCCCAGTAGGTGTACGGATAGCCGATGCGTATGTCCGGAATGAACTGCGAGAGGGCCATCAGCAGAAAGTACAGATTGAGGAAGAAGCGGAATTGCTCGAACAGCACCAGCGGCAGGAAGGTGATGAAGTTGTACTTCTGGTTCCGGATCTCGTTCGGCGGGAACTTCTCCGTGTTCACCCTCCCCAGGTTGACGGTGCGGGCCCGCAATTCCCGTGGCCTGAACCATTTTCGCCAGCAGCTGTAAAAACACGAGAATATCAATATATAGATGCTCTTTATACGACGAAGGCAACGAAGCATTATTTTCTTCCCAGATTCCCAAATCAAAGAGAAAATGTTCTGTCTGTCTGTCAGCCGTTCCGAATACTTTGACTGGCACTCTTTTTGGTACGATTCTGGATAGCGAAACATCCTGCGTGACACTCAAATTGCTTTAAACAAGAAATACTATTAATTTGTATTCTTATTAATTTATTTTCGATCAATTCAGTATCTATCATTCGTTTTCTTACACTTTTCCCCCCAACAATCTCACACACAAACTAAAATTTCAATCGCATTTTCCCAGTCCGAGTCCATAACAATATGCAAAGCAAGGCGACCTTGAACGCAACAAAAAATCAATAATAAAAACTCGAAAAGAAACAAAAGTGAAAACTCACACGACAGCCATTAAGCACTGTCCAAACGATACAGCAGCTGCCTATATGCATGCACATGAATGCAACGGAATGCTGCAAACGGAAAAGTGCACTGTGCACATTATTCCAACTGCGTCACGATTGTTGCAAATCAGCTGCTGCCCCGTTTATGAAGTGCTTAATAAGAATTGTGTGTGTGAGTGGGAGTGAGAAAGTCGGGCACGAGCGATTCTCAGGCAGGGAGCCGATTAACTGTAATGGTTTTCTGCTTGCCAAAATGCTTTCTGCTTCATGTGTGCCAAAATGATAACCCACTTCCCTCCTCTTCCCCTCACTCGAAGTAGTGTGAAAATCAACATGATGGCAAGGGGGGGATGACGATGATTCACCTGAATAGATACCAGCGACTCCGCTGGCGATTTAACAGCGGAATATTCTCCCGTGTCATGGGCGTTGCAGCCGAGGTCTGCGATGTGGCATCATCCATCTGGTTTGATGCGGATTTCATATGGCTTTTTCCTAATCGAATCTATTGCAGTCTGCAGGTCTTTGTTCTTTGCGGCAGCTGCTTTTCGCTCTGTTTTGTTTTCACTTTGTTAAATCTTGGCTTTCACATTATTATACGCGCGGCTCAGGGCACACGCTTGTTGTCCAGGGACATGGTGTTACACAAAATCACTTGCAAAATTTAAAAAATTTAAAAAAATTCTTGTGCACAAAAAAAACATGAAAAACTTTCGTTGTAGTGTGACCGCAGAATTGTCGATTAAATATACCGTCCGACCCTCAGAAATATACCAAAAAGTACGGTCTCATTTAAAAAATATACCGGCAAAATACCAACGAAAACCATATTCCTCGATTTTGATATTCCGTTTAATATTACTAGCTAACTAGGACCCTCAGGCCTGAACACAAAATTTTATACAATAGATACAACTATTTTCTACAAGACTGGCTAATTTTAAGGACTGCGTTTGGTTTATAACGTTTATAAAACTTAAGTGAGCATGACATCCGACGTAAGAAAACGTAAGTGAGCATGGAATGTCACGTCATTTGGTATAAAAAAGGTAATATAGACATATTTATACCCTTTTTCATTTAATTAATGTTAAAATTCTTTTTTTCCAGATGCTTTAAAACGTAATAAATATTGTATTTTGCACATATTTACAATTTTTGACCCAATAATGCATTTGATGAATTTATTATTACTAACAAATCGATCCCGATACCCATTTTCAGTCTTTATAAGAAAGCCAAAAACCGTAAAATTATCTGAGATAGAGACTGACTAGTTTCTGCAATAATTGGTGCCTAGTAAAACAAACTTTTTTTAGATTCTATAACATCCTTTCGTAGAGGGTATGAAAAATGTTGTCTACGGCGAATTACGTAAGTGAGAGTGAAATGTGAGGCGAATATGTTGCGACGAATTCGCCCTCAGCCAATTCGCTCGCTCGCCGTGAAACGAATATACCGAAAAGAACGGTCTCATTTAAAAAAAAAACCAACGAAAACCATATTCCTCTATTTTGATATTCAGTTTAATATAATATTGCAGTTTATGGCCGCAAATAATCAATTCATCATTTCATCAATATTACTATATACTATATATTACTTACTATAATATAATATGCACCGTAAGAAAACGTAAGTGAGCATGGAATGTCACGTCATTTGGAAACTTAACCGTTGGTATGGAGACATTTATACCCTTTTTAATTTGATTAGTTTAAAATTATTTTTTCCCAGCTGCTTTTAAATATACTTAACTATGTGATTTACATAGATTGACATATTTTGACTAATGGATTTGATTTGTTTTCTGTATATACATACATCTCGATCCCGATTTATAGTTTTATTAATATTTTTACACAACAAACTGCAAAATTTCGTTGAGGTAGCCTTAAAACTAGTTTATACATTAATTGGTGCCTAGTATGACAAACAGTATAAATTCTATAATATCCTTTCCTAAGGGGTATGCAAAATAGAATAAATGAATTTATCGATATATATTTATGGAGAACATAGCCTGTGAGTGGCAACACTGTGAAGCGCGCTCTATTTAAATGACATCGGACGGGTTATGGAAATTTACGACTGTGGCTGTCGCAGACTGCTGACGGAGCAGCTTCACATGGCTTTCGTTCGCACCGAGACGTTAATTAAATAAGCTTTTTACAGTGGGTTTGCTGTCTAAATTTCAGTTGCTTAGATCAGCGCAATGTTGTGCCATATTGAGATTGTGCCAACCATCCATCTGTACGCTCTGTGTAAACTTGTTTTCTCTCTCTCTCTCTCTCTCCCTCTCTCTCTGCATGTTTATGGCCATAGAATAGCAATTCTATTTAGATTCCTGCGACTGAATGTTTTGTCAATAAGACACACACATTCTTAGCGCGATTTCGTGTTATGATCTCATAAGAAAAAGTTGCCAAAAAAGAGGAGCCACAGCGCGGGTTCAATGACTGACGACAATCAAAAGAATTTGGCCAGACAAAAGGGCCAGGCCAGGAATTCGCTCACCTTATGCCTTCCACCTTCAACGAGTACAACCTTTTGGCACTGTTTTTCCATCTGCTGGCCCTCAGTAAATGACTCACAGGGCACTTCAAAGGGACGGAAAGCCGACAAGATGTCAGCGCATTTTAGCTTTAAAGTTTCTGCCATAAGCACAAGTGTGTCACTGTCGTTAAATACGAGTGTGCTGTGTGTGTGGTGTGTGTGTGCCTAGAGCATTTATGTGCCTTTCCTGATTCACTTATCGGCCAATGTGATTCAACTGAAGCGCGTAGTCATTCAGTTTTGATTTGAATAAATTGGCATTCGTAGACATTAAAAATAAGTACACTGCACTGCACTGCACGGCACTCCGCTGCACGTCTCCTTCTCCGTCTCAGTAATTAACTGGAAATTTCAAAACTATTCGTAGACATCAGCAGATTGTGACACAAATGGATGATGGGATTGCTCAATCTGATATTGCCATTAAATGTACATCGTGTGCGGTGCATCTGCACTTGCAAAAATTCTTAGAAGCACTTCCCGTCAAGGGATAAATAATATCTGGCAATGGGAATGGAGTTCATAGAGTGGGAACCACATCCAATCCAGTTTGTTCATTTGGAAGTCTTCAATCCTCTTTAAGATGAGTAAAAAGAATAACCAATTTTCATAGATTTTCCCGTGCAATACAATGGAAAGCCCGGAAAAGTGAAGTGTGCGGCAGACAATTTTCCACACTTATTGCCAAAGCAGACAAAGCAGAGCAGGTTTCTCTTTCCCATCGAGAGTACAGTAGTTGCTGAACAGAATTGAACCTCTGAGTGAATGATTTGTATAATTTATGCACCACCTGGCGCACCCGCTTACAGGAGGAGCCGCCTTTGCAGATGGATGGCTGGGTGGCACATACAACTTATGTACAACTCAGGTAGGATTATTGACAGTTGAAAACTTTAAGCAATACCCGCTAAGTGGACATGAAAAGTCGTCCTCCACAGGAAAATGATTTAATTTCGACTATTACTCAATTTTAATATAATAATATTAATATATAATATTAAATATAAAAATTATATATTTTCATATTCATTTAAACATTTTTAAAGGAAATCACTTTCTTTGTACCATTTTTACAGTGTACTTATTTGAATTTCAGCACTTTATCCGATGGGTTTATAAAGTCATAGGTCTACAGGGTCAACAGACACATTATACATTGTATGTGTACAGAAATAAAATGTATTAACATAGTATTTCCATTCGAAATCAATTCAGTTGTTCATCGGTAGAACGAGAGTCAAGTAGAACATGCGGAGCACAGGCCTTGCGGTAATCATTTATCATCTTTTGCTGCTGGGGAAATCCTCCCTAGGCAGCGGCGATCAAGGACTAAATTTAACGCAGGAAACTACCGTCGCAGATCAGTGCAATGGCTACTGTTTCTCAGCTGTCAAGCCCTTTCTTGATCATTTACCTCAGTGGAAAGTAGCAGCCGATGCCAACAATGAAATGAAAGAAAAAATACACACATTGGAGGCCACAATCAACAATTTGCAGAGCCAGTTACTAATTAGTGAGACGAAGTTAATAAATAAAGACGACCTAATCAAGGAAAAAGACGCTCAAATCAAGGACCTCAGAGAGCAGATAAAAGTGATTTCTGGAGCGCTGGACGAAAATAACTATCAGCTATCGAAAATTAAGCAAACGGCGGAGAATCTTCCCGACACTTGTCCCAGTGGCACCCCAAATGGTATTTTCCAGCTAAAAGTCAGGGGAATAGAGCCGTTCCAAGTCCCCTGCGTGTCGCCCACGTCTGGATGGACGGTCATTCAAAGGCGCTTCGACGGAAGTGTGGACTTTAATCGAAACTGGACGGCCTACAAAGATGGATTCGGGGATATCAGGGGAGAGTTCTTTATTGGTTTAGAAAAAATCCACCTGATGACCAAAAACCAGCCCTATGAGTTGTACATTCAACTTGGAATGGTTAATGGATCCACCAGATATGCTCGCTACGACGATTTCAAAATAGGAAGCGAAGAGGAAGGCTACAAATTGAAAGCGCTGGGAACATATTCAGGAACAGCAGGAGATTCACTAACTCAATATCACCTGAACATGAAGTTTACCACATTCGATCGGGATAACGACATTTATGAGGGTGCTAATTGCGCGAAAGAATATGGAGGTGGAGGTGGTTGGTGGTTTAAGAGTTGCGCCCAGAGGTAAACATCTTTCACGCAGAATTAACGCTATTAAAATTACGAATTTATCATATTAATTGTTTTTTTTCTTTGTATTGCAGTAGCCTCAATGGAAATTATTATAAAGATGGTAAAAGGAGCTCCGATCAAGGCTACGGCATTTTTTGGGGTTCCTGGCACAAATATGACTACACGATCTCCCTGACATTTTCTCAAATAATGATAAGACCAAAATTTCAATAAAACGCGTATTGTATCATGATATTTTTATATTTAATAACTACCCATTTGGCTTTTAAATCCGTCAGGGAGCACGACACTTAAGAAGGAGCCACGTGACATGGTTTCCATTATTCTGGATATATGTAATATTAATCCAATGATTCATATTATAATCTAATATATCCATCTAAAGTACTACTTTATTTAATACCTTTGCTGATGGATTGTCAGCGGTTTAGCTAATGGAGTGAAATTTTCCAAACAAAGATTATTTGAAAGTAAGCCCGAGACTGCGAGCTTCTAATCTTCATTCTGGCTATAATACCCTCTACAGGGGTATGAAAAATACTAAAATCGAAAGGTACCGCAGATATGACGAGTGAGCCCACATGTTACTTTCTGGCTTTTGGTTATTAACCCACATTCCCAGTGGGTGGCGCAGGGCGGGGGCAGTGCCAGTGCCAGTGCCAGTTGCGGGCGTCAATCGTTGTCGCTTTTCCCCTTTTTCCACATCAACTGTTTCCATTTGCAAACAGCCAACAAAACTACTAAAAATAATAATGTGAGGCGTTGCCATTGACAGTTTTGCGTGGAGCATGTGGGCATGTGGGGGGGAGGACCTGGCGGTAAAACGAGCACGGGAAAAGTCTGTCGACAGTTGGAAATGGCCATATTTAATGTCAATTCCAATTAGCCCAGAGAGTGGGTGGGTGATTTCCAGAAATCCGCAAAAGTGGCTTAAATTGTTAAAAATATCCTAGCGATGGAAATAAATAATTAAAAAGTAGATATATGTATATAGAGAATGTAAAGAGAAGAACATCTGTGCTAATATGAGCAATGATATTCCAATGTTTGCTCATCGAAACCAATCAGATTCCTCCTCAAACATACGTCAATTGCCAGTCAATTAACAAATGGCATTCCGTACACAAAATTCTGAGGAGAAAAACCATGTCTAGGCTTTTCCATGAGCTTGGAAACCTATCGTCAAGGAGGTGCCTCCACCAAGAAGAAAATTATCTAAAACAAAAGATGATATATTGTAAAAGCGAATGATCGAATAGTAAGGGTATTCTGTCTGTGCCTTGAACTGACTACGAGATTCGATCATCTGCTTTCTTTCCTTCATTTTCTGGCCGTTATTCTTGTCATTTATCTATTCCATTGCTGTACTTGTGTTGGTCTCGGTCAGAGGAGATCGTAAGAGTTCCGGCTGTTGGTGAGTGCGAGTGAGAAAGTTTAATATCTGGCCTCGAATTGCAGCTTACATAATATTTGCTCTAGGATAAAGGATTCGAAGTGCTTATGGATGAGAATAAAAAAAGCACCAGACTAAAAGCAACTTTCATGTGTGTATTCCTAAATAAATATTCCATTAAGGCACATTCTTCGTTTGTGTTTCTCTGCACAAATTTCCCCTAAGCGAAGCGACACATTGAAACAGAATAACCTTATCCGCAAATTTGCTGCTAATGGATGTATACACGTATATATCGGGGTTCAGTTATCGTTTTAAATACATTACTATATA
This sequence comes from Drosophila algonquin, assembly GCA_035041765.1. NCBI lineage: Eukaryota > Metazoa > Arthropoda > Insecta > Diptera > Drosophilidae > Drosophila > Drosophila algonquin. The sequence goes on along the minus strand of JAWNKY010000495.1, from coordinate 830,483 downwards.
GTACAATAGTCCGAGAATAATGTTGGAAAAACCTTATCACCGTCTGCCGAGTTTTCGGCACTAATGGAATTTATATCCACATCTGTTGTGTTTGGAAAAAATGTATATAGCGCTAACCACTATGCTTGTGGGGAGGGAAGCGGGGGACGCGTAATAGGAAAATAAGGGAAATAAACGCTCTGTTGGTTCCACAACAGTGGTGCCACAACCACAACGAATGTGCCGCATGGCGCCTCCTCACTTTGCAATTCTAATCGTGCTGTCGAAATCTTTGAGCCTCATATAACCGAAACGGCAATCGGAGTCGAGCCCAGTCGAGTCGAGCGGTGAAATTCAAGCGAAAAGCCCAACCAAAAGTTAGACCTAGACAAAAGCCAGCCAACAGTCAGGCCGCCCGCCGAGTAACAAAAACCTTCCACCAAATGGGTGTCGAACAATTGTGAACAGAAACTGAAGATGAAGATGAAGGTGGACGTTGAAGCTGAAGCTGAAGCCAGTGCGAGGGTTTCAAGACTCTCCTCATGGTCAGTGCTATCGAAAAAGAGGCTGCTTTTCAATGGTTAAATAAATAATCAAAAGAGATGACATTGAGCCCATTCGTAGGTTCAGTAATAAAAGTGAATTACACATTTTAATGCTCACATGATTACAAAGCCAGAGACAATCTCAGCAGCAGATTGCAGCCCTTTCGTTTTATAAATATTACTCATGATGCATTATCTATCTCTCAGGGATTTATTTGTGGGCATAAAACATTGTGGGCAAATGTTTATTACGAATCAGACGGGAGAATTTCTAGGAAAGCAATGGTAAATATACAAGTGTTTTTACAATCAATTGTTATAATCATAAAGATACGCACTGGCAATGGGGGATTATCCTAAAGGTCAAACGAGTTCTGATTTAGAATGCAATACATAATACGAAGAAATATATATATGATTATCGGTGACCTACTTCCAGAGAACTCTATGTGCTCGTAATTTGTTGTGAAATCTACCTAGTGACAGCACGATTCGGTGATAGAAGTGTCCGAAGTGTTGCAAAAGGGTCAGCGATCGTTTTGCCAGTGTTGAAAGCGGTCAACTAGTGTTGGTTCTCGGTCATTCTCGCTCCCACAATAAATAGTTTTTGGCATCATTAAACAATGAATCCAGTCGGTCAGCAGACTGTCATAGTTCTTGTAGATAATTGGATTTGTTTAAACTTTGAGAATGCCCAACCCTTTTTCAAAACACATATCTATTCATAATTTTTACGAGCTGTCTCTCGACGCAATGCGGACTTCTGTGTGCCGTTTTTTTGGCTAAAAGAGTGACCTGCTTCCGATTAGCCGCCGCAAGAAGGGGACCAAAACTTTCAATTTTTCGACACAAAAAGAATCGACCGACAAAAAACAAAAACGGGGGGGAAAAAAACACCTCTAAGCGACTGCTTCTTCTGCGGAACTCGTTTGTATAATTTAGAAACCTTGAAAACAGCATTTCGTGTATTGTTTTTAAACGATAGCCCCATGGAGATGATGGGAACTGGTTTTTTATTTGGGAGTCACACACTTTGTATTTTATGTGACTTCTCGAGCTGTTTTCGAGCTAACGAATTGCACGGCACGGCAAACATCGATTAGATTCAAGTAAGAGACAGATTTGGGGGAGGGAATTGGGTTTGGTTGGGGTTGAGATTGGGTTTGGGTTTGGGGCTTGCAACAATTGGAGTCGAAGCGAGAGCGTTTCCTTTTATTTTGCGCCTGTCATCCGACAGTCGTCGCTGGGACACTATTTATAGTCTTGTTTTGGTTTATATTTCTTTCTATTTGTTGAAATGTTTTCACCCAACAGAAAGCTGGAACGGTCTACGGTGACGGCCGATGTTCCGGGGATCCGTCTGTCACGTTTATCGATTTTCAGTTCGAAATGTTTTTAATTTATTTCCCCCCCCAGTCACTTACAAGTGTGTGCCCGTGCCCGTGCCGGTGCCGGTGCCAGTGCCAGTACCCTGCCTTTCCCATGTTTCCCATGTTCTCTAGCGTTTTCCTTTCTAATTAGGTAAATTAAAAATATATCTCGGGATCGGCGGGCTATACATATGTACAATGTGTGGCACATCGCGACTCCCATTTCAAAATTCACCGAGAGAGCACACTAGAATGATTTCTTGGAAATGTTTTTCGTAAAAGCTTTCGACCATAGGAAAATCGCATTGCAACAGAAGACGTTGCTTGTTCTTGTGGCGCAACAGTTTCGAAATCCACATACAGCGAATCATATGTGGAAAGACATCTTCGCAGCCCCTGATTATGGATTCACTCAACTGAGATGTCACTGTAATAATAACGAGCAGTGGCAGAGGAGGGTGGCAAAACAATTTGGCACAGGAATAGTGATTGAAAGAAGTCAAGAAGAAAGGTCAACGGTCGATGATACGATGATACTCTTGCCCCTGGCCGGACAAGTGTCTGCCTCAGTAAACAATCTTCATTTAGAGGACATTTTCCTAGGGCGGAAACACTACTGGAACACTCGAATTACTTCCTGGAACTGGAACCACTGCTGCCTGCTGAGGAGAGATTTCACTGCAAGGAAGGTTCTCCCCCAATCTGGGTTACTCCGATTTATGCACAATAAGCACCACATTTCTTTTTATTGCCACACTCGCTGTAAATGTTGCGCATACGCAGCGGTGCATTCACTCACCTGCAGAGGCACAGCTTACAGATGCTCCCGAGGCTGCGGCCCTTGCTCCGCCGACGGTTTTTCTGGTAGAAGACTGTGGCCGAGCCGTTCTCCGGATCGATGACAGTGCTGTGGGTCCCGTTGCCAAGATCGCTTGCAACTCCCGCACTGTCGCCCACACCTGTGGCCGCACCCCCGCTGGGGCCGGAAGCAGCGGAACCTGCAACAGCCGCTCCAACACCGTGTCCGCCCGCACCGCTGCCACCCGCTGACGTGTGCGTTAATTGCGCCAGTTTCGAAACGCTGCTGCTGCTGCTGCTATTCGAGTATTTCGCGCGTTCGCGGCTTCGCGACGACTCATTTCTATAACGTACGTTATAAGACTGTCCAAAGAGATTCCCCAGAAAGCTGCCGCCGACACCGCCGCCGCCGCTGCTGCTGTTGACGCCGACGCCTACGTCTGCGCCACCGCTATAACCAGTTGAGCTTTTGCGGTGTCTGCCCCTGCTGTTGTTGTTGGTTTTGCTCTTGATGCTGCCGATGGCAGCGACGCTCGCAGTCCGTACGTCTCTGCGTATGAGCAATTCTGTCTCAGAGTCGGTTTCGCTCTCTTCGTCAAAGTCCCGTAGCGGCACAATGTTATCGGCCATTTTAAGAGAGCGAGCGTGGGAGAGAGAGCGAGAGAGAGAGAGGGACGAAAGAGAGTTTACACAGGTGTTTTGTTGTTGTTGTGCTGCGCGCCTGCCTCAATTCGGGGAATTTTGATGTTTTTCCTTTAACCTAATTTCAAATATGCATTTGCATTTGCATATATGTATATTTTTTGGTTTCGATGCTAATTCACTCTGTTGATTTCAAATGATTCTCTGCCACGTTTCCACTGAGGGACCAGGCCCCCCACACGACGCTATTCACGTGCTGGAAGTACTCTGCTGCTCCTTATCAGCGTGCCGCCTCTCTCGATTTGTTTGAAAGGTAAACATGTGTGTTTGTCATATAACCGTAAATCCCGTCTATCAACAAAACACCTTTATTTCGTGGCGGCGCTGCACGAGTCAATTTACGATTAAAACACTTCTTATCTGCAGAAACGGTTGCCGGCTGCCAATTGTCTCTATAAACGCCCGACTATACGATTTTTGTTAATACAAATACTCGTAAAATCCAAAGGCCATTGGCACACACACACAGAAAACACACACACCCGCCAGTGCTCACACAACACGCACACACTGCAATAGAAACTTTTCTTCCGCTTCTTCACATTTCGTCAACATTTACGCGTGGGTGTCAATCTTTTAAGAGCGAATTGCACTTTTCACTGTAACTGTTGTATGGTTTTTGTGACACGGTTTCCTTATTATTTGTCTGCGTTTTCCATTAAGCAAATCAAAGTCCCGGGGCGCAAGTTGCCAGCAAAGTAATTTTGGGTTAACTTAACAGCTAAACAGCTGGCTCTACAGCGCACTGTTATTGGTGTAGACATTACCCAGCACTGCCAAAGCTGTTGCTATTATTATTAAATGTTGTATTAAATGTATGTAATTAACAACCGTAAGCAAATTAATTACTAAACAAAAGACTGGTTATTCATTCGGAACATGATTGAACAAATAAATAATTAAAATAGCAAGAGAAGTGAAAAGTGCTAACATTACACAGCACTGATTGGCGGTAAAGTGACATTCAAATTATTTGAAACAAGAATTAAGATTGGAAGCATCAGCGAATTTGTATAAAATGTTTAATGTTTATTTAGAGCTTATTTTAGCAAATAAACAAAAACACGACCATTTACATAGAGATCTTAAACCACTAAAAATAATATGCACACAGTAGACGCGGTCCGTATTTTGGGGCTGTTCTCAAAGCAATCACACATCCGATCGAATAATCTAAAGGTGAACAAATGTGTTTCAACTATTACAATCCACAGGGAATCGGCACAGAACTTTGGGACACAGCTGTGCAGATTGCTTTGTTTTTTTTGGGGGGCATGGGTGTTTAAATACGCTCGATACATCAGATATATTGGTATGGTGCTCTCCATTCAGCTGCGCTCAGTTTGCAGGGGTATATTTGAGTCCGAATTGGAATAGTTGTGTTCCAATCTGGGTCGAAATTCATCCTCGCCATCCGAGTAGGAGCCCACTGAACGACAAATGCTGCAAATATATCATTATTAGTAGACCCATCATAGATGAATATAAATATAACTTCATTTGTCATACCGCTGAGTTGACGCATAACCCTCGATGGCCAGAGCCTGACTCACGCCCGGGGGCAGCAGCTGCTGGAGCAGGGCATCTTTGGCCGCATTTGCGGTGGTGGGCAGCGCCACATGATTCATGTCCACCGATGAATGCGACTGGGACAAATGCGCATTCGCTGGAGTTGTCAGACCATTTACCAGCCGCGTCCTGCCACTGTCCGTCTCGTCGCCCCTCTGGGTGTGTTCGATGTATCGTAAGGTGCTAAACAGCTCCAAAAGATTGCCGAAGGTGTTTCGCAGATCACAGTGACCGATAATGTCGAAGCACAGCTGGGAGACGTTCTGGCGCAGAAGGTAGATGGCATATTTGGTCTGTTGAGATGGCAGAACGGAGCGCGTATACAGGGGGAACCTGATCGAAAGGGAATAATAGGTCTGATAATTTCAGGACGGGAATAATTTTAAAGTACGACGCCTGCACTTACTCTCTCGTGGTGTAGGTGAGTTCCTTGATCTCGTCTACAATCCTCGATTTGGAGGGCTCATAGAGGATGCGGTTCCGCAGGGGCCGGTCCATTATAATGGCCAGCATCTGCACTAGATGTGCCACATAGCCGAGGGCCGCACTCACCGCCAGCGGTGAGACATTCTCGAGCACCTGGGCATTGGCCGCCTGCCGCGAATCACTTGTGTACTGCTCCATATGGGGGAAGGCAATGCCGCAAATGCTCAGCTGCTGACCCCCGCCCACGCTCTGGATGTTGTAGATCTCCTGCAGCTCCAGCACCAAGGTCGACATGCGTCGCTCCATCTGTCGCATAATCTGGCGTCGCTGATCCCGCTGGGCCAGGTGCTGGGGCTGCAGCATCTGCAACTCCAGGCGCTCTTTTTCAAGATGATGCCGCTGCCTGTGCAGCTGCTGCTGCAGGGCCTCCCTGCTCTCGCCAAGTGCCTCCAGACGTTGCTTGGCCTTCTCGTTGCGCTGCTTATAGGTTTCCCGCTCTGCCTGGAGCAGCCGCTGTTTGCAGCGAAGCCCCTCGATCTGCTTGGTGAGCTGCTGGGCATTGTACAGCGCCAGGGGGGCAATCTGCTGCTGCTCGGCCAGCAGAACGCTGAGGGTACGCCCCATGGAATGGTGAATGTGGTGGGAGTGGTCTCCGGACAGGGATGTGGTGCGTGGCTTGAGCCGCAGCTCGTTCCTGGTCACACAGTGAACGCTCAGGCGAGCAATCTCCTTGCCGATCTCAGTCATGTGGCGCAACTTCTGTTGCTGCAGCCGCTGAAGACGCTGCAGCAGAAGCAGCTTTTCCAGGTTGTAGCTACTGCGAATTTCCTGCTGATGGCACTTCAGTTGGGCATACCGCATCGTGCTCATTTTCAGGACCGGACTCGCGCTACGACTGGTGTTGGGAGAGTTGATGCCGAGCTGGTCCTTGGGCTGCTCTTCCTTCTCCTCCTCCCCGTAGTTCTGATAGTGAAGATGTAGCTGCGCATGCAGGCCCTGCTCGCTGATCATCGACGGGGACACAAACTGTTCGCCATTCATTTGGAATATCAAACAGTTCTGGCCGCACTGGGCAATCGTCAGAGGAGCCAAGGGTATCAGGCCGGAGAAATATACGCCCCAGCTGAACAGCAGTTCGGGGCGTCTCCCATACTCCCTGGAAGACGAAAGCATTATGGAAATGGCCCTCTATCTTGAACGGAGCTCTCTCTTACCCGCACATGTCCTTCGTCCTGTCGTCAGTCTCACTCGGTTGGCCAACAGCTCGCTTGGCCGCCGAACAATGCTTCCACACCTTGACGCACACACACTGCGCATTAGATTTCCGCCAGGCAGCGCCGTCTACACCGATCTCCGCCCACTTTTGCTGCTGATGGCGCTGCGGCAGCCGCTCGCTTGTGTAGAGTGCCTCACTAGCCTTATCTGTGTGCAGCGTGTAGTAGAGCAGCACGTCCTCTGCCTCCGCCTCGACTTCTACTTCCTCCTCCGTCACTGACCCACTCCATTGGCGACACACAATGTTGAATCCCTGGATACGCGTCAGGTTGCGGAGACGGAGCTGCTGAGTTGCCAGCGGCAACCATTTGCGGCAGCGCGGTCGCAGATTCATTGCAAGGGGGTATTGAGATGGTGGATGCCGGTTACGTTGTTATGGCACCTAGTACCCAGTACATTGTCCACCAAACCAAATTAAGTTTTGTTGTAGTTTTTCCGCAAGAAATTTTAACAAAAAAAACTATTGGCGAAACAGCTGTTTTCTGGACCACTAAGTGTTGGTAAAGGCGTTACATTTTCTAGGCCGTTTTTCCATACCCTTCTACAGAAGACCATAAATTGATTAAATGTTTGTCCAACCAACGAAATAACTGACTTTAAAAACCTTTGTTTTGTATGCTTAGCAGGTATGCAAAATAAACTGCATATTCTAAGGCTATCGCAATAATATTTTGTAGTTTATAGTCTTTCTACTGATACCAAACATGTGTATCGGGAACGAGACATAAGAAATTTTCTTTACCGGAATCTAATTAAATGCATAAATAGGTCAAAGACATTTCAATAAGAGAAAAATGGATTACCGCTTAGCTTGGAAAACAGTTTTTTTTAACATCAATTCAGAAGTAGGGTATACAAATGTTCGTACTCCGTAAAAATTGTTTTGATATGTAGCAAATGTGTAGCTACCGTGTAGCTGCCATGTAAAAATAGGGACTTATTTGCTGTCCTATCTAGCTTAAACCTTATTTTAGACAGGATCCAATAAATAGAGTTTTGAAAATTGGTCAATCTTGTAGAAAAGTATAGTATATAGTATATGTAGTATCTATCAGTTAGCTAGTTATATTAAACAGAATATATTACAGGAATATGTTATATTTGCGGTATATTTTGAGGTCAACATTTTTGCGTGGATTTCGTGGACGCAAAATCATCCCAACAAAGTTTTTTTTGATCCCAACGTCACGTGGCACCTTCTTAAGTGCCGTGCTCCCTGAATGCTGGATCGGTAGTTATTAAATTAAAAAATATCATTATAGAATACGCATTTTATTGGAATTTAGGTCTTATCATTATTTGAGAAAATGTCAAGGAGATCGTGTAGTCATAGTTGTGCCAAGAACCCCAATAAATGCCGCCATCTTGACCTTTACTTCTTTTACCATCTTTATAATACTTTCCATTGAGGGAACTGTAATATTAAGAAAAAGAAATTAATGTGATAAGTTCGTAATTATTAATAGCGTTAATTCTGCGTGAAAGATGTTTACCTAAAAGCGCAATTCGAAAACCACCAACCACCTCCATGCGTTTTCGCGCAGTTAAGTTTCTTATGAATGTCATTTTCCCTGTCAAATGTGGAAAACTTCATGTTCGGGAGATCTTCAAGTGAATCTCTGGCTGTTCCTGAATATTGTCCCACCGATTTCACTATGTAGCCTTCCTCTTCGCTTCCTATTTTGAAATCGTCGTAGCGAGCATAGCTGGTGGATCCATTAACCATGCCCAGTTGGATGTACAATTCGTGAGGTTGGTCCAGGGTAATGTGATGTATTTTTTCCAACCCCAGGAAGAAGTCCTCCCGGAGGTTTCCAAACCCATGTTTGTAGTCGTTCCAGTTCCGATTAAAGTCCACTTTTCCATTGACTCGTCTCTGGATGACTGTCCAGCCAGATCCGGAAACACTGGAATTGCAGGGCACGTCGAATGGGTCTAATCCGGGCAACCTAATGGTATGGATATCTGTTGAGTTGACGAAGGGTAAGCAACTGTGGGCTTCGTATTTTCCTCTCAGCAGATCTGTCTCCGAAGTTAGATTTTTGAATTGGGAGTCCTTGTCGCGAATGGTCGATTCGAATGATTTCACTAAATCATCCTTGTCCTTCAGCTGGTCCTGGCAGTGTTTGATTTCCGTCTCCTGATCTTTTATCTTGGCCTGGTTTACTTCGATTTCTTTCGTCCTGGAGATCGATTCATCGCGGCTGTTATTGGCTTCCGTTTCTAAAACTGTTATTTTTTCTTTCAGTGCTTTATTGTCTTCCGTTTTGGTGTTCAGCTGTCGCTGAAACTCTTTAACTTGCGTTTCTAGATCCATTATCAAGGATCCTTTTACCTCGTTTTCTTCGATCCCTGGATTCAGCTTTCCTACATTTTGAATGATCTCTGCTTCCAAACTTTTGATTCTCGCTTCGTACTGTTCTCTTTGGTGATCACTGTTTTTGAAATTTTGTTTAAAGAGCTCTCTCATGTTATGGATTTGATCGACTTTATCTGTAATTTGTTCGTCTTTGCATTTTAATTGATTCTCCAATAAGATAATTTTCTCTTTCATGTCATTGTTAGCTTCGACCTCTTCTTTCAACCGGTTTAAGAGACCCATGGAGGGCTTGACAACAGAGAAGCAGTAGCCACTGCACTCCTCCGCGAGGATATCCTCCCTCGACACATGTGTTATTTTCCTTCTCTCTACACTGGCGAGGGACGAGTCCCCTTGCAGGAAAAGCCACAGGATGAAAACCACAAAGTCCAAGCTCCTCATTTTTCACTTGACACGCGCACTGTCGATGCAAAACCAAACTGAGTGGAATATGATCCAGAAAACTTCTATAAATACAAATTCTCGGGTTGTTTTGGTGTTTCGCTCTATTATAAAAATATATTTGGGTACCCGTCGTCGAGACGCTGTCCGAGATTTCATTTTGGGTGTCGCACGAGTGCGTAGTGGGCTTTCCCCCTAGCATTTGAATATTATGGAATTCCCGAAACTGATAGCACATTCATGATAAGAAACGTCTCAACCGCTATAGCGTGATCTGGAGCTATCAGGAGCTATCAGGAGCTATCTGTGACCCCATAGAGTAGCATAGTATTTAGCACGAATTCAAATTTTTGGTACTATGGAGAATTCAGCTATTCTCAGAATGAAACGCAATGAAACATTCGATTTCGTAATAACCTTGAGACAATGTCATTGTACTTTCTTCAACTTTTTATACCCAATACTAGAAATGAGTGGAGGGGTATATTAGATTTGTGGGGAAAGTGGATGTGTGTAACACACAGATGGAAGCGTTCCCGAACTCATAGAGTACACATATTTTCAAAGGGAACTAAATCGTAGAACATATGTTTAATGTTCATTAAAGATATCTCGGATGCTTAAATATAGACATATACATACATACTGAGGAATGTATGGAAACAGATGGGAATAAGACTATTATATTATTGTACATATGTAAGTATTTATTAAATTTTTACATTCCCTTTACATTCCATGCTCACTTACGTTGCTTACGTTACATTCCATGCTCACTAACGTATTTTACCGTTAGCAACATTTTTTTGTATGGGCCAGCAGCATGTGCCCCGATATTAGCGACATTGTCCCAAAACATTTTCGCAGAATTAGCAACATTTTAGGGATGTCTGGCAAAAAAAACGATGTTTGAAAAACAAAATATTATAGAATTTAGGAAAATTTTGTTTTACTAGGCACCAAATTTTGCAGAAACTAATCAGTCTCTATCTCAGAAAATTGTAAGGTTTTTGGTCTATTAATAAAGACTAAAAATGGGTGTCGTGATCGATATTTTATTATTAATATATTAATCAAATGAATTATTGGGTCAAAAAATGTAAATATGTGCAAAATACAATATTAATTGCGTTTTAAAGCATCTGGAAAAAAAGAATTTTAACAGTAATCAAATGGAAAAGGGTATACGTATGTCCATACCAACGGTTTAGTTTCCAAATGACGTGACATTCCATGCTCACTAACGTATTTTACCGTTAGCAACATTTTTTTGTATGGGCCAGCAGCATGTGCCCCGATATTAGCGACATTGTCCCACAACATTTTCGCAATTAGACCTTAGGCGAAAAGTCTACGGCGAAATACGTAGAGAGAACGTAACGTAAGACGTAAGGAAACGTAAGTGAGTGTGAAATCTAAGGCGAATATGTATTCGCTCGCTCGCCAACACTGTTCCAAGAGAAAAGAGTTGCCAGAGTTTCTGCATGCGCATCTTTGTGTGTGTGAGTGATGTGTTATTGTTGTCATTTCTTGTTTCTCCCTTTTTACGGCCAACAAAGTAAGTACCATTTATGTAAAATCAGCTAGCGTAAACAATTTTCCCAACACCAACAAACACAGAGATACGCGTGTGTGTGTGCGAGGGAAGGAAATTGCGATTGGGTGCCAGAGTTAAATGTATACAAATATATACGGAGTGGGTCCGCTTAAAAGGAAACTTGCTGCAAGGTTTTCAACTCCACTCCATGAGCTTGCACGATGCTAAACTACATTAGAGATACAATTATGGCGCCGTCAACACGCAGTAGCACCAGCAGCAACAGCGCCAAGACCAACAACAGCAGCAAACAAAGCGCCAACAAGGATGACGATGGCTCTTCCTCGTCCAAGGAAATCCCACCTGCTCCAATGCGGGGCTACAAGATTACTGATAACGAGCGGTCGAGGAAGTATGGAATTGGAGCCAATTCATTGCAAATGCTCCTAAGCAAAGCCAATAACAAGTTTCCGGTGAGTTCATAAAACCAAAAGAAGGGAAAACTTCAGCGAAAATGTTTGAGTGTCCACCCACCCACGCACCCACGCAGGGGTAAAAAGTTCTTGGCCCTGGCAGATTCAAGGCCAATGTCCCTGGCAGTGGCTTCCGCATTCCGTTTGCCTCTCTGCCAATGCCATCCACAGTGCGCATGTCTGGTAAATAGAGCAGAGGCAACCTTGCAGGCAGCCTGTTGCTGCTGCTGTCGCGTCCTTGTCTCAGCCACAAAACAATTCCCTGAAGGCCAGTGAACCTCCCTCCAAATTGGTCGAGACATTTCGGCCTCGCTCTGGCCTGTTGTAGCGCCATGTCAAGGGCAGTTTATACAATTTCTTTTTAATTCATTCACATGTTTAGCGGCAGGACCTGCACATCTATCTGGCCTCCGATGGCTTTGAGGTGTCCGATGATGAGTATTTGAACAGCCTGCCCGCCCAGACGTTGTTCATTGTGGCTGGTCCAGATGCAGTCATAACAACAGGTGAGAGTCTGCAGTAATCTATCAGTGCCATTTACGAATATTATACCCGTCAGATGCCGACTTTGAATTTGAGAAAATACGCCAGCAATCGCCGTTGCTGAAGGTGGCGGACATCTTCTATGACTTCATCGAACAGCATCCGGAAAAGTTTCGACGCATGATCTCGGACTATGAGCACCAGAAGCAGCGCCTAGTCCTAGACAACAGCAAAGCCCATCTTAGCTTGAAGGACGAGCACGTGGAGTGGTTTGAGGGCGGCGAGGAGCGCTTTCACTCCAAGGAAGAGGCCATGGCCGTGCGTGCCCAGACGCGTGTGCGCGGCTACTACTATAAGGCCAAGGAGGAGCTGACACGCAATCCGTTGTACAGGCAAAATCCCAAGGCCCGACAAGTCATCAATTCGGTGTTGGAGCAATTCCGCTACCTCCTCATCGGATGCGACTATTTCTCAATGATGTTCGACAGAAAGTGCGGACAGAAACACGTCTTCCTGCAGCAGCATCGGCAACAGACGGGCGATGAGGAGCCCGATGCCGGAAGCCTACCAAGCAAGAGACTAAGGCAGCTCATCAAAGAGTACACCAAGGAGCATTCCATACTCGACCATTGGTCCGTTTCGCTGTGCACCGATCTTGGGGACTTCTATTGCCAGGGCGCGTATTCGGATAATGGCAACTGCTGCGCCCTGCAGCACACCATTAATCCGTATGCATCGCGCGAGAACCTAATTTTGTTTCAGGTTTGGAATCTGGATCATCAAATCGAACTCTCGCGCACGATTCTGCCCGCCCTGGTGGCCAATGTCGAGGAGTTGGTCACCAAGTCGCAGCTCAAATGTTCGTTCCACAACAAGCGTGTGGTAGACATCTCGGTGCTCGAGTATTTTCTCGAAATCTTCTCCCTAAAGAATCTTAAGCTCGTGCACATTGTGTGCCACGAAAAGGTGCAGCGCTCAAACCGCTCAAATGGTCGCTTGCTCTGTCCGGATTGTCATGAATACCGGATTGTGCAGGAGCTCATGGATCTGCAGGGGGCAAATCAAACCACGTCTTAAATGGTTCGATACGACAACAGTTACCTAGCCAAGCAATACTATAAACAATAACTAAAGATATTCGGCCATATGTTATGTAGATTATTTGGTTTATGCTCTGTTTAATATACATATGTAGTTGTTATTTCCATTTGATTTAGTGCCAATTTGTTGTTTGTTTTGAAAAGGGATCTCAAGCGAGATCTCTCGTAAATTGTACAAATCAAAAGTATCTTAAAGTTAACTATCGAAGGGAACGTAGTGTTGAAAAAAGTATATATAGAGTATATGTATGTATAACCATGCATTTAATGTTGCAAATGCTTAGCAAACTGCTATACTATACTATATAATATATATTAATATATCTAGCTTTAAATATTTATTGACTGTAACGCTTGTAGTTGAAATTTAAATGCGTTTTGTTGGCGTTACAATCGTTCAACATGTCCACACTGTGGATCATATATATTGTATGTGCCAAGAGGTACCATAGTATACATATATACAACTATACATATATAATATATACATACTATATATCGAATTTAAATTGAGTTCAATTTAAGATAAATATAAAAGTTTACAAAGGTTTTTGCTACACTCGGCTTCTCTGTACCTCAACGAACTTTCTCTGAACTCCTAACTATTGTCTCATTTCAGTCTACACACTCCATAACTTTAAGAACTCTACTCGAACTCTTGTCCCTACAAAGTTTCTGAAAATAAAAGACAGTTGTACCATAGGCTGAGCGATTTCTTTAGGGAATGCCGGGAACATGCAAACAAACTCAATTGGTTTTATCTCTCTTTATTTACTAAAAAAATGTTCACTGCATAAAAAATCATACAACACAAAATAGATCGTATATTAAATGGGTATAAAATAATAATTGATTCGTATGCATACGAATATAATAAATGAATAAATAATGAATGACACAAACAAAAGGGATCTCGTCAAGTGTGAAGTTGTTTTTGCAATTGCCATTTCTCTCTCGAATAACAAAAGTTATACAATACAGTAAGTATACAGTTACAGTATTTTATTAGTCGTGTTTCGTATTATCCGGATTAATATCATCTCATATGCGCTTAGTCGATTCTTGTCATTGTAATATTCAGTAGTATTCAGTGTAGTTCTGATTCTGATTCGTTTCGTTGTTACCTCGATGCACCTGCCTTCCATAGCTTAACGATTAGGATTAGTATTCGTAAGGTTCGCTTTCGCTAGTTGCTTCGTAATTGTGTTAGAATTGTTTATGTTTTTGTTTTTCTTTTTCTTTTTAGTGCTGCTACCAAATCGCGTTAAACAAACAAAACAAAACAAAAAAAATATATATATATGTATGTATATCTTTTCTCTTCATCTACAATGGTGTGGGTTAGTTTTAAGAAAATTTTACTAAAAACTGCTGCTTAGTGCCCGTTCCCTTGCAATCCTAAGTGCGGCTGGACTTAAACTAGATCGTAATCTAATCGTAGTATAACAAGCATTTCGATTTTCGATTTACTTTTTTCTTATTTTCTCGATGCTGCTTTGTTGCGCTATAATTGATTTCTATGGCTTTGAGAAATAATTATAGATCCGATTGTCCAGGTCCTGAAAAAGATTAAATGGAACAGATTATATGATTGGCCATATCTCTCGGGGTGGAAGCAAACAAATAAAGCTAACACTAATTTGTGGAAATATTCAAGCCGCTGGTCCTGGTCGAGAACGTTGAACCAAGGACCGGACCGGGACCGGACTTGCATACATAGATACAGAAAAGAGAATGAAAACTATAACTAAAAAATCAAATCAAAAATAGAAATAAAAACTTAAAAAACTTAATAAAAGCAGCAACTGAGGAAGTGCAAGAGCCAGACAGCCAAATCAATTTTGAGAGAAAACTTCACCTTTTCATTTGTAATTTATTTCTTTTGTTTTGGTTTTTTTTTGTTCACATTCAATTCAATTCAATTTTGGTTCAATTCAATTCTTGGGGTAAAAGCCATTCATTGTCATTGTAATTATCATAAAAGTTAACGATTAATTTTGTTAAAATATTTATATATAGATTTCTTACGGTGTGTAGAACAAGTTAATCGAGTATAAGAAAAGAAACATTGAATTATGCATTTGGAACTCATGAATGGTTAATGTAACGAACGACTTTTCGACAAGTTTATATTGTACAATTTTCGATTTTATGGTTTCACTCTTTTATTCGGATTGTATTTATTTATGGTCACTACAACAACAAAAAGTAATCTTCATTCGTTGTTCATTACAAGGTGGAGTTTGCTCTCCAGTTTCAAGTTTCAACTATGGAAAGGAAAGCATTTGGAAAGGGTAAAAGGGTAACAGGGTATAGGAACTACAACATTTCAATAAAAATATTTGCGATACATAACAATTCTCTCCGGACTAATAAGTACTAGAATCAAAGCCAAAGATTTAAATACTTGTACTATGAAATTGTTAATAGATATGTGGGAGTGCTACGATTTACTTTGAGTTTGTTAATAGTTGAACATTGGATTGGAGGATACAAACCTGTTTCAAATTCAATTCAATTCGATTCAATTCAACTATCGCAAATATTTTTATAAACAAATTAAAAAAAGAATACGGCACACAGAACAGAATAGAAATCAAATAGCGGCGAAAATAAAATAAATATATTACATAGAATAGAATAGAGGACAATTCAATTAGTTCAAACTGTTTTGTTTTTTTTTTGAGGGGGGGTTTCTTAACAAAATTGCAAATTTTTAGGTACCTTAGGATTTTGAACGAGTTTTACAAAATCATTGAGTTGAGATGAAATTGGTTTTTATATTGCTGTTTATTGTGGCGATTTGATAGATCTTTGGTTGGTTTCGATTGGTTTTTGGTTTGGTTTTTGTATTTTTGGTTTTTGATTTTGAGTTTGAGGTTTTATATGCTTTGTATTATTTGGTTGGTTGGTTCGATTTAGAAATGATTTTGATCTTGCGCTTTACTGAGGTAACAAACGAACGAACGAATGAACGATTTCTTTGTCATTGGTCTCAATTGGTTTATTTACATTATGGTACTCGTATCTATTAGATATTTAGTTTATTAATATTCAAAATGTACAATGTGTATGTATGTGTATGTATGTGTGTGTGTATGGTGTGGGATGAGAAATGCAATAACTGGCCCCGTCCCCTACCCATTTTCGGGGATGGATGGATCGCCTCAGGCGCTTACTTTACCAAAGGATCAGAAATGAAAATCGGTTCGAAACGATAGAGCGCTTTTCGGTTTTCGTTTTACTTCGTTCGATTTAGTCACGTTTTGATCCGTTCGAGGCTCTTCCTCATTTGAACCGGTCTCACATCCCTGCTAAAGACTATAGATCCCGCCCTTCTATATACAACAGGCCATCTCTTGCCTTGCCAGCTCTAGACCCTGCGCCAAGTGCTGACCGACCGTTCCCTAGACTGCGACTGCGACTGCTGTCGGAAACACTCCGGACTCTTACTGCCGCGACCGCTGGCGATCTCTGGCGATTCTGTGACCCTGGCCAGATCCCGGTTGATGGTCTTCGAGCTGAGCACTCGCGGACAGCGCACTGTCCAGGGGCTGCGACGCGGATCCTGGAGTGCACGGAAGGCCTTCGAGGGGACAACCTCCTCGCCGCTGCCGCTGGCGTCGCACCAGCTGTTGTAGTAGTCGGCGTACTCCTTGTCCTGCTTGGGCGTGGGTGCGGGCGTGCTGTCCAGCGAACTGTTCTCCTGGGTGGAGTCCATTTCCTCGACCAGGGCGCGCTTGGCGGCTGCCTGCAGGCGCTCCATGGGCAGATTGCGCAGATGTGTGCTGTCGCTCTTGAGGAGCAGGCTCTGGACCAGCTCGTTGACCAGCTTGTCGCTGACCACGCGCTGGTTCTTTGCAGAGGGCCCCATGATGGGGGAGGCCGGGCTGTTGGGCGTCGAGGGATTGTCCGCATCGATGCTGGTGTTCTTGCGCAGCGGCAGTGAGAGGCGCTCCCGTCGCTGGGTCATGCTCTCGGCCTCGCCCAGGGCGTTGGGATTCTGGCGGCGGGTAATGGACACATTGTGGACGATCTTGCGCCGGCTGGGCTTCAGCTGGAACTCGTCAGCCTGGGCCGCTGCCTCGGGCAGGTCATTCTCGTCCTGCAGCAGCTTGAAGAGTCTGGAATGTGTGGCGGCTCGCTGGTAGCTGGTCATCTTGCGCAGCTCCGGGAAGCTCTCGGACTCGGTGTCCGTCTCCGACAGTTGTCGATTCATGTCCGTGACGCCCGAGTCATCCTCCTCGATCTCCGACTCGGAACGCTGCGTACTGCTGTTGCGAGACAGTGTCCCCTTGCCGTGACCACTGTCCACGGAGAGCGATTGGATGGTCAATGCCTTGGAGCTGGGTGCTCCATCCTGATCGGGACTAACCTCAAAGGCACTGATGCGGTCGCGCACTGAGATCTTGGGCGCTACACTAAACTTATCTACCTCCAGGTCAGGCAGTCCGTTGGCCAAGCGTTTCATCTCCGGCTCGGGTTCGACATACACCTCGGGAAGTTGCTGCTCAAAGTTGGTCGGAGTTGGAGCTCCACGCTCCTCTTCCTCTGCCTCGGCGATCTGGGGCTTGTGCTCCTCCACAATTGCCCCATCCTCGCCTACAATCTCGTACTCTCCCGGGGGACCCAGGTCGACGTCTTGGGGCTCTTCAGCCTCCAGGATAACACTGTGACGATTGGGTGTGGGTGTGGGACTGGGACTGGGCTGCGGTGGCGACTGCTGGCCATCGATGGAGGTGTTGAAGAAGGCCATGGCCTTGCGATAGTTGTGACGCTTCTGCTCGGCTTCCTCGACTTGCTCCTTCTTGGCGCGATCCTCTTCGATGTCGGCCCAGAAGTCGGGCTCTTCCGCATCCTCATAGCTTTCCTCGAGCGGTGCAGCCCAGGTGTAGACTGTGGCCGGCTCGTGCATGGAAGCAAGCGACATGGTATCAACCATATGGAGATTGCTCTCAGGCACCTCTTCCACAGGCTGTTCTGGTGTCTTCTCCTTTTCCTCCTCCTCCTGGGGAGTGTCGTGCTGCAGCTCCTCGTATTGCTCGGCGAGAACCGTTTCCTCCTCCACAACGGGATCGACAATCTCCGGCTCTGCGCCACGAGCTGCCTCCAGGGTGGCCCACACATCGATGGCCACGGCCGGCTCGTCGGGCAGCTTGGCTCTGAAGGCTTTGATTTCCACGGGCTTGTACGGGGTCTCCTCCACAGAGTTCTGGCGCTCTTTGCGGGCCCAGAAGGTGGCCGACTTGTGGAAGGTCACATCATCGTCATCGTCTGGGTTCCTCTTCGCCTCGATCTCCGCCCAGAAATCAATTTCCTCATCAGTGTCCACCTCTCGGGGCTCCTCGGGGTATTTTGTGGGATCGTAAGCGAAGCCTCCCGAAGGTTTCTCGTCCTCGTCGCTGCTCGCTGTAGACTTGTTGTCGGCCCAGAAGTCCGCGTCCTCCTCGTCCTGCTGCCCTTCCTGTTGGCCCCTCCAGATATCCATCTCGGCCTCGAATGTATCTTCCTTCTCCAAGTCCTCTTTGTAGGCGGCCCTTGACTGCTCTACCGATGCCCAGAAGTCCTCGCTCTGTACCTGCTCCTTTGGCTTCTCGATCTCCTGGGGCTTTTCTTCCACCACAAAATGAACCTCTGCTTTCTGGGGCAAGGGCATGGATTCCACGCGAGCCCGCAGGGTTGTGGTCCAGTGCTCCACTCTGGTCGACGTCTCCTTCTTAAGGGGCGTGTAGGTAACTGTTTTCTTCTTTTTGTCCACTGCTTGTCCTCCAGCTCAACCTTTTCCTTCTTCTCAATGCTCCCCCAGAAATCCATCCCTTCCTCTGGTGGGGCAGGTTGATCCTGTGCTTGGGAAGCTGTCGCGAATGTGGACCAGAAGCTGTTTTTCGCTGCCTCCAAGGAAGCCTGTGTCTTGGACACATCAGCCGACTTGGGCCTGGCTGGCTTCGCCTCGGAGCTGTTCTCCTTGGCCCTCAGTTTGGGTGTCTCGGTAGCTTCTATTTGTGGCTGCGATGGGGCAGGTTCAGGGTTGGAGGTTTTCCAGAAGTTTTTGGACTGTTCCATCATTTTCTGTGCCTGCATTTTGGTGGCCATCAACGTCGCGAAGAAGTCAAACTCCTCCGTCAGATCACTGACAGTCTCTTCGGCTGCTTTGGTCTTGGGTTCGGGCTCTGCTTTGGCCCGAGATATGTTGTTGGTCACATCGTTGGCTATGGTCTCGCCCAAGAACTTGTTGCGCATGCCTAGGGAGAAGGAGGCGGATACGTCGTCCTGGCTGGCCTTGAGTGGTGTGGCGATCTCTTCGACGGGATAGGCCTCGGTGATTCTGTACTTCTCCACCGAGTTGGAGCGCGACGAGTTGGACAGACTTATGGTCACACTCACCTCACAGTCGTCATCGTCGCCCTCGTCCTCGTCTGCGCTCTCCAGTTTGGCCACACTGAAGGAGTTGCGCTTGCTCTCCGCACTGGCGCTGGCGATGCTCTGGCGCTTCTCCTCGATTTGGGTGGTGTTGCCCACCTGGACTGTGGCGATGTTCTCGTCGTTGGAGCTGCGGCTGAAGGAGAAGCGCAGCGGCAGGCGAACGGTCACCGAGTTGGACTCGTCATCCTCGTCGTCATCGTCATTGTCCGCCTGATCGTTGTCCTCGATTTGCTTCTCTATGTCGTCCACAAGGGTGGACCTGGAGTCATCCCTTCGGATGACAGTCTTGGCATACTCGCTGCTGCGTTCCAGCTCGCTTTCCTCCTCGTATATGACGCTCAGGTCCTCTTCGACCACATAATCATCGTCCATTTCCTCAATGAGCGGCTCCTGCTCTTCCTCGACCTGTTCTTCTTCGTCAAACATCTCATCCGCTGTGGTCACATCTTCATCTTCGTCGTCATCGTCGCTGCTCTCCGAGTCCAAGTGCTGATCCAATGCATTGCCTTTGTAGACCTGCACATTGGTCACGGACTTGATTGCCTGCAGGGGAGCTGGACGACTTGCGTGCTTTGGGGTATCCTCCTCCTCGTCGTCGTCATCGCTGGTCTCCTCCTCTGAATCGCTGTCGTCTATGGAGGCATTCTCGCTGGGAGATCTCGCGCCCAGTTCCTTGGACTGCTCGCCCGCATAGTCCTTTTGGAGCTGCTTGGAGAGATTCGCCTGGGTGTTGCCGCTGGCAATCTTGTTAATGTTGGCCAGACGCTGGCTGAGCATGTCGATGACCTCGTGCTTGCTGGTGCAGATATTCCGGGTCTTGGGCCTGCTCACCAGCTCCTCGATCTCCACGGAGTGGGCACGCTTGGGCGACTCGCGAGGCTCCACCTTGATGTGGTGCTGCATGATCACCTGCGAGGGCATGTCATCGGTGCTGGGCGTGATGATGATGTCCGGGAGCACGCTGCTGGCGCGACTCTCATCGTTGGAGCTCCGACTGTAGCTGGGCGCCACGGGATAGGGATACGGGTGGCCGTAAGGAGGCATGGCATGGTAGGGTGGATACCCAGCCGCAGGCTGAGCATCACCGCCACTTGGCGGCTGTCCGTAGGGCGGCATTGTGGGCGGCGGCGGATACGGGTACGGATAGTAGTACGGGTAGGGTGGATATCCATCTGCTGGCCTACCCTCCACGGCCTGCGCCTGCGGCGGTGGGGGTGGTGGGGGATAGGGGTAGTGATAGGGGGGCCAGTTGGCCTCGCCAGAGGGCGGTGGCGGCATGTACCAGGGATACGGATAGCCATAGGCATAGGGATAGTGTGGCGGCACCGATTGCGACCGCGGTGGACACGAGCTGTCGGCAGAACTGAGGGATGAATTGGATGAGTATGTGGCTTGGGTGTGGTCTGTGCTGGATGTGGGTGTGGGGGTGGGGGTGGATGATGTGTAACTGTGACGTTTATTGGTTTTACTGTTAATCTCATTGTTATGCTGATTATGATTATTATTTTGAGTATTTTCAGTATTTTGAGTATTTTCAGTACTTTGATTATAGTTATTATTATTTGGGATTTCGTTCAATTCAACATTTTCCAAATCCGAGTCCAGCTCGGTGTGAATTTTATGTTCTGGAGTTCGGTTTTGGTTTTGGTATTTGTTTTTGGATTTTTATTTTTTTGGTTTTGGAGCACGGTTATCATAAAAGATATATAAAAGTAGAAGAAGAAGAGAAATAGACACGGTGAGAGTGCGGTATAATGTATTATGTTCTGATTGATTGATTGGTAGATTGACTGATTCATTGACTGATTGATTAAACGATCAAGCAAGGCTGGTTTGTATGTACAGGTCATAAATGGCGTATGAGGGATGCAAAAACTCTGGATGCTTACGATACGGTGTGTGGTGTGGGTGGTGTGGGGGGTGTGGGGGGTGTACAGAAAAAAACATCATCATGCAGTCGTGATTGATCGTGTTTCTTCCATACCATCATACCATACTTCAATCGTATGCGCATCGCTTTTCTACCAGTTCAAGAATTAATACTCAAAGCAAAAGGTGAAATCTCTCAATCAAAAAAAGAACTAAAACTCTAGATGCAATGTCTATGTATCCATGTGGCATGTGTGTGTGTGGTGGGTGCATCTGTATGGGTTTACTTATGTAAGGGAATGGTGGATATATATACAGCGATGATATTTGTTTAATGTTTTGGATGAACTTTAAACTCATTTTCAGACAACGATATACTCCTTTCACTGTTGACTTGTGTCTCTTTTTTTTCGTTTGTCGATTTCGAGCACTTACCGGCATTCTCGGGTGTTGTCATTGCCTGTAGGATCTTGAATGATCGACTGGGTATAGCGCTGCCGGTGTATTTCTTCGGTTCCGGCACCTGCTGTTCACTGGGCGGCACATATTGCTGTGATTGTTGTTGGGGTGTATCTATATCGAGGGAATTTTATATATGGAATTAGTACAAATTTCTATGAGATTTTCTGTAGCTGTTCTACCATAACGTTGGGGCGTAAAGCGATTCTGGGCGGAGACTCCGTTACCTGCAAGAAAAATCATTTATTATAGTGGAAAACCTAAACCATCAGTGGATTTAATGCTCGTTAAATTAGTCTACTTATTAGTGCTGCAATAATTTTGATAATTCAACTAAATGGCACCATTGTTTTTAGACCGTATGGGGGACGCACACAGGAAGCTGGTTAGTAAACTAAGGACCAAAATTTGTGGCTTTAAGCGGCTTTCAGTATTGTTAGTAGAGTCCCTAAAACCACTAACACCTGAAACACTTTCCCTTTCCCAGAGACACACGCACTTTCACCATGGTTGAATGGAGAAGAAAGAAGAGCATGAAGGGGCGCTGAGGATGGATCTGAGACTGGTGGGGGGACGGGGGTCCAGGGGGACACAACATTGAACCGTTCAAATCTCACCTTGCGGGGACCAAGCTAAAGGCGTACCCGACTGCTGCTGCTGCTGCTGATCCTGGGACAGTTGCAGGCGCCGCATCTGCTCGATGGTCGGACTATTGCGTGCCTGCTGGGCGCTCATCTGTCGCGCAAATTGGGGTCGCTGCAAGCCGTCCAGGGACATTGGCTGCTGCTGCTCTTGGCCGCCGTCGCTGCCATCGTCCACCGTGTCGGTTATCTTTTGCAATATTCTAAACGATTTCGATTGGATGGGCGGTGAGCGCGGATCGCTGCAAGTAGACATAGGCGTATGTTAGGTTAGGTCGTTGGTTAGCATGCAATCGAAAAATGTCTCAAATAAACCAAATTACAACGATTTTTGTTTCTTTTTTCTGGGTTAATTTTTATGATTGATTTTTGAGAATTTTGCAGAGATGTACGAGATGTACGATGTGTATGATAATGGCAAGACACAACATTTATCCATAGTTCAAAGCTTCAAAGCTTTCCAGCTTTATTTTACTTTACAACACTGAGAGGTACAATTGAGCATGAGGTGAAAGAAACGTTTGTTATGGCGACTGTGCTCTCGTACTACCTGAGACGATTTTTTCTGTAGCGTATCTCCGCCTCGAGCGGACACTGATGCACATACACATTGTAATTGCCACTATATAAGTCGTTGGTTTTTGGGTTTAGTTTTGTAAAGAAGCACAAAATTAATACGCATTAGTGCAGGCTAACGGTTTAGTGTTGGTAAAGCACAAAGAGAACTAACCGAGGCCATTGCATTCGGTTTAGCAACACTTTAACAACTTACTTTTGCAGCAGCACTGGAGACTGGGAGATGGGTCCCCCACGTCCGCCCTCAATAGAAATGGGTATAATCCGCGCGGCATTGGCATTGGCATTCCCGTTGCTGCTGCTGCCCGTTGGAGGAGCAGGCTGGACGTTGCGCTGGGAGCTGGGCTCACGCCATTGCGTGTTGTGGTTCTGGGCTGGATAATTGTTGTAACCTTGATCGACAAATTGATTAGCTGAGCGTATTATATGCCCACCAGGCGCTTTCGTGGGAAAGAGAGAGTATACACAAGACACAAGTTGATATAGAAGATGGAGAGTTACACATCTGGACAAGAGCAGGGAATAAGGGAATAAGGGAGGGTGGGTAAACATTCGGCGGGGGAGGGGAAAGTGCATGGTAGAGTGGGTTGAGTTGGTTCGTTTGGGTTGGTTGGGGGTTCGGAAATAATCTATCTGGGTTTGGGTTTTAGTTACAAACATCAACGGGTTTTAGGAAAGCGCCACAAAGATCATACAGAACACATGGAAAGCTCTAGCGGTGATTACTTACCACCAAAGTTGGGCTGTGCAGCGGCATAGGTCGGGGTTTGCTCCAGGGTAATGGGTATGATGCGCTCCTGCAAAAACGATAATCAGCTTAAACAGAGATGTCCCACTCTACCGGAGATTAGCTTACCCTTGGTCCGCTTTGGGTGGCATTGTTGTTGCTGCCGTTCGTGTTCAAGTTGATCTGCAAACGCAGTCCCCCTGCCTGAGGATGCGAGCCAAAGTTCTGCTGACTGATTGCTGCCGAAGGAGCCGAAACAGGACCCCCAGTGGGGCCATACCCATTGCCCTGCACCAATTGTGGCTGGTAGAAAGATGTCTGAGACTGCGGCGGCGGCTGCTGCTGTGGCTGTGGCTGGGGCGCCGGCGTGGTCTGCCTCAAGGTGGAGGGCAGCACATTGCCATTCTCCTCGGGACGAGCCCAGGGTGCCTGCTCCTTGCTCGCTGGCTGAGAGCTGAGCCAACGCAGCGGCTGATTGCCCTGCGGCTGCTGCGGCTGCTGCTGCTGCGGCTGCTGCTGTTGTGGCAACTGTCGCATGGGCGAGTCGCGTGACGGAATCTGCTGCTGTTGCTGGAGCAGAATGCGTTGTGCCTGGGGCTCTGTGGGCTGGGCCAGGGGTGCAATGTACAACGATCCAACGTTGGTCTATGGGGGATTACAGCAAGAGAAAGAATCATTTCAGAGATGTGTTATATTTTCCATTCCGCTCAACAACAAATTGGGTCTTTGCCTTGCCTCAAGTTCAAAATTCGTGTTTGTCCTTTGCGGATTTCTAATTTTAGCTTTGATTCTAGCACCGCTGCACTTGGCGAATGCGTTCAATGTTTAGTTTGAGTTTTCTCTTGGTTTTCTCTTGCTTTTCTGGTTTAAAAATAGCCACAACAGCGGTGGCTTCCGCAACGCATTTGACATGATTTGCAGTGCGAAAAATGTGCAGATGGGACCACAACTTTCAAAGCCGCAATACACAATGCACAATGTATTCAAAATTATGTATTTAAAGTATTTAGAGCTTTATATTTACTCAAGGATAATGATTTTGCGCGTTACTCATACGACGTGCTTGCACAATGGGGCGTATGAGTAACAGAGTTAGAGGTCACATCGAAGTGGAAATTAAACCGAAACTAGCGAGTCATTCAGTGGTTTTGGTAAAACCCAGGATGACAATTATGTGTCATATACGTCTATGCGAAATGGCATCTCATGGAGAGATATGTATGTGGAAGAGTAATCTAAATATTTACCGGCTTTGTTGCTCCTGGATATTGTGTTTGTTGCTGGCCAAAGTTCTGTTGCTGCTGCTGCTGTGAATTGAAATTGGTTGCTGCTGATGTCTCGAACCGTCCTGGGCTGAAGACATCGCGAGATCTTTGTTGCTGCTGCTGCTGTACGTTGTTGTAGATGGCCTGTGGATGCTGTGGGGCCTGCTGCTGCTGTTGCTGTTGCTGCTGTTGCTGCTGCTGCTGTTGCTGCTGCTGTGGGGCAGGCTGAGCACGCTGTGTACGCCAGGGCACGGATTGGGCTGCTTGTTGCTGCTGCTGTTGCTGTTGTTGCTGCTGTGGTGCGTGGGCCAGTGGAGAGTTGGCTGCTGGCGGACGTTGCTGTTCGAAGGGCGAGCGTGGACTCTCCGTCTGGCGCTCGAAGGGAGAGCGAGGACTCTCCGCCTGACGTGTGTAGACGCTGACAGCCGGCGATGTGGGCATGGCCACACTTCGGAACTCCTGACGCGGCGACTGCTGCTCCTGCTGATGCTGCAGCGGAGTGGCAGGCGGCGTAGGATACTGCTGTTGCTGCTGCTGCTGTTGCATGGGTGGGGTCTTTGGCTGCTGCTGCTGTGGTTGAGTGGATGTGTAGGGGCTATAGCTGTTGCTGTTGTTGTTGTCAAACGATTTTGGACCTACATTTGAAAAAAATAATTGCATTAGATATACTTAGTATTTAAACGATCAAATCGTTGTTTAGTTTAGTTTAGTGCAGTTAGTGGGAGTGGCTTGAGCCAGGCTTTTGTAGGGCCTTTTCCATGTCTTGGGTTAGTCGAATGTGGTTTAGAAGAAGCAACCGAAACCGCTTAGTAATTGCTGGCGAGGTGTCATGAGGAGTATCGTAATCAGTATCGGAACCAAAACCCCAATGATCAAGCCAGCGAGTCCGCGAGTGCAGCTCTGCTCACCATCGACGGCATCCGAGTTGCCGCTGTAATTGCTTCCGCCATTGCTGCCGCCATTGTAGTCGCCATTTTGGATGCTGCTCTGGTCTGCTCTGGTCTCTGGCAGGGGACTCTTGGAGCGGTCTTTGACATACTCGTCCTTCCAGAATGTGTTCTTCTCCACCGGCGGTGGCACCTTGCGCAGAGCGGCCATCGGGTTAGCCGGAATTTTGATTTCCGGACGGAAGCCCAGTGGTGGCGGCTCGAAGCGCTGTGGGGTCGGCGACTTGCGGGCCGTGGCCGGCGACCCTGGTGCACTGAGTCGGCCCGTGGGTGGCGCGAGTGTGCTGGGTTGTTGGGGGGGTGGTGGTGGGGGTGCAGCAGCAGCAGCGGCACCAAACTGCGTGCCGTTCTTACCCTGTGTCTGTGGTTGCGGTGGCGGCGGCGGCGGCGGCAGCACCTGGAAAGGCATTCCCATGGCAGCGGCGCCCATCGCATTGGCCGCACTGGGGGCGCCGCCCGGCGACTGTGGCTGGGCGGGTCTGTTCTGTTGGGCGGCTCCGGTGGCGCCCTCCGACTGGGCGTTGCGGGCCAAACGCTTGGCCATGCGCTCCGACCGGATCTGGGAGAGATCGATGCCGCCCGGGGTGTAGGTGAAGGGCTTCTTGTCTTTTGTCATCATCGCGTTCTGCACGCAGGCCGGGGCCTCATAGCCCCCGCCTCCCGAGCCGCCTCCTCCTGCTCCGCGTTGTCCATAGCTGCAAAGAAGAGAGAGAGAACGAAAACGATTAAAATCGATTAACCAAAAACAGTTTCATTTTCATTTCCCCCCGAGCTATGCTAATTTTCCCCTCCATTCTTTGCTCTGCCACTCGCCTGCGGCCATAATTTTTGTTAAATCTTTTTTCTAATTTTTTGTTTCGCCCTCCGGCGAGCCCTCATTTCTGTGTTTTCCTTTCTTCGCTGCTGACTGACTAATGAGTCGCGCTCATCGATCGCATCGGGTCAATGAGCCGCCTGCCCGCCCGATGCTTGACTTTTTTACGATCGAGGGGGAAAGTGAGTTGAAGTTGCTACGGAGCACCGGCACCGTCCGTCCATATAAGGTGAGGCGCCCGACGGAGTGCCAAATTTGAAAGGTTGAAAGTGAGATGACGACTTGATGGGGCATTATATTGTGGCACACAACATTGTCCCGCACAAATGCCAGGCATTTCTTTTTCACATCACAATCATTTCGTTGAATCGGAGTAAAAAATGTGATTTAGTTAATTTATTTTACGATGGCAAAGACAATCGTTCATATCTGAAGAGTCCTCAGCTTTTGGGATATCTTTTGGCATTACTTATAGATATTTTTGCTACCATTTCATGTACACCCAGAGAAAAAAAGCACTGAGAATCGAATAGTTTATGCCATTATTTCCCATTAATGTCTTTGCATTCTGACATTAAAAGGCAAATATTTAAACAAAATTTAAAAATAAATATACCTACAACTAAATATTAAAATTCTAAATAAATCTGCTAGCCTTTGAAGCTACAAATTTTCTCCTCAAGTTTCTATTACTTTTTTGAGGCCTACAAATTTAAAAAAATTATTTTTGTTAGTTTAAGTTTTTCGAAAATTATTATTTTGTTATATTTTGATGATTTACTCTATAGACTTTTAATTAAAATTACAAAACATGAAGAAAACAATTTTTCACTGAACAAAATTAAAAAAAATACGAAAAAAATATGCCGTTTCTATTATTTTTTCCATCACTGTACATATTTTATAATTAATAGAAATATAGACTTTTAATTAAAATTACAAAACATGAAGAAAACAATTTTTCACTGAACAAAATTAAAAAAAATACGAAAAAAATATGCCGTTTCTATTATTTTTTCCATCACTGTACATATTTTATAATTAATAGAAATATATTTCATAAAATACATTAAATTAAAAACCGAATATTTTATTAAAATATGCCAGTTTTTGGTCTTTTTTCTCCCAGTGTAGTTGGGCATCTTTTGTTTCAGTTTCGGACTTTAAATCGATTACCAAAAATAAAATGGAATAAATATATTGCCCAATTTTGCCACAAAATTTCTTGGCACATATTTTCCCTTACTTTTTATTCTCTTGCGAGTAGCTTCGCCTTCCCCTTTACGCTTTCCCCTTTATCATCTTTCAATTCATTTTTCGCTTACATCTCTCTCGCAGTATTTAGTGTCGACTTTTCTCCGCATAATTTGCTTAATTTTAAATGCCTTTAACGTTGACAATTTGCTAATTAAAAGCGAAAATCGAAGACATTCGGCGACGTTCTCGTTACCGCAGGCCCAACATGGGAGGGGATGAGATACACAATTGGATGTTGCATGTTGCATGGTAGGAGGAGATGCACAGTAGGTTGGATGTACGTATGGATGTTGCAAAGCCAGTTATGCTGAAAGAAAGTGATGGGCAGGCATCTGGCAGTCGAGCTGGAGTGGAGGTCTGGGCCGCCTTGTTTCTGGTTCTGAAAAGTTGTCAGGCCTGTTGCATGCCACTTGCCACTTGCCAGTGCCTCTTGTCAGTCAGCTTCATTAGTTTTTATAGAGAGACAGAGACACACAGAGTGTGAGGAGTGTGTGTGAGGAGAGTGCGTGAATGATTCGCCTCCAAGTGGGTCAGGCGAACAGGAACAGGTGACGTCTTTGCGTCTACTGCGAGACTGCCACACACTGTTCCGTACCGTTCCGTTCCACAAAAGTTGACACGGCCAAAGTGTGGCAAATGTATTCAGTGGCTGCCCTGCCCCGCCCTGCCCTGCCCTCTTTGGTGCTGAAACCGCAAATGCGAAGGCCGAGTGTGGGAAAACGATTGCAACACTCGAGTCACCCACAGAGCACCGAGCACCGAGCACAGGGCGCCTCAGATGCAAATTGGAGCGCGTGCATCAAAGTCAAATGCAAATGACGCAACTCCCGCGCTGCGGTCGCAAATGACAAAAAAAAACAAAAAAAAAACAATAACGAATCTGTGATTGCCGCCATATGAGGTGCGATCAAAGAAATGCTGTCTGCTCCTTATAGGAAAACTATGGAGAGATATGCCCCAACAAGTTGCAGGCACTCATGCCCCAAGTCAGCTGAACTTGCCATTGATTATGTGCGAATGAATAGCGACAGCTTCCATAATTGTCGAGGCGTGCCCAAAGTTGTGAGGTCGTCGCATTTGGCCGGGTAGGAAACTCAATTCAATTTACACAACAGTTTCGTTAACTGTTAACTGTTTGTGTTTATTAAAACGTTAGCTGGCCCCCCCATATTTGGCCCCCAGTGATTGGCCATTATGAAAGTTATTAAATCCCGCGACAAGCCCAGGAAAATGTCAGTGCGCTGGCAAGTGCAGGCGGCATTTCCTGTACAATTCTTTCCTGATATTCTTTCATTGTTTCAAACTAAAGCAAACTGTTGCCAAAATCTCCATCTCAAAAATAAACAATAAAAACTTTTTTGGATACATGCGTTAAAAGCACACGAGGCGCCTCAACCCAAACCATGCCATGCCATGCCATGGCAGATGTCGTCCGATGACGTCAATGGCTGGCACATGGCGTCAGTACCTTTGACCACAACTGCTTGACAGATTTGGCAATTAGCAATGTCCCAAGACACTGGGGAAGATCTGGTCAAGTGCAGGCCACATAATCACCCCTGCATAGTCCATAATCCATAATCCGACGTGACTAATTAACTTGCACATTGGACATGCATAATTGCCCTTGCCACAGCCACAGCTACAGCTATTGCCGTTGATGAATCATAATTATATGCGCCACTCTCTGTGACATTTTCGATTTGCACTTTGCGCCATAAATAGACATTTGTAATACATACAATCCATACATACAATATCGAGTATATAGCATTTCGCTGGCATGACATTCATGCCGAAAATAACACGGAAAATCTTGCTCTTGCTAGCACGGAAAGCTGTCCGTGCGTGAGGAGAAAACATGCTTGGAAAACTCAAAATCAAATGATAGAAAAACATCTGTGCAATTTGCATTTTCACTTTTTTTTCGACGTTTTTTTTCGACTCTGACTGGGATTTGGGCCCCTGCGCATGCAAATGAGCGTGCAAATATGTATCTGCAGTCAACTGCGACTGCGACTGCCCTGCCTGCTCGGAGTCGTCCAGTCCGGTGGATCCACCAGATACTGGACGAGCACTGCAGCAGGGGGTCGACGGGGAGAATACCCCCTGGGGAAAACTTCAATGCCAAAGATATGAAGAAGATTCCCAATGCATGTTCCCCCACTATCAATGTTATGTTTAAACGTTAATGCAAATATAACATTACAGAAATCCCATTAGGGACTTAGGTATTAAGTGTGTCCTCTTCTAGTGCATGGGCACACTTTCTTTCTACTTCCTTCTCTTCTTGATCTCGTTTGAAAGTGGCGGCTGGTTGTGTGCAGAGTGAAGAATATAAAAACATAAAATATAAAAGCAATCATTGAATATAAACATTCAAATATTGTGAATTCCTAGAAACAAAGGAACTAAGTGGACGACTAAGTATATATTTCAACAATCGGAAATCAATAATTATAGCTTTAATAAGATATAACAGACTTTAATCATCATTTGTTATTTATTTAGTTACAAACGATTCCTATTCCCCCTAATCCATGGAAATATTCCTTGTGACATAATATATCATCTTAAGTCCATCACACCCTGGAGTACCCTGTACAAAAAGCAAACTTGTTGACTCGACGCTGCAGCGCAGTTGCAGTTGCAGCTGCCCGCGCATATTTCAAGATCAAGGGCAGCCCAGCAGCACCAACCCATCCGCAGCAGTGGAAGTAAGAACTTGAAAGCTGCCACATGCAACATGACATAATGATAGTCATTGTCCGGCCATCTCTCAGTATGCGAGAGTGTCTATAAATAGACACGGCTAGAGCTGGAGCTGGAGCTGCAGTCGGAGTCGGAGTACAGGGTGCCCTGTCCAGCCGCCCACATTCCACAGTTGAGCTAATCTTGTGATAAATATTTGCCAAGAAATTGTTTTGTATTTTTCCCAACTTTTTCGCTATTGCGCTTTAAATGCTTATCAGGGGCAACAAAGAGCACTTTCGTCAGGTTCTTTGTTGGGCCCAGAGACTTACGATGATTCCAGGCAGTTGTTCTTGGTTGCCCCATTCAGGGGCAGCTCTGACAGCTGAAATCCACGATCCTGACGCACCATATAGGCAGGCAGCGTGTCGATGATGGCATTGGCCTTATCGTTGTACGATCCCAGCAGCTCCCGGTACTTGGAGTAGACGACGCGCTTCAGTTGCGGATTCTTCACCGACGAGGGGGTGGATGATGGGGGGGACGGCGTTGCGGCAGGCGATTGCAGCGTTGAGGTGGCCATTGTTTTTCGTTAATCTTTTATTGTTTATATTGTTTATATTAGCAAATGTCTACAAGAAAGCCCTATGTATCAGCAGTAGTACTCGTAACTTGAAGCCTTTTTTTATTTGACTATACACTGGGAGATACTAATCCCAAGTTGATAAAGCGCAAACAAAGAGTAAATTTGTTTGTTCAATCGATTTGTCCAGACAAGACAGACAGACAGACAGACAACTATGGCAGCCAGTGACTCAGCAATCGATGGGGTTGGGGGGCAGGGGAAGGGCAGCCAATCTAACCTCTTTCGGTGCAGGCTACAGCCGGCAAATGATCTGTCGATGACTCAGAGCACAGCCGAGAAGAATCAAAATCAAAGAGGCGCGCGTAAACAATATAGAGCAGAGGCTGAGGCAGAGGCAGGCAGCTGTTCCGCCTCAGAGATACAGATACTAGCGACTCGTATCTTCTGCTCACGCAGCTATATTATTTTTAGCCATGAGCTAAAGAGTTTGTTCAAATTAAACAGAAACTACTGGTACTACTAGATTATCTCTGGCGACATTTGCTTGGCCCGTCTTGATTTTCGGGGTACGAATTTTCTCACTTGGGACACACACATGGACACATGGAAAGTTTAGACACACGCGCAGCGCAAAAGTATCTGAAAGTCGTAGTATCTGAAGACTGAACGCAGCAGAGTCTCGACGCGCATTGAAGTCGAGTTCGCTGGAGGTTGGCGACTGCGTCTGCGTCTGGGGCTGGCCTGAGTTGTTCGGCAACTTGTTGCAGATACATTTTGTCGTTGCCGCAAAAGGAAAACCGAGCTCGATTGATAAACGTTCGGCTGGCACGCGGTGGCTGTCTGTGGCTCTGTCTGTGTATCTATCTATCTGCAAGATACACGGCCTGCCAGCCGAGCCGACCTGCAGAGCAGACCAATTTATACGTCTGTCACAGCCGTTCGACGACGACGACAAATTTAAAGCTAAACGCCAAATACTTTCGACGTTTTGGTCTATCTATATCTGGTATCTGGTATCTTGTATCTCCCGGCTGTATCTGCCACTCTTATCGTGCGACTAATTGTTTTTGCTCGACTGTCATGTCCTCTGCTTATTGCTTATTAAACGCAAAAGCCCGTTCTCCGTTTATCTTGCACTCCCATTGCTGTCACATTTCTGGGGATTTCTTAATCGAGTCCCAGCTACACTCCAAGTACACCAAGTACACCTTTTTGCTCTAATTAACACTGGCATCTGGCATTCGCGGAAACTGCCTTGACAGATAAATAAAATGATCAACAACTGCCTTGGGACTTCCACCAGTTAAATAATAATTGGCAAGAAAGCGTTGAAGAATTTTAAATGCAGAATGACTGGTCGAAAATGATTTTCTTCCGTTCCTAATTGCCGCCTGCCATGGGGCCAAAACGCTGAAAGAGAAGCGCACAAAGAAGGGGAAAGTTGGGACACAAACACAAACTATAGAAAACATGTCTGCGATTGCCGGTCCGGTCGTGGATGATTCTAGAATCATCATTGAAACTTTATTTCAGGTTGGGAAAATAACTTTCGTTTAATCCGATTACCAATGTCCACAGAGGCCTGCCAAAGACAATATAAACACTAAGATGTGTAATGCCCATACAGTTCTGTGCTGTATGCAGCGAAGTTTTTTTCGTAAGAGACAAAATACGCGCTGTCTCCCTCGCACGAAGTCCAGAGCGCTCACGTATGCACAGAACTGAAAGCACACATGGGTGTGTACCTAACCTACACATCTTAGCGTTTAATGACACCCAGAATATCAGAATATAGAAGTACACATATGGATTGTATCTTCTCTTCGAGGACTGTCAATGAAATACTTGTAAGCAGAGTTTTAATGGAAGTTTCAGATAACTCTGTCAAAATTAAAGCACTAGCAAGTATTTTAAATGAATCAGATAATTATATTTTCTCAAGCAGAATTTGTTGTGCAATTTAACACCATGATAAAACATGAGGAGGTTTGCACTAGTGAAGTGCTGGTAAGTGTCGAATACTCAACCAAATGAAGTATACTTCTCTCCAACATTCCACTACACAATATGGGATAGGACTTTCTCGATGTGGATGAGATCTTCAACACACCACTGCAGTGCCCGGTGCCCTTCTGTAAGGCCGAGCTGACACCTATTGAGATGCTAACCCATCTGCTGATGGGTCACAGCCCCGGCGAGTCGATGCTGGAGACGGTGGCCGGCTGGCCGGAGCTCTTTCACGTGCAGCTCAACGAACTGAAGGCCGGCATAAGCTATGTGATTGCTGCGCTGGCCTACCACGGCACCCCGAAGGTGGGACTCAGCACTCCAGTCACGCCAGAGCTGCAGATCGTCCATCAGTTGCCCGTAATGCTCGTCATGTATGTCACTCCGCTCTCGGACAACGACAACGTGGAACAGACTGTCATCTTCTATATGGTCAGTCCGTTGATGAGCACCGAGGTGGGTGTCCAGATCACGCTCTTGGATGGCGAGCAAGACAAGCATGGCCAGAAAGCCCTATGTCAATTCTCTCCACATAGTCACGAGCTTGGGCACGGGGACGGGGAGGGGGAGGCTGAGGCTGAGCAGCTCTTAATTCACATGGAGTTCGTTTTCTACTCGGCCACCAGCATTCAAGAGCTCATCGATGTGGACCCGGAGCAGCAGATTCATGTCAAGGTCGTTCTGACTGGAGAACCGAGTCCCTTTGGATTGGCCAGCAATCCAGAGTATTCAGAATAGTTTTTCTCGGCTGCGATGACTCATCCGGATTGACAGACACATTAGAGCCGGCAACCGTGCCACCAATTGACGCACACTTGAAATCTGTAATCTGAGTGCCTGTCAATAATTTTCGACTTTGCATATATACTATATAAACAAATATATGTACATATATACCTTTACCAACTGTCAAATGTCTGCTGAGGTTTGTGGTCTCCACTTATTCATTCAGTAATTTGTATTTTTTGGCTGCCTCAAAAGTGGGTCACACCGCGAGATATGTGGTCTGGTCTGTTGCAGCCATCAATCACGAGGGCCATCTAATTAGTTAGCCACAGGCCCCTTCAATGTGATGTGGGAAATAATATGGGAAAAATGGCTTCTACCCTCTAAGAAAATATTCTCTTCTTAATTATGTGTTAAATGTTTCTCTTTCTGTTGGATACAACATCACTCCCCACTGTCAATGTTATGTTTAAACGTTTAAGCAAAAATAACTTTACAGAAATCCCATTAGGGACATAGGGATTAGGGATTAAGTCTGTCCTCTTCTAGTGCATGGGCACACTTTCTTTCTACTTCCTTCTCTGCTTGATCTCTTTTGAAAGTGGCGGCTGGTTGTGTGCAGAGTGAAGAATATAAAAACATAAAATATAAAAGCAATCACTGAATATAAACTTTAAACTATTGTGGATTCATTAAAACAAAGGAACTAACTAGACGACTAAGTATATATTTCTATTTCTATATATTTCTAAGTATATATTTCTACACTTTCTGAAAACAATTTCTCGTATCATTTCCTTTGGCGCTCGCTTAGTTTTTTGAACCAATTTCATTTTCCTGAATTATTTTAGGAGGCATCTAATGCAATCTCTTGAATGTAATACCAAAAATTAGGACCTAAAGTGGAAAATTGTCTGGAAAATATATTTATATGTATAGTACTTTTGACAATACTTTGATGCTGCTAACAGGTGGCGCTAAAAAGGATTATCCAAGCGCGTATATATACACATATGTATGTTGGGATAAATTTAGCTTATTTTCCAGTTAGATCTATATAAATTCAACAGATTTTGATTCATCAAGCCAAAAACAAAGTGCTTCCAAAACTTGAATGGCAACGCCATTTAGTCTAGCGCTAGCGGCCATAAATTAGTCCAAAACTAAACAAGAACTAAGGGAAAAGCAAAAAACAACTAAAAAAGAATATATGTACATGGATAGGTAGTGGGTATAGCTAATGCGTACGATCATCCTCATCCTATTTATAAATAATGCTCAATTTGCAAACGTAAAAAACGACCTAAAGTTTATATGCCATTAAAAGCGGAAGCAACAAAAAGATCTCGAAGGAAAACGTAAAACAAAGTAAAACGAGGGAAAGCAAAGCTAATAATATATATAAAAAACGCTGATTTTCATATCCCACACACACACACACACACACACACACACACACACACACATACACCCACACCCACACCCTCGGACACGGACGGGGGCGGGCATGTGTAAGATTATAATATTTCAGGCCTCTCATTGCCTGGGACTGACCTTGAAAAACGTGTTATACGCCGAGGGGCGAAAACTTTCCGAAGAGGCGGGGGGAGGGGACTGGGGGCTTGGGCAGTCGCAATCAGGGAGCCCATTCATCACTTTCTACGACTACTCTCGAGTGTGCAGCTCGTTTTGCATTTGTCATTTGCGATCGCCGCTGCGTTGATTGCATGACATGGGCACATCAGCGGGGCACGCAGCGGAGAGGAGAGCCTGGAGAGGAGCTTGATCTTGAGCTCTTGGGCTTGGCCCGGGCCTGGGTCTGTGCCTGTAATTATTTATATTAATCTGGCCTGGGTCAACCTGGCGACTCCAGGTGAAAGTGAAACCGAGGCAGCCGCAGCGCCCGTTGCACAATGCACTGCAGCAATATTTTTTCTTTGGCTGATTGGAGGATACGTAATTTTTATACCCGTACCACAACCACATGTGGTCGGTCGGTCGGTCGTCGTTTATGGCCAGGCGGACGGCAGCAGGGTAGAGTCCCGCCAGCGCCTTTTTTTCGATTTTCTGACAAATTGCCAAGATATTGATTTGTGGAATGGAAAAACTAAATCAGGAAAATTTGATTCGATTTTTGGTCTTAAGTGAAAGTATGTAACAAATATACAATACATTTTATAGGCTGGAATAAATTGTAACTCATTTTAAACAATCTAATATATTTGTGGAATTTCTTCCCCCTGATAGCCTCTTTTTTATGAGATAATCAGGCAATAAAAGGTTCCGCCAATTCGACTGATTCCCCCTTTGAATTCAATTAATTTTATGAGTCATAGAACCCAAGTATCTTGGGAGTGCTCTAAATATAATCACATTGACGGCCAATACCAAATTCCCAGAGGCTTTTGAGTGTGTTGTCTTTTGGGTGTGGTCTTCTCATCACAGTTTTATTTCTTATTTTCTTATCGTCATTACGCATCTTCCTTTGAATTATTCTCCTCCTGTACATTCGAATTTCACGGTCACCGGCGATCAACTTGAACTTCGTGCAACAACACACAGCCATTAAAAACCATTAAAAATGCAAAAATGACAAATAAAACAAATAAATTCACACCTGATTTACGAAATTTACAAAAGCAAAACAACCGACAAGCCGACGACAAAGAAGTGTCAAAATAAGTGTCGTTGACAAAAATCAAAGTCATGTCTGGTAATGCATCAAAAGTCCGAAAACTTAAATAAATAAATATATATGTACATATATATACGAAATATTTACTTTGTCAATATTTGTTTCAAGTTC
Organism: Drosophila algonquin; assembly: GCA_035041765.1. Classification (NCBI taxonomy): domain Eukaryota; kingdom Metazoa; phylum Arthropoda; class Insecta; order Diptera; family Drosophilidae; genus Drosophila; species Drosophila algonquin. The sequence goes on along the minus strand of JAWNKY010000495.1, from coordinate 793,671 downwards.
ACACGTAAATTAATGGACAATATATGTAGGAATTTTGTTGCTGCCTTTACAGGATTTACAGATTTCAAGTACGAGTCCACATGTCGTATACTTCATAAATTGTGCAAGAAATTAAATGAAGCTATAAACAGCTATAGAATATAGAATTATAGTTTTCCACAGAGCAGCGTTTCAGATCGATCAATAAAATATATATATGCATATTATATTTTATTATTAATTTCTTGTTTTCTGTCTATCCTTTTCCTTTGCTCTCTTTTCTCTTTGCATAATTTTGACCCAATTTCCTCAATATATTATCGCCGATACTCGTGGGTGGCGACACATCAACGTCAGCAGAGAAAAAAAGCAAATTTTGTCCCAAGAAAAATGTTGAAAAAATCAAACAAAAAATTAACTGCATTTTATGCCAAATTCTTGAATTTGGTTTTTGTTTGTTTGGTTGTTTGTTTGAGAGGTGCTCGGGGGAAGTGCGTGGCTAGAGGAAAACTTCCGGTGAATGCCGTCACGTCAGTTGTCTAAATTCCCAACACGTGTGCCAAATGCTTTCAGATGCGGCATGGCCGACAGAGAGAGAGACAGCTGGCGGCTGGGCACATAAAATTCTGCACCAAAATCTCGTTGAAAAATACGATATTTAATTAATTAATTCGCTTAAAAGTGAGGGAATGGCGGTGGTAGCGGGGAGAGGGGGGACAAAAATTGTCGCCTGCCAAAAAGCGCGTGCAACCATGGGGCCGCTTCGAGGGAGGGCGTGAGCGTGGGTGAATCGATGGCCTTCAAAAAACAAAACTCATGTGAGAGCCTTAATTGTGAAAGATATCATAAAGATGTTCTGTATATACTACATACATATATATCTAGTAAGAGTATAGATATATAGATAGATATATTCCGAGATATATGTATCTGACTATACATATGTTTTATTTATTTTCTAATTCTTTTCCCCGGCATGGCGTTATGTTTTTTTTTATTAGTTTTTTCTGACCACACTTGAAAAACATTGGAAAGATATAGTGCAGCTGCCACACAGATCTTGTCTAGAATATGTTTGGCTCGAACTATTACCAAGTCCCTAGATCTCTGTTAAAACTTACCCAGAACTCATATTTCAAGTGCAACTTTAACGCCTCCTCACAGCAGCCAAAAGTAGGAAATCGATTTCTGTTTTTCTATTTATTTTTTCTGTCGTAGGCGTTGGTTTATGCCAAATCGCACGCAAGTTCTACGAAATGATTTAACAAGGGAAACCTAAGCACACAGAAACACTGAAAAATTCATGGAAAATTGAAATAAAATTATGAATAATGAATTGAAATTTCAAATTTATTTTGCACAAAATATCATCACGCCTTCTTATATAACTTTCGGCACGAACACGAACACGCACACTGCGAGATCACTGGGGAAATAGTTTTCGTCTATATAATTGTATCTATAACGATTGTCTTTCGGGTTCAACCTGATCGGTAATCGAGGTATATTTGAGGGTTTCGAAAAACCCTTTCCGTTCACAATTGTTCGATTCAGAATTTTGTAATTTTCTATTAATAAAACGCGGCACGGCACAGGCACGGCACGACGTGTTGCTCACTTTTGCTATAGAAAATACTCGTATCTATATCTATATATATGTTTGTATATATAGACAGCCCAGCCAGATAGATAGACGATGTAGATATATATCTATGTGTTAGTTTTAGATGAAAATCTTCTTTCTTTTCGGATGGTTTTTCTCGTTTGCAACGCGTTCAAGTTAGCAGCCCAAGTCGCACTGAATTCGCACAAGAAATTTTCTCGGCCGAAAAGCCCGAAAAACCGACAAAAACACATTTCACATTTCGAAATATATTCTCCTTCTTCTCTCCCGTATACATATATGTACATATGTATGTATTTTTCGACCATCGGTCATGTCTGTGTCTATATGTCTGTCCGTATATATTCGAAAGCCCGTGCCCGTGGCTGGGTGCCCCGTGCCCGTGTCCGTGTTTGCATGTGTAAAGTGCGTCTGCTTGGAAAATTCTGTTGTATGAATTTTGAGTTTATTTAAAAGAAAACCCAAAAATTGAGCAACCCTGCGCAGTTGTTTGTACTTTTTCCTCCCCACGCTCGAAACATTAAATAAATTACTCCCGGTTCGATTTATTCTTTCACACTTGTCCGGCGGCAACAATTTCTGCACTACTCGTAGTCGAATCGAATCGAATCGTTTTCGAAAACGATCTTTTCGGTTAAGATTTTGATGATAGGTGCGAACGATATATCGTATTATTTTATTTACTTTTTTTTTGTAGATTATGTGGTTTAATTATGATTTAAACCAAGAAAACATTTAATACCTTGGAAGGTTTAAAAATATATAACTTAAATTGGTGATCAAAACTAAGAGACATTTGCAAATATAATGTATTTAAAGGAAGATTTCATTTTATTCTCATTTAGTATTTTAAAGCTGTTTATTTAAATAAGAAATAGTCCTTTTCTTTAGTCAAAACAAAATAATGAAAAGCGTTTTTAAATTTCAATGATATTTCACCAAAAAGCCTTCACGCCTCTCGTCAAGATTTAAATATCTAAATGTTGAATAAAGAATACAAGTAGTTGATGTAGATGTGATGTAGATGTGAATGATGTGAATGATTCCACTTGTTGTGCTGGCCCTGCACTGCGGACAGATGCTGAGATAAATCATAATAAATCACACATGCTTGGAAAGATTATATAGCGCTGGGAAACATCCAGTATATTTGGTGTATATGTATTTATATTTTAGAATATATGTACTAAAACAAAGCATAGTCCCTGGGGGGTGGGGAAAGGAGCAATGTCTGGGGGAATTAGCAACTCATTCATCTTGAGGCAGGCGGTGGCAGTGGACGACAAATGTTGTATTTCGAGTGGATAATTAACTTTTATTGTACCACAGTATAATGTCTAATTCAAGCTCTTCGTCTTCTGGGACGGACCACCTGTCCAGACAACAAAGTTGTGCCTGATGCTCTCGTTTATAAATAGATCGCTGGCTCTTTACCGATATAATTGATATACATTGTACATACATATACATATATACATGTATAGATATGCTTACATATGTATATGTATGTACGCGCGAGTATCTATACATATCGGTTCGTACTTTTCTTTATTTTTGTGCAAAATGCGCCATTAAGTGGTATAAATAGATCTTTGAAAAGCGCACAGGGCGCTGAGTCAACGAGTGCCTCGAACATTAACCTCATTAGAAGAGCGTCAAATGATTTTCGGTTCTCTGGAGGCTGTTCGATCATCGACCAGCGACTACTCGATGGTAGACCCTGACAATGAACCGGGCAGCGGGCAAGAGGAACACTTGATAGAAAGAAAAAAAGAAAAGCCAGTTCATAAATTGCTTTTCATGGTCACAACACAAAATCGAAATCAATTGGTGTTTCGATTTCCCGTCAAACTTTCAATCAAAATTCCAAGTTTTTATTAAAATTTCAGCAAAAGATCACCATGACCAGCCTGCGGGAGATGCAGTTGACGGATCTGTTCAAGTTCAATTCCCTTGTCCTTGACCCCTACACCGAAGTCTATAGCCTGAAGTTCTTCTTGACAAATCTCCTGAAGTGGCCGGAGATCTCACAGATCGCCGTGTCCCCAGCGGGTCGGCCCATGGGGTACATCTTTGGCAAGTATTGTGCAAGTAAATTCTACGAGTGGCACGGCCACGTCTGCGCCTTGAGCGTATCCGATGGCTATCGCCGCATAGGCGTGGCCACCCAACTGATGAGGCACTTCGCCAGGGCGCTGGATGTCAAGGGAGCCCTGTACGTGGATCTCTTTGTGCGCAGCAGCAATACGGCTGCCCTGCAGCTGTACCGCAGCCTGGGCTATGTGCTGCGAAAAACCGTACTGGATTACTATCCGGATGAACCGGTGCCGGAGAATGCATACAACATGAGAAAGCCTTTGGCACGTGATGTGCTACGCAGGTCGGTGGCTGTCATATACACGGTGCCCCAGTGCCTATCAGAGGATGACTTGGATGATCATTGAACCATATAGTGTGCGGCATGGCATGGCATACATTTCCGATCATATTTGTGTAGAGCTAATTAAAGAAACTCAATTGCGGTGAATGCTTGGCGGCAGACGAATTTCCGTTGACGCACAAAGGCAAGCCAGAGAGAGATACAAACATAAGTGCGGATACAAGTACGGATACAAGCAGATACTTTCGCCTCAAACAAAATCCAATTGCAAATCGTGTTGTTGTCTTTTCTATTATCCAAAAAATGTTTCAACGCAAACAAATTAGAAATTAGAAAAGAATTATGTATATAGAATATAGCATAGCTTTTCCCTGATGACTGAAACACGCGCAATGATTTTCACTTTTCATTTGCGCAACTTGAAACGCACAGCATTCGAAATGAAAATTTTGTTGTCATATAAACAAATCTCGTCTCCATATGCCTTCTGACATATATTTTTATGTTTTATCTTTTTCCCAGAGGCAAATCGTTCGAGCTTTTAGTTCGAACGTTGGCCGAGTGCAATGAACTTTTTATGGGATTTTCTTTTGGTTCTGTGCTAATGTTTTATTAGTGTTTTTTTCATGTTTGTTTCCTAATCATGTTGCCAGGTTAGACGGCCCTTTATATACTTCAGTAACTCCTTGAATATTTGGCGTAGCACCTGGGGCACGGTTATTGCGATTCCCTCCAGCGACTTTCGCTCCACATCGCGTGACAAGGGCATTCGGAGTTCAAAGCCATTTTCATTTGTGTAGAACCTCGGGAGGTGGCGATACTTGACATAGCCCAGAGACTCGTACAGCTGCAAGGCCGTCACATTGCTCTGGCGCACATAGAGGTCCACATACCAGTCCGCGTAGCGCTCCAGGATCGCCGTGAAGTGTCCCATCAAGTAGGTGCCCAGGCCCAGGCGTCGATAGTCGGAGGCCACAGCCACAAAGGAAACGTGTCCGTAAGTTGGATGCAAGTCTTGGCCATTTTCCGATTTTATCTTTTCTTTTTCGTTCACTCCGTGTTTTCCCACCAGCATGCCAACGAGACGATCATCGGGCGCAACTGCCACCTGGCACAGCTCGGGGTTTTTGGCCATATTCGATAAGTAGAAGTGAATCCCGTAGCGTTCCACAAACGATTCGAACGAAACGGAATTGAACTTGAACAGATCATCGGCGACCAGCTCTCGAAGTGTAGTCATGTTGACTTAACTAACGTTATACTGAGCAGAAATATAATTTTTGACAAACAGATAATCTCTATTTGAAACCTACTTTGATCTAATATTTCTATGCGTTTTACAAGTCTAGATAGGGTCCCATTTTGAAGGCAGACAGAAAGCTGAAAGCTAGCAAAAAAGTTATAAAAAAAATATTTAACTAATTCATTATATTCTCTTTAATTTATATACACTTTCGCGATCCATATAATATCTTTATTTGCAATATAATACATAGTTACATATTATACATATATTCAATGTAATTCAACAAAATACTGCATATCTTAATATTCATTTCTTTTACTTTCTAAACTCTCTCTCTCTCTCTCTCTCTCTTTAACCACTGAAAGTTAAGCATTAAATTCAACTAATTAAAACTTTTGGGGACAAAAATAAAACACACATGAGTTTACATTGCATACTTTTGGGGATTTTTAGTTTTCGTTTTTGTTGCAGCTTTTAGGCGCAAACGTTTATTACATTTAAATGTAAAATAATTCGTTTAATTTTATGGAAAAGGAACTGGAGAACGAGCACCTGAATAACACAGATATATTCCGCCTTAGTGAGGGTGAAAAGGGGCGAGCCGAGATTTGGAAATACACTTGTAACAGTGTGATATAACAGGAGTGCGGATACTAGATTTGATTTGCTAGCTTTTATAGTCTCAGAGATGTAGGCAGGCGCTCATGAAGACGAACAGAAGGATAGGCAGACATGGCTATATCGACTCGGGTATTGGTGCTGAACAAGAATTTATATACTTTATGGGGCCGGAAACGTTTCGTTCTGGGTGTTACATTATCAAATAATATGTTTCATTGCGTTTCATTCTTAAAATAGCTCAATTCTCCAAAGTACTGATAATTTTAAATCGTGTTGTATACAATGCTACTTTATGGAGTCACAGATACTAATTTTATGCTAAAAATAAACGATATACAAGAAATACAGAGAATATTATTCACAGAGCTGATAACTTCAACTCACACCATGGCGGCAGGGAGTTTATCATGGACGGGCTATCGGTTCCAGGAACAGCATATATGTATGTATGTACACATATGTATATTTAAGAGTGCGTACGAACAAAGACAGAAATAATATTTATACATGGTTTCTGGATGCATTTCAATCAGTTTGGTTTTGCATCGACAGTGCCAGAGTCAAGTGAAAAATGAGGAGCTCGGACTTTGTGGTGTTCATCCTTTGGCTTCTCCTGCAAGGGGAATCCTCCCTGGCCAGTGGAGATCAGGAAAAACATTTGTCGCAGGAAGCAAATACCGCGGAGCAGTGCAATGGGTACTGCTTCTCTGTTGTCAAGCCCTTCCTGGATCATTTGAGCCAAATGAAACAAGCAGTCGAATCTAACAATGAAATGAGAGACAGAATTAACTTATTGGAGAATCAATTAAAATACAAAGATGATCAAATCAAGTTAAGAGACGAACAAATTATAGAAAAAGTGGAACAAATGAAGAGCCTGAGGGAGCAAAATAAATTAATATCAGAAAACAGTAATCTTCAAAGCGAACGACTTGAAGCTAAGATCAAAAGCTTGGAAGCAGAGATTATACAACATCTGGGCAGGCTGAATGCTACGATCGAAGAAAACGAGGTAAAAGGATCTAAGATATTGGATCAGGAAACACAAATAAAAGAGTATCAGGGACAACTGAACACCAAAACAGAGGAAATCAAAGCTTTTACGGCCAGGATTACCGTTTTAGAAAAAGAAACCAACAACAGCCGAGATGAATCGATCTCCAGGAAGAAAGAAATTGAAGTAAATCAGGCCAAGGTAATGGATCTGGAGACGGAAATGAAGATCAAGGAGATCCAGGACAACGAGTCCCAAATCAAAAATTTAACCTCGGAGATAGAGCTGCTAAGAGGAAAATACGAAGTCCGCAGTTGTTTACCCTTCGTCAACTCAACAGATATCCATAGCATTAGGTTGCCCGGAATGGACCCATTCGATGTGCCCTGCAATTCCAGTGTTTCCGGATCTGGCTGGACTGTCATCCAGAGACGACTGAACGGCAATGTGGACTTTAATCGGAACTGGACCGACTACAAACATGGGTTCGGAGACCTCCGGGAGGACTTCTTCCTGGGGTTGGAAAAAATACATCAAATGACTCTGGCCCAGACTCATGAATTGTACATCCAACTTGGAAGGGGTAATGGATCCATTGGCTATGCTCGCTACGATGATTTCAAAATAGGAAGCGAAGAGGAAGGCTACGAACTGAAATCGCTGGGAACATATTCGGGAACAGCCGGAGATTCACTTGAATATCACCTGAACATGAAGTTTTCCACATTTGACAGGGATAATGACATTCATGAGGATTATAGTTGTGCGAAATCGTTTGAAAGTGGTTGGTGGTTTAGGTATTGCTTCAAAAGGTAAACATCTTTTACGTAGAATTAACGCTATTAATTATTACGAATTTATCATATTAATTGTTTTTTTACAGTAACCTCAATGGATATTATTATAAAGATGCTAAAAACAGTTACGCTCAAGATCGCGGCATAATTTGGGATTCTTGGCAAGCCCATGATGGGAACATCAATTATACATTTGCTCAAATGATGATAAGGCCAAAAACCTTATAAAATGTTTATTATTTAATGACCTTTTTGTAGTTTAAGCAATGCTGAAAGATGATTTAAAATAACGCAATTAAATGAATGCTAAAAGCTGTTTATAATTAAATGTTCATCTAAATATATAAAAAAAATGGAGAGAGAACCATGGGGAGCATTGTGAGTCGCAGCTAGGGCCGCGGCTCTAGATTTATACCCGATAAGCAGTCAGTATGATCACCATCCGCCAGAGGGCGCACACCGCTCGAAGAAGAGTGTGTGAAAGATAGGGAATAAGTCCGCGAGTGTCATCTTAAGAGCACATTATTGGCATAATTAATTGTGTAATAATTTTTTTAAAACTATAAAATAAATTGTTTGTCGATTTATTACATTATTCGCTCTGCATGTCTGCATATCATGAAAAAAATAATGCATTCGTTAATATAAATTTATTTTTCTAAACACACTTTTTCTCTCTCTCTCTGTTTAACCAATGAAAATTAAGCATTAAATTAACCTAATTAAAACTTTTGTGGACAAAAAGAAAAAACACATGGATTTCCATTGCATACTTTTGGGGATTTTTGAGTTTGTTTTCTGTTGCAGCTTTTAGGCGCAAACGTTTATTACATTTAAATGTAAAATAATTCGTTTAATTTTATGGAAAAGGAACTGGAGAACGAGCACCTGAATAACACAGATATATTCCGCCTTAGTGAGGGTGAAAAGGGGCGAGCCGAGATTTGGAAATACACTTGTAACAGTGTGATATCACAGGAGTGAGGATACTAGATTTGATTTGCTAGCTTTTATAGTCTCAGAGATGTAGGCAGGCGCTCATGAAGACGAACAGAAGGATAGGCAGATATGGCTATATCGACTCGGCTATTGGTGCTGAACAAGAATTTATATACTTTATGAGGTCGGAAACGTTTCGTTCTGGGTGTTACATTATCAAATAATATGTTTCATTGCGTTTCATTCTTAAAATAGCTCAATTCTCCAAAGTACTGATAATTTGAAATCGTGTTGTATACAATGCTACTTTATGGAGTCACAGATACTAATTTTATGCTAAAAATAAACGATATACAAGAAATACAGAGAATATTATTCACAGAGCTGATAACTTCAACTCACACCATGGCAGCAGGGAGTTTATCATGGACGGGCTATCGGTTCCAGGAACAGCATATATGTATGTATGTACACATACATATGTATATTTAAGAGTGCGTACGAACAAAGACAGAAATAATATTTATACATGGTTTCTGGATGCATTTCAATCAGTTTGGTTTTGCATCGACAGTGCGAGAGTCAAGTGAAAAATGAGGAGCTCGGACTTTGTGGTGTTCATCCTTTGGCTTCTCCTGCAAGGGAAATCCTCCCTGGCCAGTGGAGATCAGGAAAAACATTTGTCGCAGGAAGCAAATACCGCGGAGCAGTGCAATGGGTACTGCTTCTCTGTTGTCAAGCCCTTCCTGGATCATTTGAGCCAAATGAAACAAGCAGTCGATGCTAACAATGAAATGAGAGACAGAATTAACTTATTGGAGAATCAATTAAAATGCAAAGATGATCAAATCAAGTTAAATGACGAACAAATCCAGATGAAAAACGAACAAATTACAGAAAATGTGGAACAAATAAAGAGCCTGAGGGAGCAAAATAATTTAATATCAGAAAACAGTGATCATCAAAGAGAACAGTCTGAAGCTAAGATCAAAAGCTTGGAAGCAGAGATTATACAACATCTGGGCAGGCTGAATGCTACGATCGAAGAAAACGAGGTAAAAGGATCAAGAATATTGGATCAGGAAACACAAATAAAAGAGTACCTGGAAAAGCTTAAAAACCATTCTTTTACGACCTGGATTTATGTATTAGAAACCGAAAACAAAAAATGCCGTGATGAATTGATCGCCAGGGCGAAAGAAATTGAAGTAAACCAGGCCAAAATAAATGATCTGGAAACACAATTAAAAGAGTACCAGGGACAGCTGAACACCAAAACGGAAAAATGCAATGCTTTTACGGCCAGGATAAACGTATTAGAAACAGAAGCAAACCAGGTTACAATAAAGCGTCAGGAGGCGGAAATCGAATACTGCCACGATCGGCTGAAGATCAAAGATGGTTTAGTGAAAGCATTCGAATCGTCCATTCGCGACAAGGACTCCCAAATCAAAAATCTAACCTCGGAGATAGAGCTGCAGAGAGGAAAATGCGAAGCCAGCAGTTGCTTAGCCTTCGTAGACTACACTGGTATTCGTACGATTAGGTTGTCCGGATTCGACGTGCCCTGCAATTCCAGTGTTTCCGGATCTGGCTGGTCTGTCATCCAGAGACGACTCAACGGCAATGTGGACTTTAATCGCACTTGGACCGACTACAAACAAGGATTCGGAGACCTCCGGGAAGACTTCTTCCTAGGACTCGAAAAAGTCCATCAAATGACACTGGCCCAGCCCCACGAATTATACATCCAACTTGTAAGGTTTAATGGATCCACCAGCTATGCCCGTTACGATGATTTCCAAGTAGGAAGCGAAGAGGAAGGCTACAAACTGAAATCATTGGGAAAATATTCAGGAACAGCTGGAGATTCACTAACTAAAGAGCACCTGAACATGAAGTTTTCCACATTCAATCGGGATAATGACTTTAATTGCGCGAAACTGTATGGAGGTGGTTGGTGGTTTTCGAAATGTGCTCATAGGTAAACATCTTTTACGTAGAATTAACGCTATTAATTATTACGAATTTATCATATTAATTGTTTTTTTACAGTAACCTCAATGGATATTATTATAAAGATGCTAAAAACAGTTACGCTCAAGATCGCGGCATAATTTGGGATTCTTGGCAAGCCCATGATGGGAACATCAATTATACATTTGCTCAAATGATGATAAGGCCAAAAACCTTGTAAAATGTTTATTATTTAATGACCTTTTTGTAGTTTAAGCAATGCTGAAAGATGATTTAAAATAACGCAATTAAATGAATGCTAAAAGCAGTTTATAATTAAATGTTCATCTAAATATATAAAAAAAAATGGAGAGAGAACCATGGGGAGCATTGTGAGTCGCAGCTAGGGCCGCGGCTCTAGATTTATACCCGATAAGCAGTCAGTATGATCACCATCCGCCAGAGGGCGCACACCGCTCGAAGAAGAGTGTGTGAAAGAGAGGGAATAAGTCCGCGAGTGTCATCTTAAGAGCACATTATTGGCATAATTAATTGTGTAATAATATTTTTAAAACTATAAAATAAATTGTTTGTCGATTTATTACATTATTCGCTCTGCATGTCTGCATATCACGTCTTAGACTAATCAAAATACTATATTATTTAATATTCTTGTAGATCCACGGCAGCAGCGACGTGACACGCGTATAGACGCCCGGATATTGGCCCTTGCCACAGCCAATGCCCCAGGAAACGATGCCCACCTGGGTGTAGCGTCCGCCATCGTTGATGATCATAGGACCACCAGAGTCCCCCTGTGGAAAGAAAGCAAAAGGACATTAAAGGACAGACGCTTAAATGGTCGAACCAGAAGAAACTCACGCTGCAGGAATCCTTGGCGGCCTGGCCAGCACAGATCATCGACTCGATGATGCCACCGGGCGCTGCACGTCCGTATTTGCGCGCACACTCGGCATTCGCCCAAATGGGAATGTCCACCTTCTGCAGAATCGAGGGTTGAGGTCCGTTCTCCCGCAGACTGCCCCAGCCGGCCACCGTGGCCACCTGGCCGCTGTACGAGCGCGACTGCTGCGACGGAGACGTTGGCAGGCAAATCGGCTGGATTTCGTGGGTGAAGGGCACTGGCTCACTGAGCGTGAGAATGGCAACATCGTTGTGCTAGGGGAGGGAGAGGAGATATACCACGATTTACACAGAATCTACCATGGGCTTATCCTCGTATTATCATCTTACCAGCGTGCTAAATTCAAAGCCTTTGTGCCGCACCAGTCGCTTGATGCGGCGCGACACGTGCTGCACCTCAAAGTCCGTCCGGATGTTGTAATCGCCCAGATGGGCTGTCAAGGCCGCCACATCCCACGAGGTCATGCTGCAAGTGAGGGGCAGGGAGATTACAAGTGGCTTCGAGCAGGTGTTGGGGCTCTGTCTTACCGTGCCACACAATGTGCTGCGGTCAGGATGTGGTTGTTGGTTATCAGGCTGCCGCCACAGAACTGCTTGCCCGACTTGAAGAGCACCGCAATCCAGGGGAACTCGTGCGGACTGGCATTGATCCCTCCCACAATGCGCTCCTGATCCGGCGACACCGGATTCTTGTTGCCACACTGCAGTGGCAGGCCCTCGGGACTGGAGCCACTCACGGGACGTCGTGTGGTCGTCGGCGCAGGCGCTGAGGTCACCGGGTAGCTGGGATAAGTGGGACGCTTGGTGGTGGTGGGCCTGGCAGCGGGTCTCGGGGTGGTCCGCTTTGTGCTGGGCACTCCAGCCGTCGAGGGATGCGTTGGATAGTGGTGATTGGGTGGGTGGGTTGGCAGCGGTGGCGGCCAGCCTCCAGTTGTGGGTGGATGGGTGGGCAGGGCTGGCGGCCATTGCGCTGGTGGTCCTCCGGCAAAGGAGCCAAATGGCCACTGATACGGGTAGACGGTTGTGGCTGGCTGGGCGGGCACAGGTATCGTCTCTGGTTCTGGCTCCGCCTCCGGTTCGGGTTCGGGCTCTGGGGCATTAGCCTCGATTGTGTTGACATCCTGAAAGTCTGGCGTGTCCTCCACACTGTTCACATTATCGATGGGATCCTCGGGATGTGGTGCGTCAACATTGACTGGCTCCTCCTCTGGCTCATCCACATCGGGATGGGTTCCCTCATCGTCAACCGGCAAAGGTCTCTCCGTCGTCGTTGATGGCGTCGGCAGCGGGAACACTCCGAATGTGTTGGCATCCATGTCCGTGCAGCAGATGCCGTTGTTGATGCGTCCCAGCTGGTCGAAGAAGTTGCACATATTCCCGCCCAGGCCGAGGGCAGGGTTCTGGGGCCACTGACGCAGGGCGATGAAGGTCAGCTGCCGGGCCACTCGGTAGTACTGGCGGCAGTTGTCGATGCGGACACAAGCCCCGGGCTGACCTTGGACCGTAAGACACTTGGATCCCTCCCATCCGCCACCAAGACCGCCCAGGCCACCCAGGCCGCCCAGGCCGCCTTGGAGGAGAAACAGATTCGGATCGAAGAAGAGTTGACGTGGTCTCCGACTCTGACTCGCTGACGAGGGATCTGTAAGAATCAGAATGGTTTGGTTTCAGAGCAAAAGGGCATCGATGGGATCCATGACCTCATCTGTGCCTCACTTGAAGCACGCACTTCAGAGCAGAGTTCGTTGGCCTCTCGAAGAGCAATTGCCCAGCCAAAACTCCCTCCTAAGACCCATTTTTAGCCAATCTGTTGCGCTATTGACAAAGCACCTAAATAACAGAAAAAAATGGGTAGAAAAGACAAACCAAACCAAACCAATATTTACCCAACATTCGTTCACGTTTCTGGTTGAGGGTTTCGGGTCCACGCCGAGAGTGATTACTCAATATTTTGACATATTGACAATAAACTTAAGCCCAAAACTGAATGGAATGACAATTGCTGTGCCATTTCTTTCGAGAGATGCCCGAGAGGCCCTGCCCCTGCCCCCCACTGCGGCAACTTTCTACTGTCAATTGTCATATATTTGTCAGGTCCATTGGCAGCTTCTTAAAATTGGTCTAGGCCTTTGTCTGCCTGGCGAGCGGCTGGTTCTTTGTTGCTGCTATTTAGCATGAATTTGCTATTTCCTCTAATTTATTACACATTTCTTCTCAGTCTCAGTTTCAGTCTCCGTTTTGGCCCATTTTGTACCCTGGGCTCGATAGAGTTCTGCTGCGGCTGCGCATGAAATTTGCCTAAATAAGCCATTTGGTTAGTTTATCTCTGAGATACATGGCCGTTTACGAGCTGTTGGCTTTTGTGGCTATTCATTTAAACGAGCTTCTTGACAGCACAAGCCTTAGCCAAGGTGTAAACTTAATTGATATTAAATCGAACATAAAATTAGTTATGTTTCAAAAGGGGGGACGGAGATCTGCACGTGGTCTCCGCTTCCCCCGGACACCACTCGTAATGAAGAATACGTTCAGGGCGTGCCGCGCATCAATAATTAACTTGATTTTCTGCACGATTTATTTTTGCATATTACAAAGCCAGACAAACACCCAGCCAAAAATATTAGTCCACTTTGTCAATGGTGATTCACTTGAATTGGAATTTAAAGCCTATAGAAAGCCAACCAAAAATTACTCACTTGCCCCAAATTGTGGCTTACATTTTCATTGTTTATGGGACAACATTTCATTGATGGCTTTTAAATTGTTATGACAAGCAGTCTCAACTGAAATCAGAGGAACAATTTGGCCTTGATTTATCAATGATCATCCTGTCTGTGCTCTGACACACCTGAAAGTCTGTCAGGCTCTCTGGGTTACAGGATCTCCTGTAATCTCATAAGTCTCCTCCTAAATCTGCTCCTAATCTCCTGGATCTCCCAAGGCTCTCCTCTGATAGGGTTGAAGGAAATCTAGCAACTATATTCGGGACCACAAATACTTTCTTAGTGTCTAAATATTTTTTAATAAATTTTATAATATATTTTCGCCGGTGTATCATATTTTCTTGTCGGCCAAAGTCTGGTGCCTGCTGCTCAGAGTCAAGCACACTTGATGCTCAAGATTCTGCTGGGGAGATTAAACCACATCCAGGGGCAAGTGGCAAGTTCAAGGTCTGCCAGACCGTTACAGGTCTCTCGTCTGGCTGCATCGGGGGGCGTGTGTGGAATGGAAACCTGAATTCCCTGGCAGGACCACTGCAGTGCTGCTAAACTGGAGGTCTACTTTATGACGGCTCTTAAATTTTATATGACCAAGAGCCATATAAATGATATTTATCGCAATTCGGATGCCGCGATTGCCATGGCTGTTAACAGCCGTTCAACAAATTGGCCCAAAGGCAAACAGAAATAATTTTTAATGAATATTGCCAGATAAATCTGTGGGAGGTGTCAGATTATGGGCTTCTATATGGCAGTTTTTTATAGGCCAATCCCCAAAGCATCCCAAATTAATAGGCTTATGTCGTCGCCCCCAAAAAGAATCTAAAAAGTGTCTAATTGTTGGCCATAAATAAAATGGAGAATAGATTGCAGTAGACATTGACAGGCGACAGGCCACGACAAGCGCTGAAGTGGAAGTTGATCTGAAAGTCCACGACTGCCCACACAGATCTCTCTCTCTTTCGCTCTTTCGCTCTGTCTCTCTTTCGCTCTGTAACTGACACAAAGGGCTGGACAGATTGACAGACTGACAGTCGGACAATGTTGTAAAGCAAACACCACTATGCACACATTCGACGAACAAATTTCGCATTATCTCTATGGTTACCATTTATAGATTTCTGAAGGTCACACAAGTAATGCTCGGTGCGTGCCAGGCATGAAAAGACTTCCCCCCGAAGTCGTTGAACTTATTGGGTGACGTACATTTCGATATATTTGGGAGAAGTATATAACTGGATGGTACTCATTCAGGATAACACTCATTGGAAAACGGAGGAGGCCAATCTGGGATGCCATCAATTCGTTGGGAAGGTGGAAACTTCGGACATTTTTCACCAAAGACTTAGTCAAGTTTGTGTCTTAATTCTTTTGATTACACTAGTCAACACCACATTTCCGCTGTCGCCCAAAATTACTTTTTCTGTTAGATTTGGAGATTTAAATTTTTTTAAAGAATTATGGTTTTTTTTATGGTTTTGTTTTTTAAAGAATTTTTGAAAAATTTTTTATTTTTTTTCAGAGTTAGTGCTTCTATTTTTCGCATAACTTAAGTTTCCTATAATTGGTTGAATTGAACATTGCAATTCTAAAAAGCTGACAAATGCAGCTATAAATCCAAGCCAGACTTTTTGTATCTGCAGCTTAACGTCTGGAAGATATTAAGATTTCAAATTCAAATTTCTTAATTTTTTGCGGTATTTTTTCTCGAAATATTGACTTTGAAAACTCAGGAAAAGTCGAAAAAAAGTCGTGGTTAACATTTCTAGTTTTAGATAGACACATTAATTAGGCGTCGTTTACGATAAATGGCTAAGTTGCAGCCCATCCCTTTGGTTCCCATTTTGACCCTTGGAATCTGCTCACCTTCCACGGACACACCAAGGTTCTCCTCCTCCTCCACTGCCACAGTGGCATTGACTACAGCAGATCCTGCCTGGGGCGCCGCCTTGATTTCACCTTGATTCAGCCACACAGGCTCTCCGGCTGCTCCTGCTTCCCCGCCAAATACCTCTGGCAGATCCAGATCCACAGCGGAGATTGTTTTAAAATGCAGCAAATGCACACAAAGTAATAAAATCCGCAAAAATGCAAACATTTTTGTTGTTGTTTTTGCTGTTATCTTCCCAATTTGTTTTCGTTTTGAACTGGGGGGATACCATATATATAACTTGTCTGTTATATGGTATATAGAACCGCCACAACGAATCGCGACTCGGAATTTCTTTACGAATGCCAGGCACGTTGCCCCGATGGCATTCACCTGACCACGACTACGGCGGCGACGAAGTTCTTGTTCTGGGTCTCGATTTCGGTTTCGGTTTCGTGTCTCGTGCGTTAGACAGGCAGGACCGTCTGCTGGGTAGTAAGGTCCGATTGCTTCTGAGCCAACAGCCGTCTCTGTGGTTTGGTTAACAACTAGCAGCAGCAGCAGCGTCGGCGACGGCTACAGCGACAGCGACGTCGGCCGCAATGTGGATGTCGAAGCAGCCGAAATGTCAATTCTTAGCGCGTTTTCCTCCACTGGTTGTGCCTGGCTGGGCACACGCGACGCCGAATTCAATGATGACAACCACCGCTGATCAGAGCATCGTCTGATCTAAACTAGTTCCAGTAACACCTCCGTTTCCTTTGGCCACCAGCCAGCATCAACAGGAGGATGCAGGAGAGTCTATGCCAACCCGAATCCGAACACGCACCAACTGGGACTGGGTCTGGGTCTGAGACTGCAACTGGAACTGATACAGTGGCCGCCTGGAAGTTGTGCGGCTGCTTACTAATACTAAAAGAAAATCCTGCTGCGGCAGCATCTTTCCTTCTGGCAATTTGATGCACTTAGAGAAACTTACCACAGGTTACCGCCATTCCACGAAGAGCGGAACTTCAATTAGTGTTCTGTAATTTCGCTGAGTGCATTTCTAGATTAAATTTCCATTTAAATTCCGTGGCGCACATTTCATTAGGCACTTCATTTGCCACCACTTGACCACATGAAATAGACCAAAGCCCGTTTGAATTCGTTTTCATTGCCCAGCCAGTGGTTCCGCCAGGCTTCAGCTTCAGGCTCCAAGCTCCAGTCTCAGCTCCAGTCACAGTCTCAGCTCCAGTCCCATCGGAAGACGTTGCAAATGTGTTTGCTAAATAATATGCAAAATTTACGACGTTGGGCGTCCATTGAACTGGCGGCGACTCAGGATTCGGATTCAATTAAAATCCACATTAATCAGATTGGGGTCCGGACTGAGGGCCCCTTTGGGTGTTAGAAATGAAGTCAATTGTTCCGCCGAGTACTCGTATTGGCCAGATCATTGCAATAAGCACACTTGATCCCCGTCTCAAATGCTGATCGATGGGAAGCTAAGTGTCACGGCCATGGTGGCCCCTTTTGGTACCTTTTCGGGATTCAGAATTTCAATATTTTGCCAACTAATTGTCTGTAATTGGTGCGGTGCTGTGGGGCACATTCGCCTGTTTGATTGATCGTCAAGTGGGGGAGCGCCTCAATGGGATTGCTCTCGAAATGGGAACCAGACTCTCAAAGTTCTCAGCTGGGACCCGAGAGGGAGAAGGCGGAGAAGGAGGGGCAGCAGGTTCAAGAGCCAGTTGATGAAAGCTCTGCCCAATGAACTCTGGATATGAGTACTTTCTGTACTTATGAATGGAGTAATTAGGTCCTTTATAATGTTATTTTTAGATATAAATAGAATATAAATACAATAGAGATCATATCCGCACAAGTATTTGTTAATTTAATGATTATATTCAGCGATCTATCATTGCATTAAATCAGAAGAATATTTGTTGCATTTATATTGTCTTCAAAATGATTGTAGAGCAACTCTTTTTGGAAGACAATAAAACCAGATTTCTCTATACTCTTTTCCAATATTATTTCCTAAATTTGTTAAAAGTTAATTAGTTAACTACTAGTTGACATATATTTTCATTAACTTTAATCTGAACATCAATTAAAATAATCACAAGTTCACTTTTTCTACATTTGTTTTCTTGATAATTATGATTATATGTTTTTCCTACAACATTTTTTAAAATAAATCTCAATTTTGTAACATTTATTACCCCGGAATTTGGGGGTACGTAAAGCCAGTTAGATACATAAGTTGCCTCCACGGACTTGTAACAAAAATACAGGAAAGATATAGATCGGATATATCCGATGCGTGTCTCATCGGAGTCATTATCCCTTTCCAACGTGGAAAACTACATGTCTGGTCAGTTCTGGGCATACAGACTTCCACATTTGACAGGGATAATGAGTCTTTTCTTTCCAGCGACTTCTGTTTGAAAAGCCAGCTTGAGCTTGCCAGGTCAATGGAAGCAACTAAACTGATGGAGGATCTCAAAGAACAGTCGGATGAACAAGCCTTACAGTTCGCTCCCTATTCCTCCCCTGAAATCGTCGTAGCGAGGATAGCTGGTTGCTCCAGTTTTTTCCAGTCCCAGAAAGAAG
The DNA here is from genome assembly GCA_035041765.1 of Drosophila algonquin. Taxonomy (NCBI): domain Eukaryota; kingdom Metazoa; phylum Arthropoda; class Insecta; order Diptera; family Drosophilidae; genus Drosophila; species Drosophila algonquin. Next base: position 775,020 of record JAWNKY010000495.1, on the reverse strand, counting down.
TTCTCCCGGCGGTCTCCGATCCAAGTGCGATTCAAATCCTCATGGCCATTCATCGTAAGGATCTGTACCGAACAACCTTATGACGTGTAGATGTAGATGCAGTAGATGTCAGTGGAATTTGTGAATGGGACACAGCTGCCTGTCCCCATGTTTGCCTGAATAAAATTACAATTTTTGAGATTTGATTTCATTTCTCATTTTCAAAATGTCGCTTACCTTCAGATGGAATTTATTCCTGTTGCGCTTCAGCTGTTCTGGCATCCGACTGTTCTCTGAGATCCTCCATCTGTTTAATTGTCTGGATATCCACTGACTTGGCAGCCTCAAGTTGGCTTTTCAGTTCCACAAAGCTAACATCCTCCCGGGTCTGAAAACAGAATACCCAACTAATTAGTTTATTTCAATTTAATTTTCTTAATTCACTGAATTCTTACAGCACTATTTCCGAAGCCATTTCCTGTGGAGAGGGTAGTGTCTCCCTCTACGTGGAGGACTATTCCCGTTGAAAGACTTGAATCATACTGAATGTGGGTTGACAGACTCAAGTCTTCTTATAACTTAAAGCTTATCAATCAAAGCCATAGAACATGCATTCGGTCGACTTGCCTGTCGTTTTCGAGATAAGAAGTGGGGGTCGTACACATTGCAAGACGGATTTTAAATTTAAACATTTGTTTTTCTATTATAATGCAACTCTGGACTAGCTCGATAATTGTTGCTAAGGTCGATTTTGGGCACGTATTCATTTTCGAGATTTTTGACAAAATTCAAGGAAAGCACTGGATAAAAAGATGGGGATTTCGCGGCGATCAATAGAGCTGTTATTAATAGAGCACTGGTAATGCTGGCACTATCAGTACTCTTTCAGTACCAGCTATCAATTCAAACTCAGATTTCATTCAAAGTTTGAGGCAATTGAGGCAAACTCGCATGAATAACTCAATGAAAGTTACACCAAGCGCAATTTTACGTAGCTAGTACGCACATATGTATATAATATGTACATCCCTTTAAATCTACATGTATCTAACATGATCATACATGTACATTTACACCAGAGGCCGGCACAGGCTCGGAGCAGCGCAGTCGGCACACGCACAGTGTAAACTTCGTGTAGCGTCGGCCCTATGCACACGCTCGGCTGTCGCAGCGGCAGAGAAAATGAATCGTGTGGCTTCGGCCCTACGCTGATAATTCTGATGAGCAGCGCCGCGGCAGAGAAAATTAATCATGTTGCTTCTTGTCTGTTGTCTGCGCACACAAGCGCACTAAGAACACTCACATAAGTTTCTTCGTGCCGACCTCTGATTTAGATCATCGGGTTCAGCCTGAAAGTATTCATTTAGATGTATCTTTTCCATGTAGTATATTTATACATACAATTTACATACAAGCTACACATGTAGCAATACATGTACGTGAGTATGTTATGAGATAAAGTAAGTGTCATACTGCAAGCCAAATGATAAGAATACAAAAATCATATCCATATGCTTTAAGTTAACTGAATTGAATATATGCCGCTTAAATCGTCATTTGGGATATCGGCTTGTCTTAAATGGTATCTAGAAATAAAATAGTAATAAAAAGTAAATATGTCTATATTTAACAGCATATTGCGGCCATAGGAATGTATGTACATATATGTGGGGTTTATGTTTATTTAATGCGAGTAAAGTTAAAGTAAGTGATTAGAATAGAGTATTTGGTACAAGGAAACGACGTCTGGGCTCGTAACACAACCCTTTTAGTCGGAGGCTGGATCGAAAACTCCTCTCGCTGCTCTCAGCGATCTGCTTCGTTCTCTCCTTCGTTCGCTCTCTCTTGTTCTCGCCTTGCGCTCTCTCGTGCGCTCTTTCGTGAGAGAGAGCCCAATCCCAATCTTAAATTTGAAAGTGAAATAAAATCAAATACTCTGGGTACTAATTAGTTTTCGAAAAGAATATTTATTTCGATGTTTTCACACAAGTTCTTTCCTTTCAGAATGGATGACATAAATAAATACAAATTTGATGTGTAGAAATTCTTTCCTTTCCAAATGGTTGCCAATTTTGTTTTGAGCACTGAAAATTATTTGGAAGCAGCTTTTAACATAAATTTAAAGTTGTAATTATTAGACTAAAACTAACTACGGGCTAAACATATTCCATGAGAAACGGTCTTGTGGTTGTGCATCATTGAACCAGGAATTTCTCGATAGGAACCTTAGCGAAGAACTCGTTGATGTGCGCCACCAGAATGGGTGCCCATTGCTCGCGGGTGGCTGGTATTCCGACGCGGGTGATCTCCGGCAGATTCTCGTTCACCAGATTGAGGATCATGCCATCTGTGGGTGAAATCAATTCAATCAGCAAAGCAAATTCCGCTTAATTCAAGGAAATCCTTACTAAGGTTACGATCGGAGAAGATCCCATTGGCCACCACCTTGGCCTCCCCGATGTTGACATTGGCATTCAGGCGATGAAGGCTGAGACGCTGCTGTCCGCTGGGCAGCCGCTCAATGTGTCCGTCAGTGAGAATTGTGGCTTTGATGTTGTCTGGGAGTAAACGCTGGTTAAGTGGATGGCACTTTATACCATAGCTCGGGGGTTTTGTACTCACCAACGGTGATGTTGAATGGACCCTTGGGCACCAGTCGCAGTCCGCCGAACTTCACGTCCGCCTTGAAGTGTCCGCCGGCCTTCAGCTGGGGCAGTCCCACGCCCAACTTGATCACAAAGCCGTTTTCCGTAAAGTTGGAGACCACACTGTTGACCTGGAGGTCGCTGATCCCATAGATCTCCATGTTCTTGATCAGCAGTCCACCCTGGATGCCATCGTTGGTGTAGCGGAAGATTCCGCGCTTGTAGAAGTACGGATCAATGGATCCCATGTTGTACTCCGGCACTCCCTGGTACTTCAGCTTCGGGGCGAATGTCTGGATCAGTCCACGTATGCACTCGTTGAGCTCCGGCGAGCTGAGACTGCAGGGTGTCACGCCATTCGAAACGCTGCTCTGTGGTGTCGTCGTCGTCGTCTGTGGTGTAACTGGAAGGCGAAAGTGATGGGATGGAATGGTGGATAAGTTCACGATCGGTTAAGTCATGGCTAGCCTCAGTCGTTAAGTTCATCGAGGCATGGCATAGCGCCTTGCCTCGAGGAGATTATGATTATAATTATTATTATCATTTTTTTTTTGCGATCTGTGGCAGCCGTTCAAGCGTGCCCCTTTCCAGCGTTCACGTGTTCGCCGTCGGACATGAGCTGCCCGCTTTTCTGCCGCATTGACATCCGATTGGGGTTTGTGTCAGGGAGACAAGACACCTGCCTTGAAGGGTCGTCAACAATTAAAATGCTAGCAAAGAACTGGAAAATATTTTGTGATTTCTGTGTACTTATATTCAAGGAATTAATTGATTCAGTTCTACTCTAGTCCCTATATATATTTTACTTTACTTAGCATTTTCTCATAGATGTCACTGACTTGCGGCAATTTCCTTCAATTGTTTGATATAATCTAAGTTGCACTTTAAATTATCAAGAACAGGTCTAACGATTGTTGTATTTTCAATTGATATTATGAACTTAATTTATTGGCTTTAACCTGATCTACGAAGTTTACTCGGTAAACCCCTTTCCTGCCTCTGAACTGTTGCACAGCAAGTGCTTGCCTAATGTTTAATTATTATTTAGATTTATTCTGGAGACAAACAATCTGTTCCACTCGGCAGAAGCGATCTTTAGTCAGGGTTTTTGTTATCTTCTAATGACAGCCGTAGAGCACTCAGAAAGCAATTATTTGTAATGTTCCTTTGCCAAATTACCGAAACAAAAATAATTTAAATAAATATTCAAAGAAGGAGACAATTTTTGTTTAATTTCCCCAGCTAAACTTTGTCTAATTTCCAAGCAATTTAAGCGCGTGAGTAACCCTAATGACTCATTTGGCTTGGGGGGCTGGAGGGGCTGGAGGGGCTGGAGTTGTTGTCTCATTTCTGTTTTTCTCTTGCTTCGCCTGACAAGTTCAATGTCAAAGGTGAAGCGAGTGACGGGGCAGCCCCAAATCAACGCTTCCAAATGCCAAAAAATTAAAGGGTACACGAAATGAGTTTAAGCACTTTGTTTTACTAGTTTTTGGCGAGTGATTTGAAGTGAAGTTCGTTGCCTAAGCCTTTTGTGTGCCCCGCGTAAGTGTCAATAAATGACCGCTCGCTCAATCTTTTTGTGAAGTTTTTTCTTTGCGCAATTGGAGACAGGTTACAATTGCAGCTTTAAGTTCAGTCCAGCAAAAAGACGCTTACGCATTGATGTAGGTCAGTTTTTCAGCCTTACGCTTTTTGATTTTGCTTGTTTTCTTCTTTTTTGTCAGCGACTACCGTAGCGCCGACAGCAGGCAGTCAGTCAGCCAGCCAGCCAGCCAGCCAGCCAGCCGGTTTGGTTTCGAATTTATGCCTCGTTGTTGGTTTTGTTGACGCTGAACTCTTTTCGCAATGGCCCAAACAGCACACACACACGCACAGTCCAACACCATGATGCTGATAAAATTAATGCAATTGCCAATATTTTAATGTGACTTTTTCGAGCCTGTTGCTCTCTTGCTCTCTTGTTGATTCTGCTGCCGCCAGCCTTGCATCATCTTTGAATCGTTGTCGTAGTCGTTGCCGGAGAATTTCTATTTGCACAGTTTGGCAGCCACTGGTCAGTCCCCATCAGGTGTTCAGCTGCTGCTTTTACTCTCAAATCTCAAATCTATAAGTATGTCAAGTTCAAGTGGCAGCGGCGGTGACTTGCCAGTCTTTTGGTTACATATTTTTTATGGCTTTCTGCCCTGCCTGCCGTCACAAAAGTGTTAAAAGTCGAATAAATAAAATGCTTGCTAATTTCTATTGCAATTTCATTTTCTACAGCCGTTTGGAAATCTCATTTAAAGGTACTTTTTTTATGATTATTATGATTGTTGTTTCTCAGTATTTTTCCTGCTTTTTGTTTATTTCTAAAGGTTGCAGGTGAATAAGAAATACAGAAAAATACAAAAATGTATATTTTGTTTTAATGGGCAAGGCACGAGGCACGCCCTGAGCAGAATTCAAATGAAGAAATTCGAGAAACCGGGAGCAAAGGTGGACAGTGAAATGGCGAATCATCTTAACAAATACAGAAAATAAAGTACAAACAAATGTTAAATGGCAGGAAACGGACTTGCGAATGAATTCTTATAAAGGGAGCACAAATCTGTGTGCGGAATACTTGATAGAAACACAAACTGTATGCGAATTTATATAAAGTAAGTTTTAGTATTCCCTTCTAACATTTAAATATCAGTTCTTAAGATTCATGAAATGATTTCTCATGGTATCAGTTCTCTATAGTTTTTCCCTCCTTCTTCGAGCCGTTGCTCCTTCTTAACCTTTTCCATGTTGCAAGGAGGAAAAAATTGAATTGCATTTCCATTTGAATGCCACACGGGCCACACTGCAGTCGCATTTTCAATTACATTTTCCAATTGCCATTTAGCAAACAAAAGACTTAAGCAACGAACTTGTTTTTCCTTTTTTGCTTTTGTTTCTCTTTTTCATGGTGGGGGGAGTGGAGTGCCCAGGAGGTGGTGTGTTGTTTTTGTGTTTGTTTGAATATCAAGTTCTTGTTTTAGTTACATAATCCCGTTTACCTCCATCAAACTGCAGGCCGCCAAAATCGAATGACCCCGCCGCCTCGGCCTCGCCCTCCGCATACTGGCCAACGTACTCCTGGCCGGGATTGAGACTGGGGCTGGGGTTGGGGTTGGGGTTGGGGTTGGGCGTGGAATTTGGATTGGGATCGCTGCTGAACACGCTCGGCGGCGCCGTGGGCAGCGTGGCCGCTGAGCCACTTCCGAGTGCCAGAGCCGCCAGCGTCAGCGAGAGGCAGAGCAAATGCATTGTGCAGCACTTTTCCTTTTTTCCTTCGAACTCTTTCACACACAGTGAAAACCCGTTTTAATGGATTACTTTGTAGCTCTACTCTTTACTCTTTTCGCGTCGTCGCTATTTGACTATAATATAACACAATAATCTTGTTGTCTCCGTTGTTACTCCTTGCTTCGCCTTTTTTTTCTGTGGTTTTTGTTTCTGTTTTTGTTTTTGCGTAATTTTTCAAACCGGCTTCACTTTTATTTCTACACGAGTGTATTTTTTACAGTTTCTGTGATGTTTTTCTCGGTTAACTGCAATTGTTGCTGCAATTGCACACAGTTACAGGCACACGCACACAGCAACACACAGAAGGAGAGGGAGAGAGAGAGGACAGTCCGCGACTTTGCCAAACTTCTGCGCAAAAAAATCTGCAAGCAAAATGTTTTGTGTGTTGACGCCGCGTCGGTTGCAAATCTTCAAATGAGCACTGCATAAAACCCACGTTTATTTATAGTTTCCGAGCTGTCCGATTTTGTTTTTTTCGTTGATATTTTTGCTCCAAAGTTTTTCCATGCTGCTGCCGAAACCGAAAACCGAAGCCGACGGCGACAGCGACAGCCAAAAAGCTAATTCGTGCAGGCAGGCTAAAGCTTATCTGCCGAAAGCTTTTCGAGAGAACAAACAATCGTGGCCACAGTTGGGCAGTCACTGATCAGCCAGCTTATGTGATCATGAGTCACAGCTAACCAAAAAAAGCCCTTTTTAAGTGTGATATAAAACCCAAGGGTGGAGGTTTTGGATGCCTTCAAATATGTAACGCATACAGAAGTAGATATTTACATATACGGAATGTCTCTATTTTAATACAATTTCAAAGAATGATCCTACCTTCAGGCGAATTTACTGTAGAGTCAAGATTGTTATAAGAAATACATATATTTATTGCTTGGAATAGGTTTTATTAAAAAATAAACTGTTCAACCAAGGATTTTGCAATGTTTTTTGTCCCACCCTCTGCAATAATATAATTTTATTATACACCATTATAATTGGAATCCGAATAATATAATTTAAAATAGATAAAAACTATTCCCAAGATTTCCTTATCTTTTAAGAGAACTGAAAACATTTACAGAGCCATATTTACAGCCACCAGCTACAGTCGCATACCTACACGCAGCATCCATCTATCGATTGCGCCCACAAATCTGTCAGAAGAACAATGAGGAAACTGTCACAGGCAGTTTCCCAACCCTGTTTTCAGATCAAGTTGCAGGGCACGTCTGCAGTTTGAGATGCACTGCGCGAGTGAGGCCACACAGGGCATTGTCTGGCAACCTTTTTCCTGCGGGGCTACGAGGCGGGTGTTATTCATGAGAAATGTGGGTCAGTTATAAATCTACGTACTGCGTGTTGGGGAATAGGCCGGGCCGGGCCGGACCGCATAAAATTATTCATGAACTTGAGAAATTCGGAGCTGGTGTTCGATTTTCGATGTTCAAGGCTGTCTGGGGACGTGTTGACTGGGCAAAGTCCGAGTTTTGAATTGGCCAAGATCAGAACGTATGATTTCTCTGGAAGATTGGGCACTTACGTCCTTTTGGCAATGTGTACATCCGCCTGTCTAACCATTCTTCGTACAGTCAACAGTCTCATCTAATGCCTAATTAAAATCTGCTTTAATCTGCCCATTTATTATGCCCGGCCAGTCGTGGGGCAGACGACAGTCGCGTGTTTGTCCGCTTCCCCAATTGCTTTCAGTATGCGAGGCACAACAGAGCAGTCTCTATAAGCAATAAGAATAAATAATTGTTGGCAATATAGTGGGCTGATTTATGGCATATTTAGCGCTGTCCACGGCTCAAACTCAACTCAAACCCAAGTACAATTACATAACTTTATGCTAAGGCAACTGAGGTACAATAAAATGTACTTTTTATCTCTCTATTGCCCCCCAGAGTCCGGTCTAGTCAGCCTCTGTTTATATGTCTATGAAATATCTAACAAACAGAAACCCCAATTCGATCTTTCCATGTATTCATTATTGTCCCGACAACCAAAGTCGCCAGGAACTACGAAAAAATTCAGTTTAGACTCATTAGAGTGCCCCTCTCCACGGAAATCTTTAGTAAAAGGCGAAAGATTTATTCGACAATTGAAGAGAAGCCAGAGTGATTTTGCAATGACAAGAGCGGCCAAGGTCACATAAGTGAGGCCAGAACTAGTTGGGAATTACGAAATACTATAGTGGTGCAACCCTTAGGGATATCTGAAGATTACCAGAGTTGAATCGAAGCCTGTACAGCGTCCATTGAATCGAAAATAGAACTCCTCAGACCTGAAATATCAAACTCCATCAAACTGGTATTGCTATCATTTGGGCATTTCCGGCAAAAAGGCTACCAAGGCCATAAAATAAAATTCCATAAACTTTTTTCCCGATGTTATTTTCAAAAAATATTGAAACTCAACTAATTTAACCAATTGACGTATAATTTCATTAGCTTTAATAACTTTTTGGTATTTTCATAGCCAAGTTTTCCTTAACCATTTATTTTCTTTAAGAAATATGATTCTTCCTCAAAGTCTCTCGAAAATATTGAACTAAATAAAATTTGCTTAAATAAATAAAATTTAAAAGAAACTATTAATCATATTTACATAAAATATAATCATTTTAAAGGAACATCAGTGCACAATATTTATAAGAAATATGCATCAATATATTGCCTAAACTTTCGCTTTAATTTTTCTACCGTGCGAATTCCTTGGTTTTGTCTAAAAAAATCTTAAAAACTAATAGTTTCCCTTATCGACCTTGGCACCACTTTTAGGACTAATCCAAACCTATTTTATAATGGAAAAATTATTTAGAAAATCCGTCTTATCCACTCGGGAAATACCCATATCCAGAATTGGTGACAAACTTCTATGCCAGAAGATCCATTCTGTTCACCTCTCCTAGTAATCCTACTTCTTAGCAAACACGTGAAAAGTACCTCAAAGTAACCCCCACAACAAGACGCATATTCAGGATGGGATATGGTTTGTACGTTGTAATTCCCAACTGGTTCTGGCAGTGCGCTTATCGTGTGGCGGCTGTTTTGCTGTTTCCAGTTATCGCTTCTCGGCCTTATGGCTAAGATCAAAGTGTAGTATCTGTTCTTATCAGCTTAACATCTGATAGTTTCTCCATTGGAGAACAACAAATGTTAAACTGATTTTTGGAATCAGACGGAGTGCTAGGGGCTTGCTCCACCTCTGTCGCGGGTTGGCCCGGTATTGCAGTACCGCCGGGATTTCGGCCCAACTGATAAATAAATTTCACACAGTAAAAATAAAAAAGCAAACAAAATTGGGTCACCAGTAGTTGGGAGTCTTGCTCAATTTCACTTTATTGCGCGCACTTGGCCTGTGATCCACATCGGATCGGCTTAAGGTCAGCCCTGTGGCTAGGCACTGTGCACTACTGTGTTGTTGTTGTGGTGCACTTAACCTATAAACGCTATTATCATTAGAGGTAGGTCACCCAGAGCCAGAGAGGGGCGTGATTTCGAAAAAATGTGAATGAATTTACGCACAAGCCCCGTTCGACGCTGGGGCATGAAATAGGCAATTAAAACTAGTTTTTTGTTGTAGTTTTTTTCCATTCCATTTGCATTCTTCCAGTTGGCTGGACTTGTAAAGGGCAATCTCTAATGGCGCCTAGAATGATATGCCAACAATTATCATTTAACTGCACCTCCTAATGCAATGGGTAACCATTTATTTATGCACTATAAAGCCATCATCACAAATTGTAAATCTAAAATTGTACTAATTGAACGAACTATTCCTCGATAAACTGATCGATGGGAACCAGTTCTAAAGCCTCGTTGAACATGCGCAGCATCAGGGGCTGCCAATACTGACGCGTCTCGGGCAGCATAATGCCATAGATGTCGCGCCAATATTGATTGGCGACATTGAGAGCTATTTGATCTGCAAGTAGACATTCAGAAAGTGAGTTAAAACAATCGGGGGATCAGTCAGAATCAAATCTATCTCACCCAGTTCTGGATCTGCGAAAATGCCATTGGCTTTGATGGTCAAATCTCCAATCTTTGGCTTTGTATCGATGTCAATGAGCCGAAGGAACCGATGGCCATCCTTCTTGTAGAGCTCTCCCTCAGTTATTGTCGTGGTCTCCACATCCACTGCAAAGCAATCAATCAAATTAGAAAGTCCCCCAAATGTAACCCCGATCCACACTCACTCAGCGTTACGTTGAATTCGCCTTTGGGCTTCAGCTGGAGCTGATTCACCTGCATGTCGGCCTTGTAGCTGCCCACAATGTTCATCTTGGGCATGTAGGTCTCCAGGCGCAGCTTGACCTTGTCGCCATTGACCTTGATGTTCACTTTTTTGGCAGTGTTCGACGCGAATCCGTAGATCTTGGCATTCCGGACGGTGATGCGGCCGTTGACAGTCCCACTGGAGTACTGAAAGGTTGTGCGGTTGAGTTGGAAGGGCTCATAGGGCAGCATTTTCAGCTCGGGATTGCCGTCCTTGAGACGAGGCGTCAACGTATTGAATATCCGCTTGATGCAGTCCCCAAGCTCGTCCTCGTCCGTTGAGCATTTTGGCAAATAGTCCGCTGAGGAAAGCCACAACCATTACGGATTACGGATAAGGCAAAGTCTCGGAAGTCTTGGAAAATTGTACACACCCGTAAAGTACTTTTTAACATCAGCGGCGGGAGCTGCATTAACAACGACCACCATCAAAAAGAGCAATCCAATAACGTAATGCATGATCCGAGAATCTATCTATTGTCTATTTTGATTATGATTATATATAGAACGGATTTCTATTCCTGATCGGCGGCTCAAACTTGCGGCTAGAACGTTTGCGAACAACTGAATCTCTCAGACGGCAAGTGGAGCTATTTTATTCTCAAAATTAGCACAACACTGCACATTCCTAGTCAGAGACTAACGACTGGAGACTGGAGACTAGAGCGCCGCTTAGTTCGTACTACGTTGAGGCACATTTTACTTGTAAATCAGCTAAGCAAAAAGCAAAAGCATTATCAGACAGTTAGACTTTGACTGATCGCAAAACCGGCTCCGTCCCCCTGATTTATAATGTCGTATTATTAAATGGTAAAATTATTGAAAATATAATAGCCAACGACAACGACAACGATGATTTGCGACAAATCATTTCAATAATTACCTATTCCTCTTTTTATTTTTTTATCACGGATGAATTAATTTGGCCATGCCTTGGGATAGTCTTTCGACGACACCGACACCGACATCGTCACCCTCGAAGGGCTCCCAGATTAAGCAGAGCTGGTGAATCATTTCCGTACAAATGTTCGTTCTACTATGAACTTTACTTTTTGCTCGCCCCAGAAACACGTACATATGTAGATACTTACATATACTAGTACTAAATTCTATTCTATTCAGTTTAGTTTTTATTTGAACGACTATGAGTGGTTACACTGTACTACAGATTTCTGACTTAAAGCCGCAATCAAGCGGATTTTTCTAAAATTTGTCTCTTGGCTTGTTCTTGTTTCAACTTCAGCTTCAAGCTGTGTTCCAATAAACATTTATAATATTTAATTACTCATCTTTTTGGTTAGTGTTTACGTAAAATTAAATATAAATTTAATCTATAGGCCAATTCTAGAGTTAGTCATGTAATTCGCAACGATTTGTTCAGTGTACCTAAATGCATACTGATTGATGCTGATTATTGTCGAGCAGATCTCGTTTAAAATTAATGCAAATAGGTTATACCCTTTAATCGTGTTAGGGTACAAATTAATCTTGTTGAAGCTGCAACAGGTGTACGTCTCCGGAAATTGTAGCCTAGAGATAAAGGTAAAGGTAGGGCTGGAGCTAGAGCTACTAACATTTAGATACCCACTCAATCTAATTTGTTTTATATACTCTTAATAAAAGACTTTATTTTCATACAGATTTCATACTGGCCATAACAACGAGACTTGTTATAATAATATATGGACTATCAAAGCCTACACATGACTATTGAAGTGAAAAGTGTTTCAAAAGTTTCAAAGGTGAAATCAAAACTAAAGACATTTGATCAAAGGGTCAACGATTAGCATGATGATTTTACTTTTCTGTAAATAGATTCCTCAAAAATTAAAAAATGTAGTCAAAAAATGTAAAATTTCAATTAATTTTGTGTCAAATGTTGTGGTTTAAATTTGGAGCATTTGGTATTTTTACATGGTCAATAAAATATGTGATTAGATCAAAGTTATCATTATTTAAACTCGATGAATTCCTAAACATTAAATTCATTTAGTAGGCAGCAAAGCGCACGGATCTGCCAGTAGGAATATAAAAATAAGAATAAAAACATTGGTATGTATATCGATTCATTTTTGAGATACTAATACCAAAGACAATATAAACACTGAGATGTCTCACGCTCATGCAATTCTGTTTTGTAGGGAACTTCAGTGCGCTCGCAGATCAAAAAATAGAAAGAGCTTGCTTGTATGCGTACGCACGGAACTGTAAGTACACTTGTCTTTGCTAATATCCTGTCCTCAGATTGGTTTCAAATAGATTGGGCTCGGATTTGATACTCTTTATTGCGATACAAACTATGTTAACAGCTTGAGTAGAACATATAGAAACGAAGTGTTTAAATACTACAACAATGGTTAGCCAAGTCAAGGGATTCCCTCAGTTCTTGGTCACCAGCATATCGAATGGTAGGGCAGCAAAGAAGTCGTTTGAAGACTTCAGAATCAGGGGCTGCCAGGTGGCCAGAGTCTCGGGCAGCATGGCCTGATAGAGCTGGCGCCAGTACTGGTTTATAAAGTCCAAGATGACATCGTCTAAGCACACAAACAAAAGATAGTTTTAGATAGAGAATTGAGTAATTTGGGGGGCTGATGGAGCATACTCAGAGCCGGATCCGGCACCAGGCCGTTGGCGTAGAAACGCAGGTCGCCCACATTGGGTTCAGTCTCCAGTTTGGTCAGACGCAAGTAAGTGTGACCGTCCCGCTCGTACAGCTCCCCGGTGGGTCTCGCCCTCATGGTGACATCGGCTAAAGGTAAACGCAAATTACATGATGTATATTCAGGCTTTAACTAGGGATAAGACTCACTGAGGGTAACGTTGAAGGTGCCCTTCGGGGTAAGCTTCAGGTCGTTCAGCTTGATGTCTGCCTTGTAGGCGCCCTCGACCAGCATTTGGGGGACGTGCGAGAGAATCTCCATGCGCACCTGTCCGTTCTTCAGGCGGAAGTTGACCTTGTCCACAATGCCCTCGCTGAGGCCATGCACGACGACGTTCTTCATAGCAATCCGCCCCTGGAGCAGACCGGAGTTGTAGCTATAGGAACTTTTGCCCATCTCGAAGGGATCCAGCGGCGGTATGTTCAGCTCACTGATGCCGTACTTCATGCGGGGTGTAATCTGCTGGAGGCCCTGCTTGATGCACTCGTTGATATTGAGATCGCTCTCCCGACAGGTCGGTATATCGCCGGCTGTCGAATGCCAAACGAATCAGATTAGAACGAGATTGGGCCTTAGACCCTGACATATTTAACTACACATAAACGCCAGCTAGCTATACATATATCGTCTATCGTTAACGATCTATGCTCAGAACGTGACATTTTCCAGTTGAGAATTTTCAGCTTCAGTTTCAATTTGTGTAATCGTCGCGTCGTTTAGCTGCTCACATAATTGTCAACGTCATGCGCAATTTATCTGCTGTTTTTTATGCGAGAACTGCTACGAGTTTCTACTGTACTGTGTCGAGCACTTGTTTCGCCTCGACTCTGCTTGTAATTAAGACTTTTTGCATTGAGCAAGGTCGTCCGCCGGAAGTGACAATTCCACACAAAAGACTTAGGCCACGAACTTGTCCGAAAGCCCCAAACGAAATACCCCAACGATTCTATTTTTATTTCTATTTACCCCCTTGAACAAGCTATATTTATGACAATAAACCATCTGGTTAGCAAATGGTCAGCATGACAATTCAAATTTCATTAAATAGAATATGAATTAAACCAAAAATAAACCTTTTCGTTTACTTTGTGGTATATACTATGTAAATATTTCTCACATTGTTGACAAATTAGCCGATTAGTTAATCAATATTCATTAATACGATAAGTTGCCCTGTTCATATACCTATAATTGTATTGCGCCGCTTAAGCGGTGTTGTTATTGCTTGTACCAAAAATATAACTGTTACGCTTTCACACGTATAGCCAGCACCCGCCGCTGCACACGCGTACATCGATGTGCACCGTTATGGCATGGAACCGTCGCATCGCATGATCTTCTCAATTCCCTTTTGTTCGACTTCTTCCGTGGAGTTCATTTAGCAGAAAATTCTAGTCGCAAAGAACCGCACGCATATCGTTGTACCGCCGCAGATTGATCCCCCCGCTATTCATATAAACCACGTTGTAAGCCAATACTGTACATAATCACCTATATCAAATATATCAAATATAACGTATATAAAATTGTACAATCCACTCATTCATAACCACACATACATATTTCCACACTTCTGGGCATCAATTATTTTTTATAGAAGCTTCTCAGCCTTAAATGATTCTGCTTTCACTTCCAGAATACTAATAATGATTTTATATATGTATTTTGTTTGCTTATAGACTTTGCAAACCTTTTACACGTTGCACAAACAAGGATTAATTATGGCAATCAATAAAAGTAAATATAATCTTACTTTATATATATACATATATATATATGTATATAAGTATATACCCACTATTATTGTGTGCTTCAGCTCTATAGTTAAGCTGATAGAATTTGTCACATTTAGTTGCGATCCCACAACTGCTCAACTGCTTATTGTGCAACGCTATTGTTTCAGGCAAAAACCGTATGAACTTTGACTCCTAAGTAGGCTGATTGCTTTGTTATAAAATTCACACAAGCGTTGCGTGCCTCACACGATTTTTGCTATTAGCAGATGGCGATCTTTTCGCTTCTCCTGAATTTCGTTATTTATCTGCTAATACTACAGCTTTTAAGATAATATCTCAAACGTCCCCACAACGCCTGCAAATGGCGACAAATTGGTAATGCTTAACTTTAGATAAACATTCAAAACCCAGAAAATCCAATTACTTTGTGTATTCAATTACATCGTACATTTTAGAGGCTTTGGCAAATAAAATATCAATAAAAACAGTCTTTAACTCAAAATAGCAAAATATTTTGTTCAATAATATGTTCTTCACACTCTATGCTTAAATATTATACCAAAAATTTGAGATTTTTGAATTTAATATGAGTTTTTAATTTGAATCCTTAACTGGCTAAACTGACTTATCCTAAATATTAACAAAAAATCAAATAAAAGTGCTAAATGAAACATGAAATAGGATAAATCGGTAAGCAGCCTTCTAAAGGTTCCTTTCCCCGAACACGAAGTCCATTTACTGACGAAAAGCCCTGCATAAGAGATCAACCAAAAGGGGTCACATAATTTGGACCAAATTTGAGTTATTTTTTATATTTTTTTTATAAAAACCATGCCACATACTCTGTCTATCATTTTAAGAAAACCGCATTCAATTGGGTGCACGCGTTGCGGAGATTGCCCATTACAAACATATTTTTTCCTAAAACTAAGCCTTCATTATCTATACTTAGCTTAAACTGAAGAAAACTGGTGAAAAAAAGTCCGTAAATTATCAAGACCCGTTCAACTCTCGTGAGTTTCTTCATAATCAATAAGTAAAGAATTTTCCATCTTCAATATTATTCTTACTGAATACTCGGTTTTCGTGGTTTCGTTGATAGAATTCTACGTAAAATTTGCACAAATCTAACCACACAACTATTAGAAGATGACAGAAATTGAAAGTCGTAATATTTCTTGTTCTCCATAGCTAAAGCTTTTAAAGCTACATTTGTATTCTTTTTTGTGGTTTTGTCTATTACACAAACGAGCACAAAATCAAAGATATATCTATATCTGTGCTGGGCATCTGTGTATTGTGTATTCTTTAAAGTTTAAACTAAAGAAAATACAAGGCTAAAAGTCTGACACTTTACGAGTATAGAAATAAATGGCACAAGAGATGGTTTAGTGGGCAGGGCACGGTTTTTTGTTTTTGTTTCACTTTTTTGTTCTTTTTTTAACACTCACATAATTCTCGTACGGGCTTGAACTCAACGGGCGGCAACTCTGGTCCGAAATTCTCTGCCAGACACACGCCGCACAGTGTGACCAGAACAAAATTCCACAATAGTTTCATTATCTTTGGTAGTTTTTATGGATATCTCTTGGTGATAAGTGAATTTGTGTTTCTCCGATATTCCTGGCCCATGCAAATGCGAATCGACATCTGAGACTTTCGATCGCAGGGGGCCTTTTATTTATGGCCAGAAAGCAAATCAAATCAAATCAAATCCAATAAAAGCGAAATTGCAAAGACAAACGACAATGCAAACACAAACACAAACACTGATGCGCCCGGCAATAACAAATAATAGGGTTTGGGCAGAGGAGGCAACGGAGGGGGCAAGTGGAGGCGCGATGCCTCTGTGCGCTGGCGAAACGAAAATAGTCATAGATTGGAAATAGGGATGGCACTAAATGGGATACTCCACGAAGCGGCAATAGTCACGAGGGTCACGAGGAATGACCCGAATGAAACAACAACTTCGTGCACGAAGCCAGCACGAAATGGAGTTTGGCAGTGGGTGGCACGGACAACAGCACTACCCATGCCCATCTCTAGGAGTACGTGGATCTAATGACGACTCAGACGACAGCGTCGCCGTCTCTGTCTCTGTCTTTGTCGTCGTTGTCGTTGATAGATAACAAAGCGAATGCAAAAGTCAGCAGCGAAATACAAACGACATTATTAAATCCCATCCCAGAGTCGTGAAGTTGAAGCCACCAATCACCCAACGGCTCGGCTCGAGTCGACTCGCCTCGACTTGGCTCGACCCAAACCGACCCGAACTACGACTACGACAACTGCCATCAGCATCGGATCCCAACTAACGGCAATCGACTACCGGCAGCTGTCGGATGCGCTTCAAGCTTCTGATGTTTCCTCGTCTTGCATGGTGTCCGACACGTGAACGTCTTCTCTCCAGATCTTGGAGACACTGGAATGGATTCGCTTCTGGGCAATGCAATTGCAATTAAAACAAACACTCAATTAGTTTACCCAGCACTTGGTTCCATTCCTCCACCTCCTCCAAGATAATAGGATTACTCATTGCTCGATTGTGGGGGGCAAAGGTCTTTCTGGAATCATCGACAGATTTGCAGGGGTATCCATTAATTTAGCAAGCACTGCAATTACTCTGTAAAGTTTATAGGTTGCATAGTTCACATGAAAGTGTATCCCTCTGGATATCTAATTTTAGAGCACGCAAAGTATCTATTTTCTATATTTTTAGGTATATATGTACATATATAGCTATAGCTATATATAGTAATTTTTTTAAATTAATGCTTTTGGTGTGAAAAGATATGCGACTACCCTAAGATTATTTTTAACGATTATTCTTATGGCAGTGATCCGATTTTGTTGATAAAATAAAACAAAAAACACGTCTTAAAGTTTCATTCCCTATGGAACTTGCGAGTTCAAAATATAATCATATGTTTTCAGAGCATTTGCATGCATTTATGTACATAAAGATGTATGTACATATGTATATTCGAATAGTTGCTCAAGATAAGAGGTTTGTTCACTTGTCTGGCTGGCTTTCATACATAGATAAGACGGTTCTTGTACATAATTCGAGTTTTCAATTGCACATCAGCTGCACTTGAACTTCCCACTGATCATCCTCCAGCTTCTCCACGTGCTTGATGTGACACTCCGTTATTTGCTATTGAAAGCTTTAATCCAGAATAAGTGGAAGTTTCTGGAAGAGCTGTATAATTAGGCAGTTGAATTGGGTTCGAGGTACAGGGATTTTCTAAGGGCAGGAAATTGGTATTCAGGCTATAGAACTTTATAATTATAATTCAAAGGGCATACGAGTAATTAAGTTATTGAAACATGTTAAATAGGGATTGGGGAAGATTTAGTTTAAACTGGTTTTGATATAAATATATTTAATTTTATAAATATTTAAAGGTTGCCTGGAATTCTCGGTATTGCGGTTACTTACTAATCAAGGAAAGTCCCTTAAAATCTGCCTCGAAATTAAAATTCAATTTCAAGATAAATCTTAATCTAAATTTTAGAGAAATCTACTCTATTATAATACACAATTATTTACCTAGATTTATGTAGTTCAAGAACTCTAATCAGTCCCCTACGAGGCATCATGCGCATCGTAGTTTCTATTGCATATCTTATCTCAGTCTGCACTCGTAGCCAGGCATCGATCTATTCGCTGACCTGCCACAAGAGAGACACCCAACCCCAGTCCCAAACCCAAATCTAGAACCTTATCAACTCTCGTCTGCCTTTTGCAACCCAAGTAAAAGTCATTCCCAGACCTCATCTTATCGGCATCTATTGCAAGGAGCAGACTGCAGCAGCATTACGTTTTCCGAGAACTGACAAACCCTTAAAAGAACTGAGGCACAACACACTGCAGTGCCACACATACACACATACATATGTGTATACATGCGAGTGTGCAGTAAGTGCATATCTTATCAATGGCGACGAGGACAAAAGAGGAGAGACAAATGAGGCCGCAAAATGCATTTGGGCAAAAACTAAATTGAAAAATTGAAAAATTGAACAAGAATACTCGTAACACAATCGGCATTGACAGAAGCTGCTGCGACAATGGATAATGGACAAGCCCGGCGGAATAATCAGCAAAAGAGGAACAAACACGAATTGAATGAACATCGGACAAACAATAGGCGCGCATTTTGCCACCTACGGCGGAGGCAGGCGACAGCCAGCCAGCCAGCCATCCAAATCCAAATCCAAACATCTGACAGAATGCTGACAAGAACAAACATGCACAGAGACCCAGACCCAGCCCCAGAGCAGCGGGTGGGTGTCGTGTCGTCTCGCTCTGCCTTGGTGTAGGTGTATGTGTAGGTAAAATATGTTGTGTGAAAGGGATGGGTTGGGACGCGTG
Source organism: Drosophila algonquin (assembly GCA_035041765.1). Lineage (NCBI taxonomy): Eukaryota > Metazoa > Arthropoda > Insecta > Diptera > Drosophilidae > Drosophila > Drosophila algonquin. The sequence goes on along the minus strand of JAWNKY010000495.1, from coordinate 756,042 downwards.
CATATGCGTGCGCAGGAGCAGGCGCAGGCGCAGAGGCCGGGCGCAGGCAAATCAGCTGATTTTACGATCTTGTTTGTGTTTTGCAAAAAAAACATTGCTATTCGATTTTGTGTAAACAGAGCCATAAACTGTTTGGCGGATTACAGACGAGCGGGCGGGGGCGGCACTGGTGATAAGCGGGTGCATATAAGACACGTAAAACGGCATCGGGTCATCAGTCAATCAAGTGACATTGAGATCAGAACATCATCATCAGCAGCAGAATGCAGTCCACGGAGAGCAGCAATCAGATCTATCGCCACAAGAAGTTCGATTTTGGGCGATCGGCAGACAAAACCGATCTGCACTTAAAGGAGGAGCTCATCTCCCGCACTGGAACTCCGTACAGCAATCGCAGCACTTACGATGAGTGGGAGGAGGACAGCGCCAGCCTGTGTTCCAGTGACTACGGAAGCACCTTTCTGCCGCTGGCCAAGCGCCGACGCCTGGACACAACAACTGCATCGGCATCCGCATCCTCGCCCTCGCCCTCTCTGACCTCGATCAGTGCGGCCGCCCTGCAAAACATCTGCAAGTATCACGGAAATATGGTGCGGAAGTTCCCCAAGAAGGAGCGCACGCCCAAGGACCAGGAGCGGCGAAACAAGAACACCATTGCCTGCCGCATGAGCCGGCGGGTAAAGAAGCTCGAGCACCTGGCCATCGAGGAGCAGTACAACGAGTTCTCCAGCCAGCACTTGAAGATTGCCGAGCAGAGCATGCGAGCCTGTGTCTATCTGAGCCACCTCCAGCAGCTGGTCAGGCAGGAGACGAAAAGCCCAGCAGCACCAAAGCCGCAGCCTCAGAAGATTCCCATGCCCGCGAAGAACTTCAGCATCGAGTATCTGATCGGAGCCATGCAACGGGAGCAGTGCAGCTACCCCGAGAGCCCTGCCCCCCTAATCACAGTGTGATTATATTATTTCATTTTAGTACCGACTAGTTTAAGCTTGTTTTAAGTGTTATTTTGTAAGTTTCTTCAAGAAATTAATACATTGGAAATTAATTAGTTAGCTTTAAAGGCCTTATTAGCTCTTATTATCTGATTGTAATTCAATATGAGTAGAACCCATATAATATAAATGAAACTTTGTTTGCTTTAGAAGTTTTTACTGTTTTATTAAATCTCATTTGACCCGTGGCATAGTAGATCTTCTTTTCGTCGAAAAAGAAATGCGTGGTAAAAAAGTGATCGATGCTCTCCCGCTATCGGAAGCGGGTTCCCATGGTAGTTTAAGTTATTGTCATCTTCGATTCCATCCTCGATGTCATCTTGCGCTCCCAAAGAACCTCTCTTGAAGTCGGCTTCTTCCTGTTGTGGGGCTTTCTGAACGTCCAAGTAGTCCATGCCGCAAACCAGTTGTGGATGGGTGTCAAGAGCTCGATGTAGGTCAAGCGAACTTCGTACTCTTCCGTTTTCCGTTTCCATTTCGTCGATGAGTAAGTCCACAGAGTCCAGCTTCTGTTCAAGCTGCAGTAGTCCCTTCAGTAGCTTTGGGAGCAAGCAGTTTTGTCTACCGCAAACTGTTTAACCCCTGGCGCTTTCTGTCCAAACTGTACACCATGAATAGTCCACACTGATCCCTAACTGGTCTTTGAAAAGCAACCTCCACTCCACCGTTTCGACCTGCTCAACATCCAACCGTCACCTACATACTTTGTATGTAGTCAATGAGCATCGTATTATTAACCAAATGCTTGAACAGAGTCTGGAGCTAATCAAGAGCTACAATTTTTAACATCCGCCTGACTTTGACCACTTGCCATGTGTGCGACAACAGAAACGTCGCCAAAGAGCATGATCCATGGCCTTGATTGAAAAGCATTGAGTTATAAGAAGACTTCTGGCTCTCATCCCATTCAGTCTGATATAAATGTTTCAACGGGAACAGTCTTCCAATTCAAATTAAAAGCCATGCAAATATATTGGATCATTGTCATTTTCTTCCTTCGCGTGAGGGGAGACATCACCCTCTCCACTGAAAGTGGCTTCGAGCCTCTGCTGCGGTACGCTAACGTTTGCCAGGCAAAGGATTTGACAATCAGGGAGCTCAGGGACGAAACCAGCGCGAAAAATGTTACCATCGCGGAACTGAAAGTCGAACTGAAGCTTGCCAAGTCCAAAATTAAGAGCTTGGAGGAACAGCTAATGCATTCAGCAAACGATATTTTGAAAATGGGGAAAGAAACGAAAGACGAAGTCGCAAAAATTGGAATGCAGATTAAAGAAATTGAAGTAAACCAGGCCAAGATAAGGGATCAGGATGCGGAAATCAAACACTGCCAGGACCAGCTGACTATCAAGAATGGTTTAGTGAAATCATTCCAGTCCACAATTCACGAGAAGGACTCCCAAATCAAAAATCTAACCTCGGAGACAGAGCTGCTTCGAGGAACATGTGAAGTCCGCAGTTGCGTACCCTTCGTCAACTCCACTGGCATCCGTACCATTAGGTTGCCCGGATTAGACCCATTCGATGTGCCCTGCAACTCCAGTATTTCCGGATCTGGCTGGACTGTCATCCAGAGACGGATCAACGGCAATGTGGATTTTAATCGCACTTGGACCGACTACAAACAAGGATTCGGAAACCTCCGGGAGGACTTCTTCCTGGGACTCGAAAAAATATATCAAATGACCCTGGCGCAGCATCACGAATTATACATCCAACTTGGAAAGGTTGATGGATCCACCGGCTATGCTCGCTACGATGACTTCAAAATAGGAAGCGAAGAGGAAGGCTACAAACTGAAATCGCTGGGAAAATATTCAGGAACAGCCGGAGATTCACTAACTCAAAGCCACCTGAACATGAAGTTTACCACATTTGACATGGATAATGACACTGAGGAGGATTATAATTGCGCGGAAGTGATTGGAGGTGGTTGGTGGTTTCAGGGTTGCATGGAAAGGTAAATATCTTTTACGTAGAATTAACAATATTATTTGTTACGAATTTATCATATTGTTTTTTTTTCTTAATATTACAGTTCCCTCAATGGAAAATATTATAGAGATGGTAAATGCCCTACCTTTTGGGATCTCGGCATTTATTGGTATTCTTGGCACAACTATGACTTGGAAATCTCCCTCACTTTCACTCAAATAATGATAAGGCCCAAAACCTTATAAAATGTATACCATTTAATGACCTTTTTGTAATTGAATCAATGCTGAAAGATGATTTTAAATACACCAATTCAATGAATGCAAAAAGCTGTGTATAATTAAATTTACTTCTCAATATATGGAAAAAATTGCCCGTAAATTTCGAAATAAAATACAAATCCTCATAAGTAATATAAAATATCAAATAAAATTAAAATACTAATAAAAAACAGCTGATTTGATTTTCAGATTCAGTTCGGATCGAAAAATGTCCAATACAGAAAGGAAATTAATTACGTATCGTTCATAAAGGAGAATAAGGCTCCATTGAATAGTGATCTTACCTACCAGTCTATAGCATCCTCTAGACTGAGTTTCTCTAACATTCGATTTGTGGACTTTAGAAGTTAGAGACTATCTATTGATGTCCGATCAATAGAACCAGCAGAATGAAGAGCCTGGATAAGCCTCAGAAAACCTTCACCTTGCTAACAAATTAGATACAATTCGGTGAAACTTTTTCAATTTCGTTGTTCTTGTATCGGTAAACCGTCGAAGCGGTTACAAAAGTTGAAACCCCAAAGAAAAGTTTACGGATTTAACCGATAATTTTGCTCCACGATCAGCAGTTATGTTCTCATCTTTCCAGTGTTATCATCTTTCCATCTAATGGCCTACTTTTTTTGTAAAATTTTTACAGGTCATCTGTTTCCAATTATCCGCTACTGTTTTTTATTCTGTTAGCAAATCTGTCGCAGACATACATACATACATACATATGCTCAAGCGAAATATTGGTGAGGTAAATGTACGTACTGCCATGGAGTTTTGGAAGCCAAACAAACAGAAAATGACGGTTTACGATGTTCGATTCGATGCATATACGTGAAAAGCCTTAAAAAATACGCGAATGCAAATCTGATTTGTGGCCGGGAAATGGTACATTAAGAATGGAATGTGCACATTAAGTAAAGCTAACTAACTATACAAGCAATTTGCAGCTTCGACTACTTATAAGCCAGGCTAATCGGATCGGTCATGCCACGGTCTAAGCCTCTTGTCTAACAACACTGATCAAAAGTTAAAGAATTAATGGAACTATGGAACTTTTATAACACAAGTCTATAAGGTATCATTTATCGCACATCAAACACATCTGTTCTTTAATGATTAAAGAGGAAACGAGAATAGATGCCTGAAGATCTACGCCAATCGTGTAATGCTCATATAATTTTAATAACTAATCAACGAAACAGGTACAAATTTGGATTGTCGTTAAATTTAAATGTCCTCTGCCACCTCGCGATCGGTCGTGCCACTTGGTCCCTGGCCCAGGAGATCGTCATCGCTGCGGGGTGTCGCCTCGTCAGCTACCTCCAGTGGGCCGGCCATGAGCTTAGCCATTTCGAGGTACTTGTGATTCTGTTCGTCGCCGAAGGCTTTGAATGGAAGATTGGCGCCCACGATTGCGACATTTATTGTGAGGGCCGGCATCTCCTCGTGGCCCACCGAGCCCCGAATGGCCTGAATGCCGTGGCAAATTAATTCGTCCATCGAGCAGTTCTCGAAGCTGTCCATGTGACGCTCGAGGTAGGTGCGAGCGCTCTGCGAACGCGATCCGATCGCCATGGCCTTGCAGTTGAGGACAACCGCCGAGGGCATCACTTGGTAAAGGTGCGAGCCACCGTCGTCGTAGCCCGCGACCAGAATGCCCACACCATAGGGACGGCGATCGTAGCGCTGGGTGGTGGCCTGCATCTTGTTGCCAAGATTGGCTACCAGCCGGTTCACTGGCATCATTTCGGAGTACGAATGGCGATAGGACAAGCACTCGGACCGCATATACTTGCAGATGAGTCGGGCATCCGCCGTCAGGCCAGAAATCGATATGCCCAGGTGCATGTCCACGGGAATAATCTTGGGCTGCATCGTTTCCGTATCCGACGCACGGCACAGTGCAATGAGCACTGCGTAGTCCTTACTCTTTAGTCCGACGGTGGCCGCTCCCTGCTTGACCGCCTCCATGGCATACTCCACCTGGAAGAGACGTCCCTGGGGACTCCACACCGTGGTATCGTTGTCGTACTGATTGCGAAACATCTTTCAAGAAGAGTTCCTTGCTTCGAAATTATTTATACAAAAATATAGTCGTGTGTTAGTTGGAAATGGATTTGGGGATTATACATTTAGGAATGTGGTGTCTGTTTGACAGTGATAAAAATCGGATTACTATGTAATGCAGAGAACATAAGAAATATCGAAAACAAAAGAATTTACTCTAATCCAGTGCGACTTCTGCTCTTGCTATATTTCTTTTTCCAGTGTAAAGCAATAAGTCGATTTCTCCCGCAGGCATGTTCGGGTTTTTGCTGTTTTAAGTTTTCAAGAGAACAACGGAATTACTGGAGGCATACTTTACCGGCTTGAACGCTTCGAGGCCCAAGAACTTTAAGCATTTCTTGGCAAGATTGTATATATCTGTTGCAGATGATCGGATAGGCCCAACTCGACTTCCAGCAAACAGTAAAGATTGGCCAATGTCAACAATAATCAGTTTCCGATACTCGTGGTATAGAAGACGCTTTCACTCCGTCCGACAGTAACCCACTCTACCCTACCCTACCCGCCCCGCACTCAACTCCACTTGCATAATGCTTAACCAAGTAGAAAATCAGAGGTCTATAAGGAAGTCCCCTGCGGATCATAGGCAGAAAATATGTTTAGAGACATGGACGACGAAAGTGCAGCCAACTGTGTCACAGTCTGCACATGAAAACTCTGCTTCCCCGCGGGGAGGTAGAGGGAGGTGCCCGCTGTCCCAGTGTTTTGGCCCGCCGTAATTAACTCTTTTGGCCATTGCGCAATCCAAGCGAGCGCAGCGCAGCGCAGCTCTTAATTGCTCTTAATTTTCATTGTGGGCCATTTGATAATACTCGAGAGCTCGGCTCGACTTCCTATGCTGGAAGCGCACGTCAGGTGACGGCGGAAAATCCAAGTGCAGAAAATTTCCGTCGCGTCGCGGCCAAGGCAACCCAATAAACCACTTTGCACTTGTACCAACGTCAGGTTTCAGTTAATTGCCAACATTTTGCTGGGGTTTCATTTTCTTTTCAATTTCAGTATTCGACTCACTGTCGTCTTGGCTCTCCTCTCCGGCTATGGCTTTGGCTGTGGCTATGGCTAAGGCCTGGCTAACATTGAAAATTGCATCTGCGCCTCGAGCATTGCGGTTGCAAAACCGTGTCTCACATCTCAGTTGAACTTGAGGCTTTGCTCTCGGCCGGAGACCCCACCAACTGTTGCAGCACTCCACACTCTGTCAATATTTGTGGCCCATTGCATCAGGCGGCCGAAAGCTCGTTTTAGCCAAAAACATTGTTGTTCTTTTGTGGTTTCTCGAACCTTGAGCATATTGTGAAACTCGGTGCCACTAAACCCGCTGAACTTTGTTGGGTAATTACTTGGAACTTACTTTAAATTGAAATTCTCAAGAAATATCTATTCAAGTGTGACTAAAGCTAGTCATAATTTAACTCAATTTTCCCTTTAGCTACAGCTTTTGGATATTTGAATAATCTATTATAACAAATCCATCTCGAAACTGGAAAAATAGACTGTTACGAAGTCTGTGATCCCTACCATCTTTCGTCTATCTCTGGTCATCAAGATTTACTTTTTAAGATCTACTATAGAGTACAGCTGTGATCCTACTCTTTTTGGAGTACAAGTGAAAGAGTTTCTCTCTGTTTTTCCGACCTATTTCCACATTCCTTCAACATATATACACTGCTATCCACAGCATCGATTAGAACGAATTAGAAAAAAAGACTTAGAATTGAGTAAACATTTTTTTATTCAATAAAAAAATTAGGGCTTATCACATTAAGGGTCTAAATCACATTATGGTCCATAGTCAATACAGATCTCTCCTGTTGGCCTCGCCTACTCCAGTGCCGCCGTCAGTGCTGTGCCCCAAAGACGAGCATTTGCTGGGAGAGGGCCATCTGCTGGAGGAACTGCTGTTGCTGCTGGGGCAGCAGGTTATGCGGGGCGGCGATTCCCTGCTGGAAAACGGCCTGACGCAACACCTGACGGTAGTAGAGATTCACGCGAGCCTGATGCTCCAGCATGGCCAGATGTTTGAGGTACTGCGCCTGGGCCTGCTCTGCCCGGCGGCTGAGGAGACTGGCCAGGAGACTGCGATCTCGACGCTGGTGATCCTGGGGGCTGCGCTGGCGGGGCCTGCAGGTGGTCTCTGGTGGACAGGCTGTGGCTGGGGCGGCCTCAGGGTCCAACCAGGGACGGAAGAGTGTCTTGGTCTGGCGGCGCTTGGTGGCTGGCTGGTGATCCTGGTGCATCAGGTTATCCGTTTCTTGGTCCATCTCCAGCTTGCGCTTGCTGGCGGTGAACTTCTTGTGGGTGTAGCTGGAGGTCGGCGTAGAGCTATCCATTTCGGTTGCTGATGCTGATGCTGATGCTGCTGCTCGCTTGATGCTTGCTGAGTGAATGGTTGACTCCCTGCCCTTATATCCTGCTTTTATACACGGAACAGGTAAAAAGGGATGCGATACCATTTGATTTTGGGTCTGTCAACAAAGGGATTAGCGCATCTCTATTAGGTAATCGTTGTGTGTGGATCGGGGGATCTTCTTTTTTATGACCTGTTCTCGCTAATTGTCGCCTCGGCCTTGCCTAATTATCCCTTTTTTTAGGATTACCATCCACCGACCGACCAAATGTTGCCACCGGAACAGAAAAGTTCTCGACAACCGTTATGCACACACACACGCACACTAACACAGCGGTATTTTTATTGGCCTACTTGACGCCATTTGCCGTGTGTGGTCCTCCTGCCTGTCCTGCCTGGTCCTGCCTCAGGTCTGGGCATCTCCAACGCACTTTGTCTTAATTCTGTGAAAATCCCTGTGCTGTGGGCCTATTTTCTTGGGGATGACAATACAAAAAAGGATCGACCGCATTTAGGAAATGCCATAGATATGTGGCCCTCATGGTTTCTTGAGATCCAGGATATGATTTATGATCAAAGGGATTACTTTATCAGTAATCTGTAACCTATCTATCTATAGTTGTTCCCTAAAATCAGTACAGGTAAAGCACTTTCATTCCAACCCATAACCAATCGATCATATAGTAAATTTGATTCGGTTTAGCTAGGGAAAAGTATGTCCATGATATTCAAATTTCCAAACTGTCGGACAGTTGGCTATATCGACCCTGATCAAGGACAAATCATACCCTACGGACAGAGCTATAGACTGGAATCAATGCCTAGTTTATTAGATTTGTATATCCTACAAACTGCAACTACATAAGGGTCTTGGTCTGATCATTCTTTAATGGCATAGCTTCCCAAATAAACCTATGAATATTCCCTCTAAAAAGTATATCACTGCCAGATTCAGTGCCATAAACATATATATGCATACGACTATGTGTAAGTACGATTATACGGACAGTAACTTACATCACACTCAATATTTTATGACCGTTGAAAGTTCACGGCTCTATAGCTGAATTTCTTTTAACTTTCTTCCATCTTTAATTTCTGAAAATAGACTTCCATATATATGAATGTGTATTTGGTATATATGTACATATGTATAGAAATATATTTTATATTGCCTGTGGTACGATTGTTGGGGCCTTCATTTGGCAAAGCGATACTGGAAGTTTGGATAATTATTACAACCCTTATAATTATTACGACATCGGATTATAATTACAGCTAGAATGATGCAAAAACTGTGCCCTGTAAAAGTGGGCGGGGCACAGACCACAGAACGAGAATTTTCAAACACGCATGAAGAAAGATTACCAGTTCCCAATTTCAAATTTATTAACAATAAATTATTGTTTCAGTTGTTATTTTTTGTATAGTATAGAAAATGCGCACATTTGAAATGGCTTGGGATAGGTTTACCCCGATTCTCAAGACGTATCTATAGGTATATATCATATATATGGTAAATACTATTTATTATTTTATTAAGTATTATTCAAATATTTTTCTTACTCACGATGACCCCATATGGTGTTTGACCTAGGGTGCATCTTTTTTTATTTATTTTCATAGTGTCATCGAAGATGATTTCATTCCGGATTTGTCGACCTCAAACCGGATCTTCGCTCATGATTCTATGCTCTGGAAATGATCATTGCGCCAGCAATTACGATTATTTCAGAAAATGTTAATTTGACTGCAATGCGGATTTTCTCATAAGTTAAAGCATTTGTCTATTGTCTCTAATTAATTTATGGTCTTATGCAATTTGACATTAATGTCACTGGAATTATGTCACTCTTAGAAACGATAGCCAGTAAAAACGTAACTTATGAGTGGCACTATTTGAGTTTTGAATTGCAAATTTAGTTTCCTAGAAAATTCTGATGTCCGACTAGCCGATGTGCATCGGAAATATCAAGGTTAAGGTTTATGTTTACAGTTGTTTAGAGCTTAACAATTTTAAGTTAAGCTGTAAGGGGAATACGCCTATATTGAAATAATTATTAGCTCAAATATGGTACCATCCACAGGCAAATTTAGGTCAGACCAAAGCCTAAAGAATAGGCTATCCCTTAGAGAGTTTATATACTATTAGCACAAGTATCAAAAGAAAATAGATTGAAAAATGTATTGTAGTTACTTGATCAGAGTAGTTGGAAGGAAAGAGTTAAAGATCAAGAGCAGAGTAATGCCAAAAACAATATAAACACTAAGATGAGTAACGCCCATACATTTCTATGCTGTATGCAGCGACGTTTTTTCGTAAGAGACAAAGTATGCGCTGTCTCGCTCGCACGAGCTTGCATATTGCCTAGCCGAGAGGGACAGGAAAAAATAGTCATAGAACTATTGAGGGCAGTGGATTCCACTTCAGAGATAAGTCAGTGGAGAAAGAGAATTACGGCTTTCAAGAGAGTAGATGTTAATGAGAGACAGCCAAGACTCATAAGAAGGAAGATGTCTAGATTTCTTGAGAATTTCAATTGGATTTGAAATGTCTGTAGATGTTTTCGAGTATCTATCCTGCATATATCCTGTATATATTGAAAAAAGAATGCTTCTATTAACACTGAAGACAAAGACTGACCTACCCCGTCCAAATGCTCTTTAAACTGAAACATCTTGTAGGATATTGTGAAAGTCTTCTGTAAATATTATCAATTTGCTAAATCAAATAAAAACGTTCCAATAATTTCTATAACAATTGTTTTCATATATTGTTTGTCAACAAATCAAATTAATAAAACTTTAAAAGTCATCACAAGGTCACTACAACTAATTTACAAATATAGGATACGACTAAGACTACGACTAAAGTTAGTTATAGACTCCCCAGGAATGCTGGGTCGTTTGGGTCGTTGTCTGGGCTTTGGGCATCTGCTGGTGGGTGGAAGCCTGCAGTGGCCTGGTGGCGGCCATGGTCTGCTGCAGGAACCGCACGTAGTAGAGGCTCAGCCGGACCTGCTGCTCCAGATTGGCCTCGTGCTGTCGCCGGTACTCGAAGTACTGCTGCTCCATGAGAGCCTGCTCCTGCTGCTTGGAGCGTCTGTGGCGGAGGCTGGCCAGGGTGTTGCGGTCCCGACGCAGCTGCTCCTGGGGACTGCGCTGTCGGGGAGTGTGAGAGCGCACCATGTTGGCGTGGTACGTCGTGGTGGCATCCACCAGGGGAGGGCTGGCCGGGCTCGATTGTCGGGACCGTGTCGTAGGCTGGGGTTCCTGTTCCTGGGCCACCGACTCGTCCAGCCAGGGCCGGAAGAAGCGGCGCTTGGGCTGCGGCTGCTCGGGAGTGCGTTGGCCGCACTGCTCCATGATGAAGACCACATCGTCGTCGAGCTCCTCTTCCTGGCAACGCTTGCGCTTCAGGGCTCCGGTGAATTTCTTGTGGTTGTAGTTGTCCATGGTGGGCTGTGGTTGTGGTGGGTGGTTGGATTGCTCTGCTGGGAGGTCTGTATGCTTTAGTGTCGGTGAGACGACTGTGCTGCCCCTCCTCCTGGCGGCCACTTTTATGCAATATTAGGTAATCAGAAATCCTCCTACCAGCAAATCCACATGATTTTCCCACCCATCCCTGTCCCCGTCCAGCCGTCCGTGCAGGTATTTCCCAATCAAAGTTCATTCATTCTCAAAGATGGCCCGAACTAATCACCACGATTTCGGGTTCAGGTAGAGCAGGTAATGGTCATGGCCAGGGAGTCCCTAGTTTGTCCCTAATCCGCCGGCTGGTATTCAATTCCACTCCACTCCACTCGGGGCTACGGGGTGTCATAAACCAGTTGTTGTCCTTTTGCTCTGATCTCTCGTTTTCCCTCCCTGTCCCGCTCCCTGTCCGCTCCAGGCTGTTTACATTGCCAGACATTTTCGGCAGAATTACCTGTTGAGACCATGGGCAGGGGATGGGAACGGATCAGATCGCATCGGATCGGATCTGTGTAATCCTGGCGCTCAATATGGCCACGCTGTCTACTGACCCGCTTTTGTTTCGGCTTCCTTTGTGGCACCTGAATAGCAGACACTCGCAGTCACAGTCCCGTTCCCATTCCCGTTCCAGAAACCGATCTGGCAAACACGCATCGCCTGCATTTATGACTTCAGCTTGGCCAGCTGAAAACTCGTCTTTCCTTTCCTCCAAGAAGTTCGACTATTACTGAATGTTTCCTCTGTTCTGGCATTATGTCGGATTCCAGTTTTCATTCAATTCAATTCCTTTTGTCAATTGATTTATGCAGTCAGAGGTTGTCCGGCTGTCTGGCTGTCTCTCCCTAAGCGGATTTTCTTTCAGGTGGTGGGCTTGAGACTCGAGGGCTGGCTCGACGAGATGTCGAGTCAATGTGCAGGATAGGGATTGTTATTTGTTCACTTTCAAGTATTACAGTGAAAGATTGCTATATTGTTTGATTGTATCGATCATTCTGTAACGGAAAGAATCGATTTTGGTAGAACCCGATGTTTCCTTTCCAGGGGAATGACCTCAGACCTAGACCTAGGACACAATTGACAAACACCTACCAGGAAGTGCTTTCTCTGAGGATACAAATAGATGTCCGCGCATTATATAACACATTGAATCGATAGCTCCCAGGAGGATATCGAATCTGCTGAAGTGTGGGAAAAGTAAATAAAGAAAGTGTGCTCCATATTTGATTTTTAGGAATCACACCCAGGACCTTCTTGTACCCCGATTTATAAAATTCCAAACATCTAAATTTCCCACTGAATCATCCTTATCGCTCTCTAATATCTGGTCTCAAACTCAAACTACAAAATAAAATATTGTGTCTGTGCGCTGCTCTCAAACGATCTAGAATGTGTGCTTCAGGCTGGCAGACAGACACGCAATATTTCGGGAAAATCCCAATAAATTTCCATTCAATGAGCAACAGACAGAGCAGTGACTAAGCCAGAGTCTCTCTTGAGCCAGGGCCAGAACCAGAAACAGAACCGAACCTAAACCCAAGCCAGAACTTAATGAGGCAGATTAGCGGTAAGCGAGATAAGATTTCTATTCGAATGCGCCTGGAGACATTGGGAATCATCAAAGAGTGGCAAGCGCAGGCGCTGTTGTCTCGAGGTAGGAGATTGTTCTAGTGAAATGTTCCAAAGAAAATACTAGGAAAAACAGAAAAGGACCAGCAAGCAGGCAGAAGACAGTCTTGGCCAGGCCAAGAAGAAGGTGCGAGCCGAGTGCGGCAAATGAAAAATTAATTACAAAGGACTTTGGTGTTACCTGCGCATCCATCCACAACTACAGACTACAGACACTGCATTGTGCGCTGTAGGTAGTAGGTGTTGCTCACGAAATCCTTTTCTTTTTATGACAATGCCAACCTTTTGTCAACGAAGATTTTCCAATAAACAAGGCGCACACTACCTTAATGATCATTTCTCCGGGCTCACAGGTACCAGAGGCCAGCCGGTATATAAAGGAATGTTGCGCAGTGGCCAACAGCACAGTCGAGCCTTAGCCACCAACACGACAACAGTATCCTGAGCTACGCATAACAAATACAAACAAAGCAACAACCACATCATGGCACCTTCAAACTTGGATTACCAGCCCATCGGAGGAGACTCCTCGGACACCAGCGAGATGTACACGCATAAAAAATTTAAGACGGCCAACTATACGCACAAAAAGTTCGGCAAGAAGAGTAGCGGCAACAGTAGCTGCGTCTCCCCCAACGCCGCCACAAGTACAAACACCCCTCTGTTTCGGCCGTATGCCTTAAGCGAGGACACGCCGCGGAAACGTCGCCAGGAATCCGAGCGAGAGGTGCAGCATACTTTGCCTCCCACGCCACCCACAACTCCGCCACAGCTGCAGCATCCGCACCCACATTCGTACCCGTACCCACAGCCGCAGCAGCCGCAATATCTGGCGACACCCACTGCTCCCACTACTCCATCACCTGTGCTGAATCATCAGGCCTTCGCCTACATGTTGCAGAAGCAGCGAGCCGTACTCCAAATGCGCCAACTGCTCAGCATCAATCCGGATGCCAACACCTGGCCAGTGGAATGGCGTCGGGCCCTACAAGCACTGCTGCAGCAGTGAGCGAAAGGTAGAGAATGGTCAACACAGCTGAACGGAGTGATTTGCCTAGCAAACCAGTGATATAGAACTTTAAGTGCCCGCAGACAGATTGTACATACAAACGCCTTTGCAAACGATTTCCATGGATATGAACTCTAGATTCTAGACCAAACCATAATTGTATATAATAGACATATTAAACATAACTAATAAATTGTAGATCGTAACTTAATGATTTTTTTGGTCTTCATTTGAAACGGACGACAGAAGTCTTGGACGTTTGGGAACCTGGAGATCATGTGAATTCTATCCACTGCCTTGTGGATCGAGACTTTCCTTTCAATATGATTTGATTGCCATACTATTGCGAGTATAAATATCCTAGCCAGATTTTAAAGATGTTTTTGGGCATTCTACAATTTAAATTGTTTGAAGACTACATGATCATTTCTTTTCAACTTTTACTGGTTAACTAAAGACAAAGAACTTAAACGATTGGCGTGGGAAACACGCATACATAGTGTTTTACATAGAGTTATTGAAGCCCAAGCGATCAAAGACAGAGCTGGCGGCCGCGCGTGGCTTGTTGCGGCCTGCATTCATGCTGTTGTGACGACGAGGGGGGACGTACTTCTGCGGCTCTGGTCGCGACTGACGGTAGACGGGCGGAGGTGCCATTTTGGCAGGGACTGGGGCAGGGCCACTGCCTAATCTCTTGTGCACCGACAGTGTGTCCTGTCGGGTCATCAGCTCATCGCTGCGCATGCGTATGGTCTTGCCTTTGACGGGACTGATGCGAGCCTGCGGTTTCTTCGAGGGCGACGCCTTCAGATTATACGTCTTCTTTGTGGCATGAAGCTTCGACACTGGAATGTTTTTCAAAGGCATTAATTTGCAAGTGGACTAACCATTTGAGCCATGTCTTACCCATTCCCAGTCGCGATTTTATATTATTGGCAAGGTTTTTGCCGTGCCTTGCTTTGTAAGCAGGCTGTGGTGCGATCTCCCTAACCTCCGCAGTTGAGGCGAATTTAACAATTTTTTCACCGCCTGCCATCTCGACGTCGCTCCCATCGGAGGAATCGAATGCCTCTTCAATATCAATATCGTTGCTATCCATGCTGTCGTACTCACTATCATCACCCTTCTTCAGGGGCACCTTGTGGACGAGCATTACCTTCTGTTGCGGCTGTTGCACAGCAGTCGAAGCAATTCTCTTCGCCTTGACTATGGGCGAATTCCTAGTCACTCCTCCGACGGAGCGTTGTGTGTTCTTCAAAATCGATTTGATTTCCTTAGTCAAAGTGCCCGTGGCCTGGGCAGAATCATTTGTGTGTTTTCCGCCGAGGCGCGCGAAGACCGAACTGTTGCTGCAGGTATCTGCTGCTTTTTTGATTCCTGTGATGTGCACCCGGACGCTGCTTTCGCCCGAGCTGGACACAATGCCTTCCTGGGCCTCATCGTCGCTTACGGACGGCTTGTGCAGGCGTGAAAAGATGTCCGATTTCTTTGAGCTGCTCACGCGATCAGAATACACTGCAAACACATGAAAAATATAGAAACTCGTCTTTTGAAATGGGTCATTTGGCGAGACTCACACTTCTCCCGCTTGGCCAGAATCTGTTTGCTCCGTTCTGTGGTTCCCGACGGTAGTGTCACCTTATACTTCCCCTCATGTTCAGGCAGGACCCGTCTGGCCGGCTTTCTGGGCGGTGAGGCCTTCGACTTGGACCCAGTCGACACTGTAGCAGCCACCGACTTGACAACGGGGGAGGGAGTCACACAGGCCAGTGGTGTGGGATTGGTATCGAGCGTGAGAACTAGATCACGAGCATTCTGCTCGCAAACGCTTTTTGAATGCCGCAGTATAGCTATTATATCACCCATCAGCGTTATCCCCATTTCACGCAAGTACTCCTTGTTCAGGTCCAACAGCATGTCCTCTTGAATCCGGTTCTCGACGAACATGTGTGCATAATCGGCAGCCGCTGGCGATGGTATACCAGCAGCATTAAAGAACTTCACCCAACGTGCTGTGAGTAGAAAAAATTTTGGTTATTTTCGAAATATGCCGTCTTTTTGTATTTATTTTGGTTCCCGGAGGCGGCAGGCGTCTATTCGGCTTGCCCTTTTTTCCATTCATATGCACGTACCTGCGCTGGACTTTGACATAGTTGGAAGTGGGTAGTCGAGTGCGCACTTTTTACTCAATATAATATTTACTTTATTTGTCTAGAACTCTGTATATTCATAAAATTTTATTTTTTTGGTAACTATTTTTATATTAGTGTGCAGTGTGACCGCGGAATTATCTATGAAATATACCGTCCCACCATCACAAATATACTTAAAAGTACGGTCTCATTTAAAAAATATACCGTGAAAATACCGACGAAAGTCATATTCCTCGATTTTTATATGCTGCTTAATATGCATTGGATACTGAGCCCTGAACAAATAACTTGACCTGATAGATTAAAAAATGTTCTACAAGATTGACCAAGATTGAAAACGCCGTTTATTGGATTCGGTCTAAAATAAAACGGATAAAAATTAACTTAACGCAATTAGCTATTTTTTGTTTATTTCCGAACAAATCCTTCTTCTCGATAGCCTTTATTCTTTCACAATGTCATCTTCTCCTAATCGCTTGTTTGCTTTTTGCTTATTGCGCTACATGGCGGTGTGTTGTTATCGTAAACACACACCTTCGCTCAAACAACCTCAGTATTATATAAATTTAATATACAAATCTAGGTACCTAGAAAAATACCAAAACTACCACGAATTACTTTTCCCGTATATATCGTCATGTTGGTTTGTCGATCAGAATATCGATAGAGCCACTGCTGAGACCACTTTTTTGAATTCATGTGCGCAGCACATATATTTCATTGAATTAACCAAGAAATAAAGCCTCAAATGCGCATATTGTGAGAGCCTTACTATAGCCCTCGAGTTCGGAAACTATTTATAAAACAACAGATCAGCATAATAACTTGAAACTCCACGCCAAAGCTGCTTCGAATAAGAACACACACAAGGTATTGGTAAAGTAAGCGCTCCCAACAAATTTCACAGCACCACGGTAAAACTAAATCCAAACCAATCTCAGATTACCCACAGAACCAATGTTCGACTGATCGGCCAGTCCCAGAAGATATTGAGTATTGAAACTAATAAACATAATTTGAGGTACGCCATAAGTTCCCAGCCATATATACAACACATACGTAAAGGTTGACATTATCCCCAAAAAAGAATACCCGCAAGAAGCGTGATGAGTAGTAATGTGGTAAATTCCTTTATTAAGGAAAATAGAAAGAGAAATGCAGATGGGGAGAGAGCCTCTGGCACTGGCAATCAAGAGGAAGTCAAAATGATACCATCTTCTACAACTGTTCTTGATTTAAACGAGGATTGCTGGATAACTATAATGGATTATCTCAACGTAGGAGACCAGCTAAGCCTTGCTTCGAGTCTGAGTATTGGAGAGATCTTCAAGAGATACGCAAACCATCGATACAAACGTATTGATATCTCGTTGACGAGTAGTATAAACGACAAAGATCTCGAAGAACTGTTGCAGATCGTTGGTGAGCATCTGGTTAGCTATGAAGCCAAACATTATCGCAGTGGGGCAGGTGACCAGCAACTGTGGCTCCTGCGCAACCACTGCTCTAATTTACAACATTTGACAATGAGCTTTTGACGGTCCCGAAGTGGATGGGACGATCTATACAGCCTAAAAAAACTCAAATCTTTAAACGCTCATCTGGACATGGGCGATAGGTGGTGTCCGGATTTTGTATGCAATCTCAAGAAATTAACGTGTCTAAAGAAACTGACGTTGAGTGCTAATATATATAGCGGAAGAGAATTGCATATTCTTGATCAACTGGAATCTCTGGAGGTGTGTGAATGTGATGAATTCGATGTCAAGAACTTGGTGGATTGCTTCCAAACGATGAAGAAATTACGGCATCTTAAATTTGAAATTAGCGAAATCAGTAAAAACAATTTTGATATTTTGGTGAAAAACTGCCACCATCTGGAACGTCTGGCCTTTATCGCATACAAAGTCGACTCAACGGTGCCCTATGAGCTGGTCTGCCAGTTTCCCAGGTTAAAACATTTGGAGATGTCTGTTGGCCGTTCTGTCAGCGACTCGTTTATTGAGGAATTGATCAACAAACAGGGGTCACCTCTGGAAAGCCTTATCTTGTCCGAAGGAAACCCAACGTTAACGAAGGAACAGTTTCAGCAAGTTTGTAATATTTCTACGCTTAAGGAACTCCGAGTATCCTGCGACACCGTCCTCTTGGAGGACTTGCGGAAACTGAAGAAGCTTCTATACCTCCACATCAACATGCCAAATACAATCGATCAAATTCGGACCCTCCTAGAGCTTCCAAGCCTGAAAGTTCTCCATTTAATAGATCTCGACATACAGAAAGTAAACGTTGTGAATAGGGTTCGTACCTGGGTGAGCGAACAGATGGAGCAACGCGAGCAGATCAAAATCTATATCATCAAAATACATCCTCCAATTGAACCCACTATTTTGTACACTAATCCTTTGGTTGAAATCATAGAGCGTTTTTTTCGTTTACGTTTGTTTCCCATATTAATAAACGAAGAGCTTGGTGAACGAGATCCGAACTAGCAAATTTGGCGATTTATCTTGATTAATGCACGACGCCATTGCAGACTTCTGAAATGAAATTATATGATTATTTCCAGCTGGGAATTCTTTTTTTTATGTTGAAATAAACAAAAGGTAATTATAGTATTTGTATGTGGTTTTTAATTTTTTGTATTATAAATTATATAATATAATGAGAAAGCGCTGTCCTTAACTGAGACGCGTATTTGAAGAACACCAGGCATTTCGACGATGCTGTTGAACGAAAAGCCGTTAAATTCATATTTTCGTTTTAAAAGATAACGGTGCTGGGTAATGTGCAAATAACACAGCGGGCTCTTTGGTTTGGTGTCGTTCATTATAAAACGGTGTTATTCAACACTACACGAGAATTGTAAACAAAAAGCCGCACACGTGCCGTAAATAAATTTGAAAATAAACAATTTAACACCAATTAAACCTATGGCCGGTAATTTTGAGTTGCTCAGCGAACAGGGTCTGCGCCTGGATGGCCGAAGACCCCACGAATTGCGCCACATCAAGTGCAAATTGGGCGTCTTCGAGCAGCCCGACGGCAGCGCCTACATGGAACAAGGAAACACAAAAGTTTTGGCTGCCGTATATGGACCCCATCAAGCGAAAAGCATGAAAGCGGAGACCAACGATGTCGTCATCAACTGCCAGTACAGCCAGGCCACATTCGCTACGGCGGAGAGAAAGAACCGTCCGCGAGGAGATAGAAAATCCCTCGAGTTCAAAATGTACTTGGAACAGGCCCTGAGTGCGGCCATCAAGTCCGAGCTGTATCCACGCTCCCAGATCGACATTTACGTAGAGGTTCTCCAAGCAGATGGAGCCAACTATGCGGTTGCCCTAAATGCTGCCACCCTAGCCCTGATCGATGCCGGCATTTGTCTGAATGAGTTCATTGTGGCTTGCACGGCCTCGCTGAGCAAAACCAGCATTCCCCTAACCGACATCTCGCACACTGAGGAGGTTTCCGGCGGACCCATGCTGACAGTGGCCGCCCTGCCCACTGCCCAGAAGATTGCCTTCCTCGAGATGAGCGAACGCTTTCACATTGATCATTTGGAAACCGTCATCGAGACGGCAATGGCTGGCTGTCGGGAGATTCGCGACATTCTGGAGGCGGCTGTCAGAGAGCACCTCCTGCACATCGGCAGTGCGGCTGATTGGGCCAGAGTTGGTTGACATAAGGCATCTGTTAGTTAAATTATGGTTTTGTGTAACTTTTTTTATTATCAAATATCAACAAATTTAGTCTTGCAATGCTCCAATCTTTAATCTTTATTAACTGCCTCCCGCGGCGGCTCCCACGCCTCTAGTAGGTCTCTTAGCCGAGCTCTACGGTGTTCCAGCTGAAGCTTCTCCACAAGTCCACTGAGCGGCTCGCCACCTTTCAGGAAACCATCCAAATTGTGGAGTGTGCCGCCTTGAATCCTGTGGTCCGTGACTCGATCCTGCACAAAATTGTATGTGCGAATCTTTTCGTTCCTGTTGAGGCTGCCCTGCTGCGCCTTCTTTGTGGCCTGCTTGCTGGCCTCTGAGCTCTCCAGCTGCTGCTGCACGAGCCGTGCCTGAAGGCGTTTCAGGGCCAGCTCGCGGTTCTTCAGCTGGGAGCGCTCCGATTGCGCCTCCACGGCCAGGCCAGTGGGCAGGTGGACAATTCTCACAGC
This sequence comes from Drosophila algonquin, assembly GCA_035041765.1. Classification (NCBI taxonomy): domain Eukaryota; kingdom Metazoa; phylum Arthropoda; class Insecta; order Diptera; family Drosophilidae; genus Drosophila; species Drosophila algonquin. Next base: position 735,996 of record JAWNKY010000495.1, on the reverse strand, counting down.
CGAGTCGGTGGTATTTACATGCTGTCCACCCGCTCCACTTGCCCGCTTCGTCTCAATTTTCAGATCCTTTTCAGCTATATGAATATGGACATCGGCGGGTCTGGGAATCACAGTAATGGAGGCCGTGCTTGTGTGCGTCCGGCCGGCCTTCTCTGTGGCAGGGACACGCTGCACCCGATGGACACCCGCCTCGAAGCGGAGCCAATTGAAGGCATCTGCACCATTGACCATTACATTGGCATGCCTCAGGCCACCTATGTCGGTTGTCTCGCGAGCAAACTCCTCGTAGTCCCAGCCCATGTGCTCAAAGTAGCTGGTGTACATCGCGTACAGCTCCTGGGCAAACAGCATGGCCTCTTGCCCGCCGGCTCCGGCATTTACTCCGAATATAAGCGCCGGATAGACCTCGTCATCGGCCAGGGCGAGCAGCTCTTGCAGCATGGTCTGCTCCTGCTTGCTCATCAGATCTGTGTAGACCTCGTTCTCCTCCTCCATCAGCTTGCGCATATCCTCGTCCTTCTCCTGTTCGATATCCTTGGCACTGGTGATGTTGCGCTCCAGAACACGCCTCTGTTCTAGGGCGTTAACCACTCCCTCTAGCTGGGAGAGCCGTTCATACGCTTTGCTATTGCCGGCAGCATTTACTCGCAGGCCGTAGTACTCCTGGCGTAGTGACTCCAAATACGATTGCATCCTCTCGTTTTGAAGGCTGAGAGGATCGGAACTGGCCCAGCGGCGTGCCAGGTAGCCACAGCGAATGGTTAGCAATTTACGCAGCATCATTTTTTTAAATTTTAATTGAAAATTCCTTAAAAAACAATTAAATAACAAGTTTGAACAGCTGATGGAAGTCAGTCGATAGCTGACGGCTGTGAAACTATGATTAATCGTTGTTTAAACCTTATTTTAGACAGAATCTAATTAACTGTCTTTTTAAACGTAGTCAATCTTGTAGAAAATTGTTTCATCTATCAGTTAAAATTATTTGTTCAGGGCTCAGTATCCTATTCAGCTAGTAATATTAAACAGAATATCAAAATCGAGGAATATGTTATATATGCGGTATTTTTTAAGGTCATGGGCCGCGAAATGAGTAAAATTTTGCATACCCCTTACGAAAGGATATTATAGAAGTTAAGAAAAGTTTGTCTTACTAGGCACCAATTATTGCAGAAGATAGTCAGTCTCTATCTCAGAAAATATTACGGTTTTTGATCTTTTTATAAAGACTGAAAAATGGTATCGGGATCGATATGCTAATAATAATAAATTCATCAAATGCATTAAAGGGTCAATATGTATGTCAATCTGTGTCAAGGGTCAATATGTAAGTCAATCTGTGTAAAACACATAATTATGTATATTTTAAAGCAGCTGGGAAAAAAGAATTTTAACATTAATCAAATGAAAAAGTTATAAATATGTCCATAACCCCGGTTAAATTTAAATGACGTGACATTCCATGCTCACTTACGTTTTCTTACGGCGCATTTCATGCTCACTTACGTTTTATGCATGACCTTCCCTGATTAAACCTTATTTTAAACCGAATCCAATAAGCGGATTTTTTTGTAATTGGTCAGTCTTGTAGAAAATTGTTTTATCTATTGTATAAAACTATGTGTTCAGGCCTGAGGGCCCTAGTTAGCTAGTAATATTAAACGGAATATCAAATTGGAAAAAATTTTTCACCAGAGCCGATTAAAATCATATCGATTAAATTTAGGGGCATCTGGCAAAATAAATCGATGTTTAAAAAACTATCGACGTCTGCAGCTAGGACCCTAACATCGATTATATCGATGCTAACATCGATGTTTCTCCAGCTCTAATAGAAAAGAAAAAAATATGATAGTTAATTATTAACTAAATATGGAATAGCTGTATTAGCATAGTCGCTATAGTGCAGTAAATAAAACGTTAGTGAAAGCAATATCTATGCCTGACAACCTCTCTCTGTGTTGAGGAATGTATGTAAACTTTTCCAGTGTTCGTTCCTGTGTGTGAGTGCGTCCCAGTCGAGGGTGTGTGTGTGTGTGTGTGTGTGTATGTTTCTTTTTGATTGATGAAAATGAACCCAAATACAACAACGCACAGGCTAAATGGTGCAGAGTGCAGCAATTAACTTTAATTAAGATATCTAATTGAGTGTGAAAAGGCTGAGCTGCTGCCCCAATAGTGCATTTATTAGTACGAGTACGAAACAAGGAAACCCGAGCGAACAAACAAACATACCGAACGAAAGAAAACGAAATGCCACCGCAGAAAACCTACTCCATACACCACGAATACAACGCAAACTGTCACAATGGCAATCCAAATCCAAATCCCACCAACGACGGCGACTTCTTTGGACAGGCTGTGTCCACGCCAGGATCAGGGGCCGAGGCCTCCACACAACGCACAAATCTTCCCTCCTACTGCAACGCCCAATATCCCTTCAAAGTCCTGTCCAATCTCAATCAGCTGAGGGAGCAGGCCCGCTTCTGCGACGTGGAGATCGTTGCAGGCGAGGCCACTCTCAACGCCCACAGAGCGGTGCTGAGTGCTGCCAGTGCCTATTTCGAGGCCATGTTTCGACCCGAGCTCGGCCTAAATGAGGTCAAACAGAAATCGGTCGTGTTGCACACAATCGATGGCGACATACTGCACATTCTGCTCGACTTTATCTACACGGGACGCTGTGAGATCACGCAGGTTCGTTTGGTTGGTTTCCACTTCTATACTAGCCCTTTTTGATCATGGTCGTCTTTCCTTGCAGTCTAACGTCCAAGAGCTCCTAGCTGCTGCCGATATGCTCCAGCTCAACGAGGTCGTCGACGGCTGCTGCGAGTTCCTCTGCCGCGAGCTACACGCCTCCAATGCCCTGGGCATACTACGATTCGCCGAAGCGCACAATTGTGAATCATTGGCCAAGAGTGCACTTAACTTTGTCCACGCCAACTTCCCAGCAGTAAGTTTTTTCCACCATCAAATTTATCCATTATTGGCCCTGCCACCGAAGCCGCCGGGCCCTACGAAAAAATTCATTTTAGACTCATTAGAGTGCCCCTCTCCACGGAAATCTTTAGTAAAAGGCGAAAGATTTATTCGACAATTGAAGAGAAGCCAGAGTGAATTTACACCGGCAAACCCAGAGCCTGTCGATACTCGGCCTTCCAGAACTACTTGGGAATTGCAAGAAACCTTGATCTAAACTTTACCTGCATTTTTGAATACCATACCTCAGCAGCACTGTGAGTTTAGGGGATGTTTTGAACGCAGTTCCATCCAGTACTACGAGTATATGTACAACCAAGGTAAACTTAAGTATACCTTGTGTACAACTACGTTAAAAGCATAAGTCCAAAAAGTCTTTGTAAAAGCAATTCTAGAAGCTATAAAATTAAGTCCACTTCTGATTTTCTCACGTACTGTATTTACATAATACCTTATAATTAATCTGCCTTCAGGATAATCCAAAATCAGCCGTTCTTTGAACGGTCTTGAACACTCTTCAAATCTTAGAAGTTACAATTATTTGAAAGGACTTGAGTTATAATTCCCAACTGATTTTGGCAGCGCGCCTTTGGTGTGGCGGCTGTTTTGCTGTTTCCAGTTATCGCTTCTCGGCCTTATGGCTAAGATCAAAGTGTAGTATCTGTTCTTATCAGCTTAACATCTGATAGTTTCTCCATTGGAGAACAACAAATGTTAAACTGATTTTTGGAATCAGACGGAGTGCTAGGGGCTTGCTCCACCTCTGTCGCGGGTTGGCCCGGTATTGCAGTACCGCCGGGATTTCGGCCCAACTAAATAATAAATTTCACATCGTAGTAAAAGTAGATGATACTGACGTGGATGAGTATCGTCCCACAGTAGCGACATGGTCGATAAAGAATGACGTTGGAAAGATGCAATACTAAGGATTTTCCATGATTAACTAAGAATGGAGCGTTTATTAAATGTAAAATGGTAGACGGCAATCTCACACTTATATTACTGTTGAGGCCAAGCAGAGCAAATAGTGTCCTGTCCTGGTTTGTATTTTTTACTGGGGTCACCATACACATACACAAGAGCCGAGATGCAAAATCGGACGATCTAGTAAGATGTTATATAGGGGTCATCAAATTTCTTTGACCACCTCTTTATAAACCCAAGCACGCCCATGGCCTTATTTACCATGGTAAACATGTGTTCTGAAACTTTAACTTGGGATTTAAAAGAACACCAAGATCATCAACCCGGGTAATTCTGAAGCATTAAGGTTTAATAAATTTGCACAAGACCATGACTGAAAGCTATTAAGATCGGATTGCAACCTGGATAGAAATGAAATGTCGTTATACTGGACACAGAGCCTAACTTAAGTATTCGGGAACTCGGATAGTAAAAGTATAAGGGCCTGAATGGCTGCCCTGTGGTACACCCAAAGTAATCCAAATTCGTAAAAGACAGGGAGTTATTCAAAATCACTTTTTGAAACCTGAAACCAAGGTAGCTAGAAATTCATCTTAAGAGATTGTGCGGAAACCCTAATAGGTCAAGTTTATAAGCAAGGAGAGATTGGTTTGCAGAGACGAAAGCTTTACTAAAATCGGTGTAAATAACATCCGTCTGAAGATTACCTTGCTATGACGGAGGTGAACTCCAATAAATTTGTGGTTTTTGATATCCCTCTTATAAATTCATGTTGATCTGGAGATAAAAGTGATCTGCGAAGATGTTTCAGGTGCGGGGTTATATTTTCACAAACACTTCCTGAATGAGCGTATAACTTAGATATAACTATATAGTTTCTTTGCGTCAGACTTCTAACCTTTCTTATGGAGCGGAACTATAAACGATTCATTCCTGATTGGGGCAAGCATGAAGAATTAAAGGACACGCTGAATAGTTTGAGCAACGGTCCACACAGAGAATCGGCGCATTACCTGAGTAAACTCTATGGGTACGACTGACCAGAGTGGCTTTCCTGAGCAAAGGTGGTTTGGGAAAATTGGGCACAGATACCGGCAATTGCCTTGATCATTATTTGCCGACGTATTAAGAAATGATGAGGATGGGTGTGCGAACGTTCTACGCTTAATGCTTACGAAGGTGTTTTGGGCCCATAGATAAACGTATCCTGCATCGAAATATGTAGTTTACTAGGGCAGGTATTAATTCTACAATATTTTTTTCGTTCATATAATTCCCAACTGGTTCTGGCAGCGCGCCTTTGGTGTGGCGGCTGTTTTGCCGTTTCCAGTTATCGCTTCTCGGCCTTATGGCTAAGATCAAAGTGTAGTATCTGTTCTTATCAGCTTAACATCTGATAGTTTCTCCATTGGAGAACAACAAATGTTAAACTGATTTTTGGAATCAGACGGAGTGCTAGGGGCTTGCTCCACCTCTGTCGCGGGTTGGCCCGGTATTGCAGTACCGCCGGGATTTCGGCCCAACTTAATAATAAATTTGATATAGTTAGAATCTAAATGGTACCTTTTTCACCCTCAGATAACCCTGGAAGACGAATTCCTGGAAACACCGCAGACTCTGCTGTCGCAGTTGCTGAACTCCGAGCTTCTGCGTGTCGACTCGGAATCGCAGGTGTTCCAGGCGGCTCTGCGCTGGATTAAACACGATGTGACGCAACGGCGCTGCTATGTCTTTGATATACTTTCTCATGTGCGCATGGCGCTCGTTCCGGTGAAGGTAATCGATAAGGCCCTCAAAGACGACTGTCGCGACATGTCGGTGAAGATTGCTCTGCGCTCCATTTGTCGGGACATTGCCTCGAAGCGCGGCCAGCTGGTGCCGTTGCGTGTCTGCCCCCGTCAGCTGGCCAAGAAGAACATATACATCATTGGGGGATCCCACCGGGATACTCCACGGACATGGAACTCGGCGGACTGCATCTTCGAGACGGTGGCCAAGTTCGATATATTTCGACGCGAGTGGACTGAAACAGCTCCCATGGAAGTGGGACGTATACTGCCGGGTGTGTCGGCCTTGAACGGCAAGATCTACGTAGTGGGAGGCGAACGCGGCTCCCAGATTCTGGCCAATGGTGAGGTCTACGATCCCCAGAATGACATCTGGCAGCCCATTTCCCCAATGATTGTGCCTCGCTGCGAGTTTGGACTCTGCACCATGGGCGGCAATCTGTTTGCTGTTGGCGGTTGGATTGGCGACGATATTGGCGGCACCATGGAGTGCTATGACCCAGAGCAGGATCTCTGGAAATTAATTGGCAGCATGCCGCAGCCCCGCTTCAGCATGGGTGTGGTCAGCTTCGAGGGTCTCATCTACATTGTGGGCGGCTGCACAACCACCACCCGACATTTGCCAGACTTGATAAGGTCTTTATTGCATATACGAAATAATTTTTACATCTGCTGATCATGCCCATCTCTTTCAGCTACAATCCGGTCACCAAGGAGTGGACGCAGCTGGCCCGCATGCAAACAGCTCGCTGCCAAATGGGAGTGGCCGTTCTGGACCGCTACTTGTACGTGGTGGGGGGCAGTAGCATCAGCCAGGACATTCTCAGCTCTGTGGAGCGCTACAGCTTCGACGAAGACAAATGGACAATGGTCTGTGCGTTGAACGTACCACGAGCCATTCCTGCCGTAGCCGCTGCCGATGGCCTGCTCTATGTGGCTGGTGGGGATCAGGTAATCGATTAAATAGCATCCAAAAATCATCCAAAATTTGCAAACATTCCCTAAACGAATTTGTATTATTTCTTTCTAGCCCTGCGAGGTAAACTTTTATCGAGCGCAAGTCACCATCAACGCTGTCGAATGCTATGACCCGCTTTCGGACTCTTGGAAAAATTGCCCCGATTTGCCAGTCAGTCGTTCCGAGGCCGGCGCTGTGGTTGTCTAGGGTCCGTAGAGCCCCATGTACTCACGTCGTTTTAGGCACGCCCACACGCAAAGAAACAAACACACTCTTTAACTGTAGATCTATTGCATTGTATACGTTACACACATCACAAATCTCTTCCTTCTTCGAATAACTTGAATGTAGTAATGGTCTCTCGCCAAAGAAAAGAAAAGAAAAGCGCATTGTTCGTTCCGGTTGACGTGTTATCGGTAGAGGAAAAATAGCGCAGCTATTCACCAGTAATACATACTAATCTTAGTAGTAGTAGTTAGCCAGGAGAGCACACAGCCAGCCCAGATTGTTCCGTAGTTAAAGTTGTCCTTTCAAAAAGCGAAACCAAACACCGAAAACCAAATAGTCGTCGCATGGCAAAATGTATATCAACGTATCGTAATTGCTGAACATTACTCGACTCGATCGTTATTGTTTTTGTTTACTTTCAAATTGTTTATCATTATTATATTAATTACTTGCGTACGGCCAGAAATGTTGAACGCGTCCTTAAGAAGTGCGCGTCTACGGACAACTTTGTATTAAACCGATTTAAATGTACCAAAAACAAACATTCGGAAAAACCTGTATTAATAATAGGTGTATTATCAAAATAAATGTACGACTTAATACCTAAAACGTGTGTTCATTTTCAGCTATTTGGTCAAGACGGTCGAAACAGAACATCAATAGATGAACAGGCGCATCTGAATCTCTTACTCTTAAAACTAGATGTCAAATTTATTATTTAGTTGGGCCGAAATCCCGGCGGTACTGCAATACCGGGCCAACCCGCGACAGAGGTGGAGCAAGCCCCTAGCACTCCGTCTGATTCCAAAAATCAGTTTAACATTTGTTGTTCTCCAATGGAGAAACTATCAGATGTTAAGCTGATAAGAACAGATACTACACTTTGATCTTAGCCATAAGGCCGAGAAGCGATAACTTGAAACAGCAAAACAGCCGCCACACCAAAGGCGCACTGCCAGAACCAGTTGGGAATTATACGGACACATAAGTGTTGAAATATCTGACTGCCGTCTGCTTCAGTTTCAGGGTGTTGCGCTTCAGACATTTCTGTCAAGCAGTTCTGCTCGGCAGAACAAAAAGATGTTATGTAGATATAACAAAGTGAGTGGATGTAATCGTTCAGGTAAAATATACTCTAGCATATAAATACATTTAATTATATACATATATATATGTACAGAAATATACTATATATATATATATTATATATATATATATATATATATATAGATCTATACCATACTCGATTACAGCAAACCAGCCTGTCGACAAGACTTTTCCATACAATGCTGATATACAGGCAGCACCACCGCACATTCAACAACCAAGCAGTCTGCAGCGAGTTTGCTCTTATAATTCCCAACCAGTTCTGGCCAGGCTTATTAAAGGTTGGACGTTTTTGGCGTTGAAAAGTTACTCTGGCTTCTCTTCAATTGTCGAATAAATCTTTCGCCTTTTACTAAAGATTTCCGTGGAGAGGGGCACTCTAATGAGTCTAAAATGAATTTTTTCGTAGTGCCCGGCGGCTTCGGTTGCTGGGCCAATATTTAATATATTTCAAACAACTAAAATGTGTAGTTGGTTGAATTTGTTTTGTAGTAGGTGTCTTTCCCTTCCATAGCGTTGTGAAAGTTGTCTATGTCTAACTCATTCCCATATTTCGTCCAAATTATGCCGCTGAGTTAGATTTCTGTCCACAGAGAGTGGAGACCATATAAACATGTCCGTCCTACTTCCGCCTTTGCTCTCTGCTTCGAAAAAAGTCGATTCCAATGATCCAAGGCAGAGGAAAAGCAAGAAACGCCAGGGGCGGAGGCGAAATCAGCATACACGGGACACCCAGTCTTACAGCAGCGTCAACGTGCCCATATCGGAAGCCTCGACGTCGAAGGATGGATTTCCGAGACCGAACCGATCCGGGTACAAGTTAATCAGATCACAGCCCAGCATTCAAAAGTCGACGTTGACTGTCAGAGACAACGCAAATTGGTCACGCCGTCGCCTGATTGGCTGTCCATGCCATGCCTGCCAGTGCTCCATGGACCCCAGCGATCTCCTGGGCCATTATCTGGGGGACCATATGTACGGGATGCGTGGAGTTCCGTTTGTGGAGTTGATAGCGGAGCAAAAGGTTTCCTTGTGTGGCCATGTGAGCAGCTTTGAGCACGATGTGCACACGCTTCTGGGGGTCTTTGTGTACCGTCGATACGGCCTCAACCCGCTGAACTGCGCCCGTAACACTCATCTGCCGGAGAAGTATCGTCAATATTCGCAGCACGGCGTCCTTATGCTCTTTGGCAGTCGCACTAAGCACTCTCTGCTGTGGAACCGCAAACCCGCCATGACTGATGTGCTAGTCTTCTGGGTGGCCACTCCTCTGCAGGATGTGTCCGTGTGCTTGCGATTGCAGGTCCAGGCAGCAGATTCTTCGCACAGCTACTCCAAGCTTGTGCAGGCGCGCCCAGTATCCGCGACTGTCCAGGGCTGCAAAGAGTTCATCAAAACCGACAGCAACGCCATCCTCATCAGCTTGGATGACCTGCGCGGGCTAATGGACTTGGATGTGTGGCAACAGATGCTCACAGTGGACTTAAAGTTACTCGGGGAACAGGAAAAAAAATAAACGACAACAAATTACTATATAAATATGCTTTAATTTTTTTTGGATTACTTTTTGGCCATGTACATAAATATATTATAATCTAGAGCTAAATAAACATTGAACATAAAACATTAGGAGTAGCATTATCGGACAAAAAATTGCACTAGGATATTTGTAAATAGAGACAAAATATCAGAGATTACGTTTGATAGATCCAGAGATCGTCCACTTTCTTCACATATTGCGACTATAGTTCACATTTGTATTTACAATTCAAGCACAAGACGGGCTGATAAGTGGATACGATCAGATAAGTTCTTTACTTTGGGCCTAAACATATATATTTCGTACAATTTTGAGAGTTTACTCACGACTCATTATCCTCAACACTTAACAATACAATATAGAATTTACAATCTTGAGCTTACATACAATTTAGATATTAAATATGCTATTATCGTAGGGTACTACATATACATATACATATATATATATATATATATCGATTTATATAACTTTATATCTTTGAGGCTTGCAGACAGCCTCCTGCCTGCCTGCGAGCCTGCAGCTATTCAAAAATTGTACTAGAAAACGAGATGCGTGCGCACGGGCAGATCCGCTGGCGAGGGGGTTGCTTGTGGGGAGACCTGTGTGGTGTGGTGGCCACGCCTTGAGCATAGCATATCATAACGAAACATGGGGCCACAAGGCCAAATAAAAAGTTACTAAACAAAACGAAAAACTAAAAAACGAAACTGAAATATTTAAAATAAAACTTCCGTCTAGTGTTTGAAATCGGAAGGAGGGGAGGGCGGCTTTTACTGTTGCTGCTAGCCCGCCTTCTGGGTCTGTTTCTGGCGTTGCAGCGCCTCAAAAGCCTCGATTTCCTTCTTCTCTTTGGCCTGGTTGCGACGCTCATACTCCAGACGATGCGAGATGATGCGCTCCACGATCCGCTCGGTGGTCATCTCATTGCCAGAGTCGATGAGCTCGAAAATGGCTCGCGTCTTTGGCACCGCATATGGGTCAATTTTGCCATCCTCCATCGCAATGGGTGTGCGTCCATGGCAGACCACGTCGATTTTGAAGTGTTCGAGCAGCTCCTCGGTGACACAGTACGGTGCCCCAATCACCACCTCATTGACAAACTGTACAAGAAAAAGAGAAGACAAAGCAGCGTTAGAAAAAGTAGCACCTCAAGCAGACGCATAGGTGGACCGTACCTTGCATGCCAATACGCTGAGCACGCGCTCGTGCAGATTCATGATGGGATAATTGCTGCCCTTGTATGAATTGACCACTGGATCTGTGTGAAGGCCAACAATCAAATAGTCGCCCAGCTTGCTAGCCTTCTCCAGGAAGTCCAAATGGCCCACATGGAACAGATCAAAGGCTCCAGCCACATACACCTGGAAAAAAACAATCGAATAAGAACTAGTCTCTGTCGAGTCTCGTGTCTGTTTACTTACAATCTTGTCTCCAGGATTTGGGGACTTGCCATCGCTGAATTGTATGATCTTTTGTGTGGTGGGCAAGAACTGACTGCAACCGGTCCAGGGACTTTTGGCAGCTGAATCTTGACCCATATTCGATGAACCTGGATGGGATTTTATTTGAAGTAGTTTTAACATTTTCGCTGTTTATGCAATTTGTTTGGTAATTGGTTTGAAAAGCGAACACAGACGAATGAGAGCAGTGTAGTACATAGGAGATATTATTTACATTTACATTTAAATTTACAGGAATTGATTTGGATTTGGATATTGATATTGATATTTGATTGCAGATAGCAGATAGCAGGTCATTGCAGGACATATATTTGTGATATATATTTCATATTTCATTTGTCATTCATTTCGCGGGCGCGCACACGCACAGGACATTTGGTAATTGGCATTTGAGGTTTTAGCATATATTTGCATATACGAGTAGTAGATTATATTTTTTTGTTAGTGGTAAACAGTGCGTACATAGAAATAAAAAGAAGAGAAAGAGTAAAGATGTAGAGAGCAAAATAAGTCAAAGGATTAGTCACGGATCAAACAAAGTCAAAAACGGTACGGAAAGGATAAAGGCTCAACTGAGAGCCCAAGCTAAGCGTGCGGTGGCGTGCCAGCAGTGGGCGAACTCTTTCCAACAATAGCCACAACAAAAACCCCTTAAAAGCGTCATGCACATGCTATGTATGTTGTTTGTTTTGCAACAGCTGATAAGGTGTTTTCGTGCCGCTAAGGACGTGCCCGCCACTATACTGTTCTATTATCGTAGACAACATACATAAAGCTACATACATATATGAATTGTTCATACTTGGAACTGAGATTCGATTCGATTGGTGGTTTACGCGCAGCATGCAGAGCAACGTACAACAAAGAGTAACAGAAGGAGACAGTCCGGGGAGAGAGAGAGAGAGAGGTGGAGTGGCAAAAGAAAGTAAAAATCTTAGTCTAAAGTTAGTATTTGTTAACAATTTAAGAACTCAATGAACGGAACACTCAATGAAATAAGAATTGTGCTGGCGGCTGTGATTCAATGGGCGTTTTAGGGACACAAATGAAACTTATTTCGGGGCCTTGGAACAAGCGGAAGCTACCTTCTTTCTCGATGTCGTATTCAGCGGATCCCTGGCGGAAGTGGTTGCGGGTCAGCAACAACATGCGACCCACCAAGTCGGTTGTCGAGACGCCAGCTGTGCGTCGTACCTCCCTAAGGATTGGAATGGATACAAAGAAGACCAACGTTTAGTTTGGATTAAAGGAACAATCTTTTCAGACTCTCAGTACTCACTTGTAGCGATTGGCCGACTTGACCAGATGATATGTATCGACGCCCTCGGCTGTCATTGTAATATCATCTGGAACAAATAAAACAAGATAAAGCGTGCTCCAATACATCATGATAGTGTTGTACTCACCGCCGTGCACACAGAAATCACAGTTATTCTTATCGAGAACCTCCAGAGTGGTCACATAGGGGGCACCGAGAACCACCTCATCCACCCACTTGATACCCTTCACCATCTTGACGCGCTCCTCCTCGGTGAACACGGGCGGTCCCTTGTGTTTGGTTATCTCATCGTCGGTGTGGATGCCCACAATTACCTTATCGCCAAGAGCTTTGGCTTGTCGCAGAGAGTTGGCGTGGCCAAAGTGGACCATATCGTAGCTGTGGGAATAGAATGGAATTTTAGATTCATTAGTTGGACATTGTGACTATCTACTTCTACGAAGAAAGTGTGGCGGAAGATGCGACACGCTCCATGTCTCTCTTATCTGAACACCTGTACCCGTGCTGTATGTATGTATGTCGCACGGGAAATGTACCGTCTTCCGGTTAACAAATTGGAAAAAATTGAAGAACCTCAAGGGAAAGACAACAGCGACCTTGAGGCAAGACAAACGGGAGCAAATGATTCCCGTGCACCGCCCCCAGTGATTGGGAGTGAGGTGAGTCATGTAATGCTTACAATTAACTAATTTCAGAGCTCGCTTGATAAGCCCGGACTAGAAGCTATAGTATAACTTGGTAGCTCTGACCTCGTCTTACATACACATATGTATACTGGCATACATACATATACATATACCAGCAAGTTATCGCCTTGTCAGTACAAAGTATGAAGAGATTTGCATTCAACTGAGTCTCGGGTTCAAGTAACTTTTGCTTTTGAGCAAAAGAACCTCATTCATTCATTCACTTAATAATCGAACAATGCATTACAGCACATTCTTGCTTTTACGCGACAACCAAGAATGAAAAATCAAAATACATGTCGTGTGAATGATGCTAAAGAGAAGGGAGAATCCAAAAGCTGCCCACGAATGCATTAATTGGAAGGGTATCCAAATCATCGGCTTCCCCGTCCATCGTGTGATCAAAGTTCATTTACAAATTGGTAATAAATAAATTCTCAAAGCAATAAAATCAGCTTTGATTGGCTGAAGGATTACAAGTATGTGAGACCCTTCGATTTTGACCTGCAGCAGTAATTGAAAATTTGTGCTTGGGCTCAGGCTTGGATGCATACGAAAGTACATTTAAATCATTTACTACATCGTTTACATAAAACGCCCCATTCAACGCAAAGTCCAAGCGCAAGAGCAAAGTGTCTGGCAAGTGTAATGGCAACCAGTAGAGACCAGTGGCTATCCCCAGGCCAGGCCAGGCCCGGCTTTGTGCTCCACTTTAGCGCCGCAGCAGCAGCATTGGTCAAGCTTGCACTTTGGACCCGATCATCTGTTGGCACAACCAAAAGAGATCGCATGGCGAGAGATGGATGGGGCAACCAGAGATACATATGTATGTCCATATGTACGTATGTATGTATGTATGATTTCTGTGTGCCATTTAGCAATTTTTAATTGCAATTGTGCTCGAGAGTGTGCACACGCGTACGTACATAAATACATACATACGTAAGAGTGTCTGTACAAACAGCAAGTGCAAATGTGAGCACATGTGAGTGGTGCGAGTATTCATTCCCCGTCGTTTCGATTCTAAAGCATTTTCCATAGGCACGGCACACACGTGCCCCGAGCCTATTTTGGATTGGTTCGGCACTTGCCAGACGTGACGATCCATTCAAATTGCCTCTAAATGACTTCAAATAGCATTAATTTTGCATTACGGAATGGCATGTTTCATTTAAATAGGTGATCGCAAATTATGAACCGGATCGAGAGACACAACTTGGAAATGGTATTTTTCCATTAAAATCCATCCATGATTCATTTTGTCAACAACTAAATACAGAAACTACGCAGGAATGTAGTCCGTTATTCCTTTGAGAGAGAGAGAGAGAGAGAGAGAGCAATGGAATAGGCAAGGCGCAAGAATAACGGCCAACCTACTAGTAAAGGGAATACCCACCCAGTGACCCAAAGACTATGAGAATAATATACGATCCGACATAGACACGTAATTATTTATATATCGTTCTGAAATCATCATTTCGCAGGCAAAGTTATGATTTTAAAAAAGGAGGCCAGACTGAAGTATTGTGACACACGTTAGATTACCTCAGACTATATACCTCACTCACAGGTATGTAGTAATAATATGGCACCCAAACGAAACAAAACAGTTAAGAACCACACACGAAAATATGTGTATGATAAGAAGTGAGAAAACGTCACCATTATCGGTTCCGTCTAACTGATTAGGCCTCGTATGTACCTACAAATATCGTAGACTGTTGATATGTGGTGTAGCCAATTGCGAATTCGACCAAAAACCTTACGGATGTGAGTATATGTATATATATATTATATAATCTGTACAATTAACGTTCGCCAGTCATATCGCACCCATAAGATCAAGGTTGTCAAATTGCCTTGACAATAAACCGAACCAAATATTTTACGAGTATCTTTCTGTATATTTAAATGTTCAACTTTTGGCTGTGGCTGTGGCTTTGGCTGTGTCTGTACCGACGAATGTCTGGGCCGGTGGATTGATAAAAAGCCAACAAATAAGCAAAAAAGAGACTCTACTACGTCACGGAATCCGAGCATAATGAAGAGCCAAAAATAAACCTACCTCGTCCATGGGTATATATGTATGTATAGAAGTGGGGTGGGGGGACATTAATCGTAAAAATATTTATATAGTATATTTTCGCCTGATAGTAACAGCACACAGCTGGTAGGCCCGTAGAGCAGGGCCGCAGGCAGAGACAGCTAGTAAAAACGTGGGGCCATTCATTAATCGAGAGGGAAAAACCTTTGCTCCCGGAGATTTTCTGCCATAGAGGAGAAGAGGAGAGAAATCTGTACCGAATGCGGGGGAAACAAACATGCGCGTAGTATCATATATATTATTGTACTCTATATGTAGAACAGGCCTCGTCGGGGGCTGCTTAATCAATTGAGTGAGCAACAGGCAGGCGGCGACACCAGGCGACGACTAGAACAGCCACGAACGTTGCTGATTAAAAAATATCACGCGATTCTTGGTAGAATTTGTGCTCTGACGACCGGGGGTCTTGGCGGGTGTACCCAGAGCCCTAAGCGGGAAATATTTACAATGAATATTACGAGCATCATTGATTTGCTTTGCTTTTTTTTTGTGAACTGTTTTTGAGCTCAAGTTCATTGACATTTGCCAAAGGGAAGATAGATCGGAGAGAGGGGACTGAGTGAGTTCCGGAGAATGAGGAGGAGGAGGAGGAGGCATCTGGCTCATTGCTTGCGTCAATGATCTCAATCTCTGCTGATTAGAGACGATTTTGGTGGACCGAGGAGTCGCTGGGTTAATGGGCTGATTCCTCTCAGAAATGTGTACCAAAATAAAGTGCTTGTTTATATTTTTTTGCAGAGACCCCCATCCGAAGAACAGCTGATAATGGCATTTGAATATTGCCTGGCGGGTCTCTCGGTCTGCTTATCAGCCTTAAATGTTTCGCTGGACTTCCATACTTGATACTTGGGGTGCGGGGTGGAGTAGGGTGGGGTGTGCGACCCCATTGGGGCTAAGGGAGGGCTCTGATTACCCAATTTACCCGGAAATACAAGTACGTGTGATTTATTATATTTCAAAGCGGATTTAGAAAAGGAAAATCCCATTAACTAAGGAAAGTTCGAGTATTATGAAACGTTTTAACGTTGTTCCTGGATATGGATTCTTAATGGATATAAATTCATCAAATGCATATATCCTTTATATTCAAATGCTAATGTAATGTAATGTACTCTTGGCCTTTGTGGCCTTCAAGGTCTGCTGCAAAATGTCAATGAAATTATATGCCAAATGCACCCAAAAGAATGCCGGACGGAGCGGAGGCTCCAACATGGGATGATGGTTAAACCATGAACTGAAAATTGGGCGTGGGATAGAGGCGAGGACGAGGCATGCGCAAATCCCAATCACGTGATGTTTGGAGCGACCGACGGACCGACCGACCGACCGACCGGCCGACCGACCGGCTGGTTTGGCCGCCACAGTCAACAAGGGCCACGTAAACGAACCCCAGAAACAGAAAGAGAAACGTGCCGCTGCGGGCAGCGGATACAGTGGGAAGAATAAATCTCGCTTCTCTCACTCTGTGCACATACACAGAATCATACGATGATTTTATTTGTACACAGAGTATACATATATATGTATGTACATATATGTACATATATATGGGCGTGTGGCATTGTTTGTTTGTTTTTTTTAGTACCGAGAGAGAGAGAGAGAGTGAGGCGAGAGGATAAACAATAGATATAAATATGTATTGTATTTATATGTATGTTTATAAAGCGTTTCAGCGGAAGCCACAATTGAAAGAAGGAAATTTGTGTCGACTGATAAAGCAAGGAAAAAAACTTGTTATGGTAGGCCATCCATCCATCTACGGAGTACATATAGTATTATCGCCGTAGAATGCGTCAGTCTCGATAAAGATAAACCGGTTTTGGCCTATGCATTGGTCTGGAATTCAAATGTTTAATGGAAAGAGAGAACCCACAAACTAATAATACGACTACGTATATGCATGTTATATAGTAGAGCTAGAAAATGCTACAAATACCTATACTATACCCTATCCTATTCGTATGTAGGTGTATAGACTCGTAGTAGAGAATTAATATGTGCAGTCGTGCGATCTTTTGGTTCTGATTGACCTTGAACTTGAAATATACTCTACATATATAGCGGATGACTTGGATGCTATAATTATATACATACTTACATCCCGCCATGCAATTAGTATATGTACACATATAATTCTTGTGACAGTGCTTGCTTTGACCCACTGTACATGCACTCTCGCCCGCCGACCAGCCGTTGCCTATCCCTCCCCCACTATTCCTCCTATCAATAAAGTGACGCAAGCAAGCGACAGCGACTACCGTTAGTGGTACGTTTTGGATAATTTTCCACCGTTTTCAAGGTACTATACAAATGCTAAAGGTTCTTCGATTGAAAGAGTCACCTATGGATTACTACCCACTCCCTGTTTCCTTCCACCACAATATATATGTATGTATGTATGTATATATGACCAATGACTCACCATCCATCGCACCAGACGCGGACGTCTTTGGTAGGGGTTTCCTTCTGTTGTGTGTTGCCGTTGCAGTGACTGTAGTTCTGGCCAGTACTGCAGCCGTTCACAAGTTTGTCACTCATTGTTGATTTATTGAATTTTTCGCTTTTTTTTATATTTAACGTTGACTTCGAATTACACGCACATTGAAGAGTAAAAATTGCTTTTAGTTTTATTTATTTTGTTCCGGGGGGGAATTTTAGCCGAACACGACGTTCACACTTCGAGCTCCTGGATGTGTGTTCTGAGTTACGAGCACGCTTAGTACTTTTATTTCGAGAGCTACTAAGTTTTTGATGTTCGCTGCTTACTGCTTATCAGCGCGCGGGCGCATGGGGAATGGGGAAACTATAATCAAGCGAAGTGCTATGGGGGGTACATCAGTGTAATTTTCTTATTCTCACCCAGCTGTTCGCCGTCATCGATTCATCGTCACCATCTATCGGTGTTTTATTGAGTTTGAGTTCTGTCCGGCGAAGCAAGATAAGCATGGAGACTCGCAGGACTTGCGGTCCGGGAAGCACAATTTATTTAATTAGGTGTAGTTTGTGTCCTGTCCGAACGATTGCATTCCATTCGGATTTCGATAAATACTGTGTATCTATTGGTGGACCTTTTGCAGTAACGATAACAAAATACAAGAGGAATACCCCTATCCATAGAGGTGTAATCAGAAGTAATCACAAAAAATAATTTGTTGCTGCCAGAATATTAAAATACATGAAATATGTGCGTTGCTATCCCTATAATATCCTAACAAGGCAGACGTTGACAATCGAATCATGTTGTGCAGCCAAAAGAAGTTTAGGCTTTACAAAGTACACACCACAGCATTGAGCATAGTTTTAAAAATTTCACGTGTAATTTCGACTAAAAATCCTCCACAATTACTCCCATTATTCAATCTTTGTAATTTGAATCGGTTTGGCGTGAATTAATACAATGTCGAAGCGGGACAGGGCCTATGCGCAGGCAGAAGAACGGTGGCTCAACGTCGTCTCTCCGACCAGTGGCAGTCGACAAGCAGTCGCACCAGGCCCAGACCACCTGGGCGTGGAAGTGGACGATGAAGAACGGGGCCATATTAGCCAGGAACAGACCGCGAATGAGCATCAGCTACTGGATCCCGCGGTGGACAGCCTACTGCACGTCATCTCCGACGATTCCGATATATGCAGTCTCATATCGAGCAGCGTATGCACCAAGTTCCACGGCTGGCCTGATGCGGACGATCCCTCTAGTGAGGAGGCCGTACACCATGCAGTCTACGGACTCTGTCGCACAATGCAATCACAGGGCGAAGATCTACAATCTGCATCATACTCGGCCTACACGCCACCCAAACGGACGCGAATAAGCGAAATAATCGAGATCAATGGTTAGTTTATGCTCAACCTTAAGCATAGATTTTTATAAACTAAATCCCTTTTTTAGATTCTCCAGAAGCGGCCACAGACTCGCGCGTGGTCTTTATGCAATCGGTTTCCACAAATCCCGGGGTTTTGCTTACCAACGGCAGCCTAGTCGAGTCTCATCTCACGGAAGTGTTTGAGATCCTTCCGCACTCCGAGGAGCAAGGTCTCCAAATGGTGGACCCAAACGCCGAGCAGTGCGTTGTCTACGAAGACGTGGACGGCGAAATCGTCCTGGCCGAGGAGCACTGCTGCGAGATAATAGTCTCGACACAGAACGATCAGGAGCTCCCTAGGGCATTCCTTATGTCTGGCCACGAAGCCCTGCTCCGCCATCATCTGAATGGCTCTGGCTACATCGATGGCGTGGCAGGAGATGAGGATGAGGAAGAGACGCATATGGAGGCTGGCAACAATGTTTATCTCAGCGATGCGGCTCTGGACCAGCCGATGGTTCATCATCATGAGCTCGTCGAAGAAGAAGCCGCCGAGGACGAGGAGGCGCACAACGACAATGACAATGAGAATGTTGACTTTGTCGACGACAGTCCGCTGGAGGAAGGGCGCCCCGATATCTGTGAGGTGTACGACCACGAGTTGGAAGACCACGACAATGAGGGGGAGGCAGAGGATGATATTCAGCAGGGACACCATCATCATCATCATAATCAGCTACATCTAGAGCAGCAGCTTCCCCTGGAGCATGTTCCAGAGATGGAGACAGAGCAATC
The DNA here is from genome assembly GCA_035041765.1 of Drosophila algonquin. NCBI lineage: Eukaryota > Metazoa > Arthropoda > Insecta > Diptera > Drosophilidae > Drosophila > Drosophila algonquin. The sequence continues at coordinate 716,343 of JAWNKY010000495.1, read as the reverse complement.
CCAGCAGCCCATCGTAATCAGTGACGTAGAGGAGGAGGAGCAGCCTGAGCCCGAGGCTGAGCACAGCAGCCCCACACAGTTTCCCAATAGCTCCTCCTCCACGCCTAATGGCAGCGACAACTATCACTACGATGACGATCTGGGGGACGACGATCGGCCAAGGAAAATGCATCCGGCAAAGCGCAAGTATCCTCTGCTGAAGAACACACTCTTCGCAGAGGCCATGGACCGGCGGCTGGCCACCATTTGCCAGGCCCAGCCGCAGATGAGTCTCAGCGAAAAGGTTGAGACCTGGGATACGGCCACCACCCATGACTGTGAGGCGGTCGAGGATGTGGAGAACTTCCAGGCCACATTTGAGGAGCGAGAAGCGTCCAAACCCAACACACAGGACACCTTCAGGGAGTTCCGCGAGACACTGGCTCGCAATATGGAAAAGATCAGCCGCCAGCTTATGCTGAGGCCAGTCGAATCGCCAGTTGACCAGGCCAGTGCCAGCCTGGGGACATCTTCTCCGGAGAAGCCCAACATTCAGCGACGCCAGCTGCTTGTGCAGCCCACAGAGGATACCATTATTCTGGACGACGACGATGACGATTGCTACGAGGTGGGAGGGGAGAATCCATCTGAAACCACACTCACGCCGGAGGATGAATCGCAGGAACTCAATTCGGACGAAGAGGAACAGCAGGAGGACTCCAAAATGGCACCGGACATGAAGACAATTCAAACACAGACATCGGTGCAGAGACTGGCCACAAAGGAGACTTCTACAGCAGATCTGGCGCAGCTGCCAGTGGCGTCAGTCTCCACTGCCTCCGCAGAATCTCCAGGCCCTGCTGCCGCTCCCGAAGAACAGGGAATGAATGATATGTCTGTTGCCATGATCTCCACAGAAACTGAAGTTGATCGTAAGCTGGCGGACGCTGTCTTTGGCATGATGCGTAAGAAGGTCAAGAAACGGCAACAGAAGCTACTGCTAGAGCAGCAGCAACAGCAGCAGCAGCAAAATCATTCCCACAATCGGGAGCAGCATCCACATTCCCCATCGGGTAAGCGGTTCCTTAATGCGCCATGGCATTACCACGTCTAATCGTTCTCTGTATCGTATCACCCATAGATATGTCTCACAGCGAGAGGACTGGACAGAATGATGCCACCTCTGCCGATTGCCCCAACGATACCATGTTCTACGAGCAGCAGGAATTCTGTAGCTATCTGGGACTCACAGAGTTGTCCACGGCCAATGCAGTCGCCTCAGCCATGCGAGAGCTGGCCAACAGCACGGTGGCTCGACGATCTCTAAGAGTGCGGACGCAGGAGCAGCTGGACAGGATGCGCACCGATGTGCGCGGCAAGCGAAAGGTGAGGAAGCAGCACAGCGAGCAAAGCATAGAGGAGCAATCCGGAGCCACGGAAGAACAACGTCAGTCCACCCAAGCGATTGACCCATACTATGAGGCACAGGGCGATTGCCCAGTAGCCTTGATGGACGAGGAGGAGAGGGAAGATGGAGTTGCTGACAATAGATGCTCAAAGTCTGAATTGGTGAAGGCGGCCTTTTCCCAGGTCTATGCCGCTGCCATGCCCAACCAGAGCCAACAGCAAGAAGAGGATAACAGATGCCCCAAGTCTGAACTGGTAAGTGCGGCCTTCGCCCAAGTCTATGCCGCTGCCGCCCCGGCCCCGGCCCGTTTGGAGCTGCTGGAGAGCATGCAGAAGCGCCTGCGACAGGCGCGGGAGACGAAGCCATCCATCTACATTGTCCAATCGTTGAGCAATGTTCCGCCAGTAACGCCGCCAATGGCACTACCAAAGCCACGCACGAAAACGCCTTCTCCCACCCGCTACGTCGAGACTGCGAACTATGCCGGTCCGCATCCCTCTGTGGAAAGTGCCAGCTCAGACCAACCCCAGTTGAAAAGCAATCCAAAGTCAACCAAAACCCAAGCGAAAGCTTCTAATACTCCCCGAAAGAGCCAGGCGGAAAAAAGGAAGCCAAGAGCTTCGGTGGGTGCAACGTCCCCTAATAAAGCGGCAACTGCACGCGTCCGAGACCTAGTCACACGTTCCACCACTCACATGAACTCAAAGCTGCTGCGCAATCGAAAGGTCAGCCTTCTGAAGAGCTATGCCCTCTCGGATGCGGATGCTAATGGCAGGGGCAGACGCCTGACCGGTGGCAATGCCAAAGGAACAGCAGCCAAGAAGTCGGTCAAAGGCGGCACGAAGAAACCAACAGACAAGCAGAAACCGGAAACCACGGAGGCTCAGGAGAATAAGTTGCCCGAACAGCATCGTCTGGAGCAGCAGCAGAAACCTCCATCAAAGTCAGCTAGGAAGGAAACCAACGTTTGGTCGGGGGATGCCGAGTCGGGATGTAAACTCCCAAAGATCTACAGGCGTGAGCGATCCCATACGATGCCTGGGTCTATTCCTGGGTCCTCCGTTCAAACATCAGCCGTTAAGCCTTTGCCTGTTGCCCAGATGCCCAAATCTCTGCATGTTCCTGTTGATTTTCCTCCAATCGAGACCTTGATGAACGATTCCCAAGAGTTTTTTGCAAAACATACACCTATATCCCCATCTAAAGACCTCTTGGGTGGATGTATGTTCAGTGATTGCCAGTCTGCTAGCCAACAGGAGCCACATTTCTTACACGGAAATCCTCGCTATAGCCAATATACAATCACTTCCAGCTACTCCCATGCCCATGATCCGTATGAAACTTTGGCCAAGTCCATCCCCTTATTTCCGTCACTCAGCCAAACAGAAGCCGGGCACAAGGAGAGGGAGCAGGATCTACATTTCTCGCGTCGTCGGCCAACGCAGCAACCTGAATATGCTGGGGTCGATGGGTCATGTATCGATATCAGTCATACCCTTCCACCAGGTGGCATGCTTCGACTCAGCGAAGGATCTCGTATGCTCAGCAACCCGCTGGCGGGCAAACACGGCAAGGTGTTGTACATCTACTATGAGCTAGACCAGCTAATCGTCCTGCAGGAGCACTGCGTCAGCTTCTGGAAGTACTCGAAGGTCTTCAATGTCTTGCACAAGCCACGCTCGCCGGCTTCCTCATCGTCGCCGGAAAATAGAGCCGCGACAGACTCGAACCTTCTAGGCCAAGGTGAACCGAAAGCCACAGAATCGGAGCATGCATATGAGGACTTTGAAAGGGGCCCGCGTTGGGTGAATCTGGGAAGACTGAGGCGCGTTACAAATGGTGCGTACTGTACATGACATATACTTGGACATTTCCTAACAGCCAACTTCCATCCGCAGACAAAGAGGTCTTTGCCCCGTTCGGGAATAGACTGTGCGTGCACAACTCGACGCCTGTGTACCTGGAGATGCGCTGCCATCCACTAGACCACCACAAGCGGGAAGTAACGCTGACGTCGCTGTATGTGAACGTTTACTACTACTGCGAGGAGGAGCTGCGCCCCAAGATGCATTCTGTACATCTGGATGCGGTCAGCTGGTGAGCCTTGAGTCAAATCACAATCAAACAATGATAATTGATGTTCCCATCTCTGTCTTTTCAGTGACGGGTCCCATGTGATTTTCACAAGCATTGCAGAGTCTCGCTACTTTGTGATGGCCTGGCAGCAGGAGGTGGTGATGGGTAAGCCACGTTCGGGCATCTGCAAGTACTCGCTGACCCCCACGCTGGACACACTGGCCTCGATACGCGAGTTTAAGCAGCTGCGGCACGAACTCAAGCACATTGAGTGCCTGACGGAGGATCGCCTGATTGGATATGGGCTGACTCGCATCACGATCTGGGACCATCGCAGCGGGGACACGCTGATGAACTACGACCTTGGGTGCCCGCTGGGTCACAGTCTGGCCGCCATACACTATCCCAGTTTCGACATGGACCAGAGCAGCATGCTGGTCCTATATCAACACATGGAGTCACAGCAGCCGGACAAGCCCTCCGAAATGCACGTGATCGCCTGCGAGCTGTCGCATGCGACGCCCTCGCATCGTCTGCTGCAGGTACACCGCCTGCCAACGCCTCAGTTTAATGAGCACATTCAGGCCGTTAATACCGGCGATCACCTGATCATCAAAGCCGCCACAGGCGAAGAGATTTGGATAAGTTCCGCCGATCCCAGCCAGTTGACGTACGTTGCAGCGCAGGGTAATGGTTCGCAGCGGTTCTATGCGCGCCTGAAATCTCAGGTTATCGAATTGTCGACGCGCACCCTCACCGTGGACAGCATCGCCAATCACATGCTTCAACTGGCCGTTCAGCAGCAGAAACAGATTATGAACAGCAGTCGGACGACCATGTCGGCTTTTGCAACTACCGCTGCTTTAATCCAGTCCATGCCCGTACCAGTATGAGCCGAAAGAGTGTCTCAGTCTCAGCCTTTTCTACTCTTCGCCCAAATTCTGTATCTAGCCGCCTGTCCCTGTTCGTTGTACGACTTGTGCCTCTCACCAGATACGACGATACGTTGTTGGCGTCTAATCTAATCTGAAATGTAATATTTATAGCCCCGTCACACAACTACACCCAAATTCTTACCCACGCCCACTCGAACTTACATCAAATATAATTGAAGGTAATATCGGATAAAGCCCTTGGGCGACGCTTCACGTTTATTAATTCACCCCAAACACCCACAACACCTAATTGTTTTAGATCACTTTCTCTAGTCTAAGTCCTAATCCTAAGACGGCCTTAATTAAGTCATCCATTTGTATTATCTAAGTGTTTTTATTTGATTGCCGTTTTCGTTTTTTTTTTATTTTAAACTTTTCTAAAAGAAAAACAAAACTCTAGGCGGATTGTAAATTAGTTAACGTAGTTTTAGCCCCTAACCTATATATATTGAATATTGTATTTAAACATTAAATTTGAAGCAGTAGAAGTGTCATACAATAAGTTAAGCGACGAAAACCAAAATGGAAACTATAAGCAGAATGTCATTTAATGGATGGATGAATCCCTTTTCAAATATATAATTGTAAAATTATTGTATTTCCAGTGTATACGTGTGTTCGCTACCAATTTGGTAGCCATTCAGTATGAGACTTGAAGACAATATTAAATCTTTCTGCTGAGAGTCTTTAAAATGACTCCAATGTAACTATTAAAGGTGTATTTGAAGTCCCTAATGTTTACTTCGTCTCTGCCCTTGATATGTTCGTCTTTCACCTTATAGAGGAATAGCTTGACAACTGAGAAACGATGTTTATTGCACTGAGCTTCGATGCTAGCTTCCTGTGCCAAGTTCATTTCTTGACCTCCACTGGCTAGAGAGGACGTCCCTTGCAGCGAAATTAAAAAGATGATCCTTGAGGTATAGGATGCTCGAACAGTTTAAAAGTCTAGGTTTCCTTTTTTCTCAAGTTTGTCTCCTTCAAGTGTATTGTATTGAATTCGCGTTCCACAATAGAAGGTACCGATCTTTCCAAAATGAGCTTTGGTATACGTACTTTTGATTCATGATTTATGGCTCACAAGAAAGGCCTTGGATGGTTTTATCAAATTCTCATATATTTTAAACTATTTTGGTATATGAACTAAACAATTTAAACTACAGATTGGCTTCTCATTCTCGACTTATTACTTAGTAATCTAGTTATTCTTACATAATTAGTACATTATTAGTTGCTAAGATCTAATGTTGTATGTACAAAAGATTTACTTACACGGAAAGTAAAACTCGTATAAAAATGGAAGGGGAGAGGCTGCGGAACTACACTTTTACAATGTAATGTAAGTTCCATATAAGGGGTATATCTGAAATTGAAATTGTTAGATCGGTCCGGCAATAGTTGCAGCTACTAGAAAGCTAATTGCTAGCCTGAGAGAGTTGCGCCGAACCGAATCACTAATGCAAATGCAATAAAAATCCCCAATGAGGAAAGTTCTAAACATCACGGCTAGCTCAAGTGGTTCCGTTTACGGGGGGTCCTTACGTGTCTAATAAAGTACAAGAATTTTATAATGTAGTTGCGACTGAGCGGCGAAAATGTACAATTCACGAATGTTCAAATTTCCACTGATAATTTTTCAAAAACTTTTAACGAAAACCACTTTGAGAGCCGCAGGAGCAGAAACGTTTACGGTGGGGTGGGTGGACTATAGTCACTACAATTCCCTGTCCGGCTTGTGTGTCGACGTTGTCGTATCGTTTTGTCGACCCTCTTTGGCCAGTTGCCAGCGCTTGAACTCTACCATTTGCATGATCCGCACACGGAGCGGGTGCTCGCGCTGCTTCATCACCGCCGCCAGTTTACTGAACTCCACGTTGTACATAAAGACCACGGGTATGAGTACATCGTCGTTACCATCGCCGGACATGGCAAACATGGGTTGCGTCTCGCCGGAAGAACCTGGTACATTATCACAGACAATTAAAGCAACAGCGCCAGCCTTTTGCGCCAGTCGTGCCTTGCTGACAAACGTGCAATCGCCGCGCTCGGCCACCAGAACCTTTCCCTTCGCATCATCGGCCCCCTTCTCCTGATTGAGCTTCTCACCGCAGGCTCTCAATGGTTTGGCCAGCATGACATCGCCCTCGACAAACTGCTCGCCAATCAGCTCTGGACTGAAGTGCGAAGGTCCGGCCATAAGAGCAGTCCAGTCCTGTAGCTTCTCATCAGTGAGAAAGGCCACGGCCTTAAATATATGCAGAGTTTTATTTGTGCTTCTGATGAATGTGTGGATAGTTTACGCACCTGGAGTTGCGCCAGCTGATTCATGCTCTGAATCTTGGTCAGCTCCAGCATCTCCTGCATAAACTGCAGTCCCATTTCGCCCTCTTCGTGACTCTTGGCCTGTGTTTGAATAGATCGATTATATAGAGAATATATAGATGATTCCATCATCAGAGTAGGACCAGGAAAAGGAGATGGTTGGGGAGGAGGAATCAATCATTAACATTAAATGCAACCAAAACAAAAGTAGAATAAAAGAAAAATTCCAAACAGAACGAAAAACTTACATTATAGAAACTATGAAACAGTCGCACCTTGCCTTGGCTGCGGTCCCCTACCGAAACCATGGTGATGCCCATGTCGTAAACAGCTCGCAAATGATCCGCATTGCTTGCTTGAAAATCCAGGGCGCTGAGTCGCTTGCCACTGGTGGTGCGCGGACACGAGCCCGTAATGAAGTTGCGCAATGGTTTGCGTACTTTCTCAGGAAAAAGCTTATTGGAACTGGGGCAGGTGCGCATGAAGTCGAGTACATTGTGTTCGTCCGATTGCCGAAAGCCTGTGAATGAATAAAAGTCTAGTTGGTAGGGGAATCTTTAAGCAATCACTGCATCACTTACTAAACGTGGCATTCCCTAGTTGTGCAATCGACAGGGGCAGCAGGTGCGCTTCTGTGGTAAAGACAAACTCATCCACATTGATGATCAGATCCTGCGGCTCGGAGAACAGCAGAAACAGATACTTAAATGTCTCGGAGAGGACGAACGAGTCCATCCGATCCTCGTGCTTGCCCGTTCGCACATCATTCACAGCCGCATAGCCGCAGGAGACCTTGGCATACTGTTGGAGGGTCTTCAGCGCACGCTTGCCCACCTGCAGATAGTGGTGGTCGCCCGTTGCACGGTACAAGAAGTACGTAGACTCAATGAACTCGGGTCGAAGATGATGTTGTCCCCAATGGATCTGAAAGTCCACGGTAAATGCTTCCGGGATGAGAGTGTGCATCTGCATAACCTATTTGAAAGAATGAATATATTAAATTATGTTATACACAATATTTGCAATTGATTGACGCACCTGGTAAAGCATCTCATGGGTCTGTACCGCTGGCTTAAGATCACCGGACAGTACCTGCAGTCCCGGCCAGAAGGCCAGCAGCGAGTCCATAAAGTTCCTGGACTTGGCGTGTGGCCTGTGCATCAGCACGTCCAGGAGCATGGGTCCCTCGCTGACATACTTCATTACGGCATTGTAGTGGCGATTGAAACGCGCCAGGTACTTATCGTCGCCCAGCAGGACGTACGATTTGAACAAATACTCGTAGTAGCTATCGATGCCGGCACCCACGCCCGAGTCGCGACGCACCCAATCGCCGGAGTGGACATTCAGGACGGTACCCATCAGATCTGAGCCGCGGTGGCGCAGCTTCCACAGCGCATCCATTGCGGCATGGGCGCGAACCTCGAATATGGGATCACCCGTGAGTCGCGATAAGGCAGCAAACTCCAGCAGAATCGTGCCAGCACAGGCCGTACAAGTTTCCCGCGACTTCTTCAGCAACGGATCCTTCATGCCCAGGCGCAGGTTTACCCTGGCATGCGGTATCCCCGTAGATGTATTGAACGCCGGCAGCAGACGATAGCCCAACTCGCGGGCCATCTCCAGCAGCTCTCCTTTGTACCAGTGCATCACATCCACCTGCTTCTGCAGATATTCGGAGAGAATATGGGCCGAGAGCAGGCCGCCCACCATACGAATGTTTGTCTCGAACACCGAGACAATGATGTCGCTGTCGAACTGGACATCACGGATGACCAATTTGACGGCATGCTCGAATTCAGTGAAGTCACCGAGCAGCACCAGGGTATCCAGAGTATCCACCAGGGTCATGGAGAAGCTACAATACATTTAAGGCTGTCTGTCCATTTCAAGCTCAACTTTCACTCCTTTTCACACTCACTTTCCCAGTATGTCATCCATGTCGCCCCGTGAAGGTGTCACGCCTCGATAGCGCCCTTTGCAGGAGAGAGGCATCAGCTCGTCGGCTGGATAGGCATTTTCCATATAAGCACGATATGCATGGTAGAACATGTCGCGGGCCTCTTCCCTGCAATCGAAAATGGAATAAGAGTAAGACTACCATCTACTTAGGGCTATCCTACTCCACTTACCTTAGTTCCGTTCTCTCCTTGTGGGACATATTTTGTGTGGGCATGGCGGTGTCACTGCTGAGTACACTAGCGACCAGGATAAGCAGGGCTATTAGGAATGTGAACACCAGCCGCTGGGCGGAGGAGGATATGGATGTGGATATGCCCGGGGGAGACATTGTGCTGCAGTGGACGTGGTGGAATGGTTGCCCAGGTTAAAAATCGCTATCTCGAGTGAAGGCGTTCACTTCGATGTTCGGCAGCCAGAGTTGCCGCTGATGCCGTTGCCTTCGTCGTCGCCGTTGTGACGTTGACCTTCACTTTGAACGTGTTGTTATAATTATTTCGTGTGTGTCGCGACGTCTGCTGCTTCTCTCTCAAAGTCGTTTTTGTTGACTTCTCTTTGGGCCCGTGGTCCGCTTGTTTTTAAACCAGCCAAACTGCAAGTTAATTGAAACTGTAAGCTTATCACTGGCTGCCAGCAAAAACTCACCAAATAATTTTGATTCCAAATGCAACAACAAATGCTGCGACGACCTAATTATTCAATTCCGCTTTTATAGTATATGGCGTTTTGTGACGAACCCAATTAGTCGCACTCTTCCTTGCACATGTGCGACGGCGACTCGTTCACCAGCAGCACCTGCATTTTTTTCCCAGAACGTCACCTGGCCTCCCGTATACTGAACCGAATATATAGTTTATTTTTAATCTTGTTTGCCTTTTTTTTGCTCCAATAACAAAACACCACGACTGCAGCGACACGATGAATTTTCCACTACTGCGGTGTCCGAGCCGATTAATTCTTTACGCGGACTGATATGCAATGTATGGTGTGGAAAGATTGGCTTTCAGTGCGCCTCGCTGGCAATTATCTTATCAAAATATGTTATTTCTTATCAATATTGCAAATTTCTTTCGTTGATTCCGCATTAGAGCTGGAGAAACATCGATGTTAACATCGATATAATCGATGTTAGGGTCCTAACTGCAGACATCGAACGTTTTTTCAAACATCGATTTTTTTGTCACACACCCCTAAATTTAATCGATATGATTTTAATCGGCTCTGGTGGAAAATTTTCCAATTTGATATTCCGTTTAATATTACTAGCTAACTAGGACTCTCAGGCCTGATCACATAATTGTCTACAAGATTGGTTAAGTTTAGTGACTCTTTATTTTTAGATTGTTTCTAAAATGACGTTTAAGCCAAGGTATAAAACTTAAGTGAGCATGAAATGCGACGTAAGGAAACGCAAGTGAGCATGAAATGTCACGTCATTTGGAAACATTAATATTGTATCTTGCACATATTTACAATTTTTGACCCAATAATGCATTTGATGAATTTATTATTAGTAACATATCGATCCCGATACCCATTTTCAGTCTTTATAAGTAGACCAAAAACCGTAAAGTTTTCTGAGATAGAGACTGACTAGATAGAGCAATAATTGGTGCTTAGTAAAACAAACTTTTCTTAAGTTCTATAATATCCAGGTCCTAAGGACTAAACCTAGTGTAAACTATTCATAATTTTTTTCAATTGTTGCCGTACTTCGCCGTAAAATTTGGTGGCACATTTTTGGACAAGGCGAATTTGTTTACATGTAAAATTGGTTGTTTCGCCGCAAAACAGAACTGGGAGCAAAATCCAAAAAGAAACCCAAACGCACACACACAAACAATTTAAATTTTTATAACTTCTTTCTGGAAAGCCGTCGCTCTTAGATCTTCTTAGTTGTCCTAGGAAACCTATCCAATTTGTGGCATGTTTTGATACTTCTTCACTGGGACCGAATGTTGAGCCCCAGCTGAGAATAGAATAAAATATAAATAATAAGAATACAGTAAATATAACGTACAAATATTTGCCAAAATTAATTGGTGTTTTATTTATTCGAACTCCATAAAGGCATGGTTGTAAATGATTCAATGATAAATCGGTCGGTTAACTAGTTCTGGTCGCGTTCACCAAGTTCTTCGTTTATTAAGATGGGAGCGTAACTATTAGCCATCCTGATTTCAACCATAGGATTCGCGTACAAAATGGAGGATACATTTGAAGTGAGAGCGATTTTGATCTTCCCTCTCTTCTCGCTCTGTTCGCTCACCCAGGTACGAACATTACTTACTAATCTCGCTCTATCTATTACATCCCAACATATCACATTGAGAACTTTTAGGTGCGGAAGACCTGTTAGGAGAATCAGTATTTGGTCAGTCGTAATTGGAATGCTTATATGGAGATATCGAAGGTTCTTCAGCTTCAGCAAGTGTTCCAAGGGGACGGTGTCGCAGAATACATGGAGTTCCTTGAGTGAAGATATATCGCAAATATCCTTAGTAATCCCAGCATAAAGTGTAAAACTTTCCAGGGGAGAACCCTGTTTGTTGATCATACCCTCGATGAACGAGTCGGATACAGAAAAGGCATAAAACTGCAAATGTTTCAACCTGGGCAACTGGCAGAACAGCTCATGGGCTATTGAGTCGAGACAATTTGCCCTAAATGCCAGACGTTCCAGCTGCTGGCAGTTTTTAACCAGAATTTCAACAGTATTATTACTGATGTTTTCAATAAATCCAAGCTTAAGTTCCCGCAATTGCTTCATCGTTTTGCAGCTCATCAAGCTCTTGGCATCGAATCCACTACAATCCACGTCCAGAGATTCCATTTGTTTAAGAACATACAATTCATTTCCGCTATAGCGTAGCGCTTTCAACTTCAGTTTCCGCAAACATGTGAACTTCTTGAGATTAGTTACAAATTTCGAACACCATCTTTCCTCCATTTTCAGATAAGCGTCCAAAGATTTTAGTTTTGTGAGGCAGTACAGATTGTCCCATCCGCTTCGGGGCTCTTGAAAGGTCATTCCCAAATGTTCAAGATTAGGACAGTGGCTCCGCAAGAGCCCCAGTTGCTGATCGCCTCTCACTTTGCAGTTCGAATCGGACACATACAAAACCAGATGCTCACCAACGATCTGCAAAAGTTGTTTGAGATCTTCATAGTCAAGATATTCCGTCATTAATCCATTGATACGTTTATACCGAAGGCTCGCGTATCTCTCGAAGATCTCTCCAATGTACAAGTTCGAGGAAGCAAGTCTTAGCTGGTCTTTTACGTTCAGATACTTCATGAGCTCTATCCAGCAATCCTCGTTTAGATCGAGAATAGTTTTTCGGGACTTTCTTACTACGACTTCCTTTGCATTGCCAGTGCCAGCGTGTTGACTCATTTTGCTTTTTGAGTATATATGCACATATAATATATATACAGAACTATGAATTATACGGTATGTTAACTACCTGTTTTATCTTATAGTATAGTGTAGCCTATTTACACTACAATGAGTTAAGTCATTTATCGATAGGTAACTCAATAACTCAGAACTTGCGTTTACACTATGAAAAAGTTAAGTTATTGAGTTTCGGCTTCTGGCAAATTTTGTTTTATTTTTTTTTAATTATATGAACGACCAAGAATTAATGATTTTCTATGTGGCAGAGCAAGATACGATAACGACGCTGCAGTGTATAGAGTTGGCGACGATGTCTGCAGCAACTGTGGCGTATTTGGATCAAATTTCCAAGAAACGCATTTGGACCCTGGTAAGGAATTGGCATTTCAATTTCTTTTATATTAAATAATGTATCCCAAATTATAATAGCCGCGAAATGGATCTTTTTGGGAGAAGGACATTGCGAATAACCTTGGAATCAATTGGAAATTGGTTGCAATTTCAAATATGTACATATGTTGAATTTTGGCTACATGTATATGTACATTACATATGTACAAAAATTAAAATGTTTTAAATTGGCAATTGTTTATAATAATTTAATTTGTATTAATGTATTAGGTCACAATGATTTGGTTTTGAACTGGTTTTATAATAATTTAATTTGTATTAATGTATTAGGTCACAATGATTTGGTTTTGCTACATGGCAACTACACAGGGATGCAATTGTCACAGAGGCACCTGTCGTAAAGAGGCTGATGTGAAATATAATCTTGCTCAGCTGTTCTGTTCGCGCTGCCGCCTTTAAATTTCTGAAAATGGTAATTAGGGATATGGCATATTCAAATCCTTTTTTAAATCGTTCTCAATTACAGCGTCGCAGCCTGGCTCCCAGCCAACGATTGGGACAACGACCCGTGTCCCGGAATGATTTTACGCCACCACTGCTCAAGAAAAACAAACGTGCTTGCCAACAGGAGCTGGAACAGGATCGAATCCGCCAGTCCGCCTTGCGGGATGCCACCAACACATCGGACATACCACTGCCGATACGTTTCACAGCCAATAGCGAGTATGAGAAGGCCATTGCCAAAGTTCTGGCGAGGAAATTCAAGGTCCCCATTGACAACTATGTCGCGGACTACGGCGGGAATCGCAGTCTCGGCGTGCGTCGCAGCATCGTGCGACGACCCCTGCACGATCCTCTGGCCTGTAATGCCCTAGTTCTGTACCATGCACCCAACTACACGGACCACGAACGCATGTCGATGGAGCCTTCATCAATTCTGGTAGATGTCGTGGTGGATCCGCTCCTGAGCAACATTCTGCGTCCGCATCAGCGTGAGGGAGTCCGCTTCATGTACGAGTGTGTGGAGGGGAAGCGGGGCAACTTCAATGGCTGCATAATGGCCGATGAAATGGGCCTGGGCAAGACTCTCCAGTGCGTGGCCCTGGTGTGGACCCTGCTGAAGCAAAGCGCCGAATGCAAGCCCACGATCAACAAGTGCATCATTGTCTCGCCGTCGTCGCTTGTGAAGAACTGGGAGAAGGAGTTCACCAAATGGCTGCACGGCCGAATGCACTGCCTGGCCATGGAAGGAGGCTCCAAGGAGAATACGGTGCGAGCCCTCGAACAGTTCTCCATGAATGCCTCTACGCGTCTCGGAACGCCTGTACTGCTCATCAGCTATGAAACCTTCAGAATCTACGCAGAGATCCTCTGCAAGTACGAGGTGGGCATGGTCATCTGCGACGAGGGCCATCGGCTGAAGAACAGCGACAACCTCACCTACCAGGCCTTGATGGGCCTCAAGACAAAACGGCGCGTCCTGCTCTCCGGCACGCCCATACAGAATGATCTCACGGAGTACTTCAGTTTAGTGAACTTTGTCAATCCGGAAATGCTGGGCACGGCAGCGGACTTCAAGCGTAACTTTGAGAACTGCATTCTGCGGGGCCAGAACGCTGACTCCACGGACAAGGAACGAGAACGGGCCATAGAGAAAACCCAGGAGCTGATCAAGCTTGTGGATCAGTGCATTATCCGTCGCACCAACCAAATCCTCACCAAATACCTGCCCGTCAAGTTTGAGATGGTAATCTGTGCTAAACTGACGGCCATCCAGCTACAACTCTATACGAATTTTCTGAAATCAGATCAAGTTCGTCGCAGTCTAGCGGGTAAAATGAATGCGATCGGTAGTTGTTTCTCTGTAATCACCCCACTCTTTTTATAGATTGCAACGAGAAGGCTTCCCTCACGGCCTTGGCCGACATCACAACCCTCAAGAAACTGTGCAGCCACCCCGATCTGATCTGCGAAAAGATTGCAGCAGGGGAAAAGGGCTTCGAGAACTCACGGAATATATTGCCCAGCAATTACAATTCCAAGTATGATATTCCTGGTGTGTTACGGGGCTAGTTAATGGTAGAGTATTCCATTTTCATTCACAGAGGAGAACTCAACCCAGAGCTGAGTGGAAAATTCATGCTGCTCGACTTTATGCTGGCAGCCATACGAGCCCATGGCAACGACAAGGTGGTGCTCATTTCGAACTATACACAGACTTTGGACCTGTTTGAGAAACTGGCACGCAAACGGAAGTATGGATTTGTTCGCCTAGACGGCACGATGTCCATCAAGAAGCGCTCGAAAGTTGTGGACAGATTCAATGACCCAGAGTCTGACTGTTTCCTGTTCATGCTGAGCAGCAAGGCGGGGGGCTGTGGATTGAATTTGATAGGAGCCAATCGCCTGTTCATGTTCGATCCGGACTGGAATCCGGCCAACGATGAGCAGGCTATGGCCAGAGTGTGGCGTGATGGCCAGAAGAAGCCCTGCTACATCTATCGTCTTGTGGCGGTACGTTATTATCTAAGTATTATATTTAAACTAAATGATAACTGATTATATTTCAGAGCGGTTCTATTGAGGAAAAGATTCTGCAGAGGCAGACCCACAAGAAATCCCTGTCCAGCACGATCATTGACAACAACGAATCTGCCGAGAAGCATTTCACGCGTGACGACCTCAAGGATTTGTTTAGTTTTGATCCCAATATTCTATCCGACACGCACGAAAAGTGAGTAGGAAAATGGAATTCTTAGTTCTGTTTAATGTCACGATCCATTTGTGTAGGCTGAAGTGCAAGCGCTGTGTTCAGAACATCCAAACGAAGCCGCCGCCGGAAGACACGGACTGCACCTCGCATTTGTCGCAGTGGTACCATTGCTCCAATAATCGTGGCCTGCCAGATAACATACTCGCCCAAGCCTGGACGGACAGTAAATGCGTCTCCTTTGTGTTTCATCATCGATCTCAGTCCCAGAAAATCGAAGAGAAGCCTGCGACGGAAACGTCAGTGGAGGAGGAGCTTAAGCCGGAACGGCGAAAGCGGCAAGCCACGCCCCTAAGCGATGACAGTGCGGATGAGGACTTTGCAGGTTTTTAGCGATTTCTTCACGTTTATTTGTTAATGTTTGCTTTAGGCTAAACTTAACCCGAAAGAGTTCAGTTCTCTTCTCCTCAATCTTAACAATTATAATATTACATTTACAATAGTTATAACACTAAAAAATTTGTAACTGCGCAAAATTCAAACGCGTGCTAAACCATCTGCCAAAGCAATCAGTCAGGAAAATTTTGGGTTATTCTTTTGTTTTAAATACAATACTGATTCAATTAAATGAACATTTTGCGAGCAAAGAATTTTGGAAAACTGAATTTTGTGTATAGATGGTAGATTCTGTAAGCAACCATAGGTAGGTAGCACGTTCACGTGCAAAATGTAACATAGATTAAAGCAAAGTTTAGATTTAGATTAAAATCTTGTTATATAAATTTATATAGTATACTATAATATATATAGTGGATGTATAAGTAATAAACCATTCGCAGTGCTAACACAGTCAATAGAACACATGGTTTGTATTCCGAGAGCCCAAGGAGCCTAAACATCAATGATCTTATGCTCCAGGTCGACCCAAACATTGCTCTTCTCAGGCGGTTTCTGCAGTGGCAGTGGCACCTGTTGTAGCTCGCTCAAAAATTGCCCTATTGCTTGATAGTACCTGAAATTGAAAGCAATTCAACGATAGCCGAAACGAAAGCAAAAGCCGCTCCATACCCATCCACTATCCAGGTGTCGTTATGCGACCCCCCAGGGAACTCGAGCAGACGCTTCAAATCACTGCCACATTTGGTATACAAGGCACGCATCATACGCGGTGGCACTAGGTTATCCGCAAGGCCCGATATGAACAGAAATGGAACCGAACACTTGCTGATCTTATTCAGAGAATGATACTATAAATGGAAGGAGAAATGAGCATTCAGAAGAGCAGGAGCATTTTATAACTAATGTGGAGAACTCAACTCACCTTATTCTTATAGAGTAGATTTGGTATATACTTCACAGACGGATGTACCAGCTCCACAGCCATTTCGGGTATGCTGCTGAACGTGTTCTCCACGATAGCGCACATCAGTTTCTGTCCGTAGACGGCATCAGCGGCGACATCGACGACGACGGCACCACCAAGGGAACGCCCAAACAGGATCAGTTGAGAGTGATCCAGATCATGGCGTGTGTGGAGATAGTCAATGGCAGCCCGAGCATCTGTGACCAAGCCGCGTTCCGTGGGCACGCCAGTGGACAGGCCATAGCCTCGATACTCCACCATTAGGATGTTGCAATGAAGATGGTGATAAATGCCCCAAACCTGAAAGAAGAGAAGATGACTTGAACGGAAGTAGATATGAATGAATTGACTTAGACTTACATTTTGTAACCGATGTCCCATGTTGCCAGCATTGCCATGGAAGTAAAGCAATGTTGGAACCGTTTTGCAGCGCTCCTCCGGTTGGCTTATCCAAAAGGCGTGCAACGTAACATCGTCGGGCGTGTTGATGCTGACTGTGATGTGCGGCAAGTTGTGCATCGTCGGAATGGGTATGTAAATGCGGGAGTTGGTGGGCAAATCCGGATGATACAGGAGCAGGTCTTGGGCGTAGTAGAATATCACTGCAACAAAACAACTATAATTGGATAATGCTCACTTTACATTAATTGTATATTGATACGTACGCAGCAGAATAGAAGCAAAAAGCAAAAAAGTCATGTAACCCCCGTAAAAGTAGTAGAATATAAAGCATAACAGGAACGCTGCGACTATGCCCACACCAACGCCTCGAGACTTGGGCAGAGCTATGCCCACTTCTTTCATATTGCGGTTTTTTCCAGCTACGCTACATGTCAAAATTGTCACATAAAGAAAACTTTAACACGAAAATTAACGATAAAAAAATTAGTTGATTTGGCCAACTCCAGTCGAGCAGCTGACTGAAACTATAATGGGTATTCATAGATATATCGAATCAAATTTTGAATTCCAGGGTTTCATTATGTGCAAAAGCTTGCAAACAAATGTTTACATACTCGAATTATGTGACACAAGTAACACACGTGGGCATCCAGATAATAGCATTTAATTATTGTGCTCGTTTATCAGAATAGTTTAAAGTTTAAATGATTTTAATTGGATATCGCAATTTGGCCATCCCTGAAAACAAAATATCGGTATACGGTGGAAGTGTGACCATATCTTTCGGTAAATTTCGGATCATTTATCGATAAGTACGATTTTCCAGCCCTGAAAACAAAATGGCGTAAGAAAGAAAGACGAAGACGACGTGATATTTTATGTGTTGAAAAAACTGCATTTAAAAACAAGTGGCTTGTCCAAGGACCACATAAACATTTGCCCAGCTAACGTATGAAAGTGTATTGCATGTATTTAATGAGCGCTATACGGCAACTCTGTGTGCTACCACAAAAATATAATGAGCCAGGTAAGTAGGCCTTGAAAAAGTAGTGACAGTGAACGTCGGTGTGTGTTTGAAAAGTGGGAAATAAAAATATGGAATTGGTATATTATTCTAAGCATGGCGGTTTAAATCAGTGTCAATCCGGTCGTCTAGTGAGTATTAACAAAAACAAAAGCAATATTTTCGAAATACATGCTCCGTGCTGTGGGTGTGGCTATACGCCTAGCCTGGGAGACAGCCCCCGTAGGAGCCCCTCGTTCAGAGACACCCTCACTTTGCTGTCGATTTGTGTAGCTGCAAGTGGGGCAATTGGCAAAAATGCAGTTTTTAACCATTATACCGATAATGTTTCACAGTTTTGACGATGCCAAACCATCCTCGAGGCTTTGACGTGGCAGTGAGAGTGGATTTTATGCGAATCCATTGGGTACCCATTTTCGCAAATTTTGTTTATATTTGACCATTTCGGTTTGTTTTCATCGAATCCGGCTATGAAAATCCTTCAAAATGTGTGCATTTTATTGTTTTTCGCTGTAAATTGAAAATTTTCATCGATTACGTAATCAAAATTTGTTGGGTGCAAAGTTTTTCCAACTGGATTTCCGACCATATTCCTTGGGTTTTAAGCCCGCCAAATGGTAGCCGGTAAACGAATTCCTCCAACTTTCCTCGAATTCAATCAAAAAATGTATTTCAAAAGTTTTTTACTGGAATAATACACATTTGTCGGTCATTTTGGAGGTTTCTTTTAGGCCAGATCGCGCCAGGAGACCCAAAACCCACTTGTTTTACAAGGATTTCCGCGTTCTTCCTCCCAGGATTAATATGTGTTGGTGACAGTCGCGTTTTTGCTGTGGTGTACTCCCAAGACCTCTCCATAAGCCTCCAAGGAAGCCACACAGTTTGCTGCTATTGTACTGCATTCCTTTCAATTCGAGCGTCTGAGCAGACTGAAGATTTCTGGACAGGATTAGCTCTATTAAAGCAAGTAGAATACCTTATAACCGACCTGTGTTCACTCGGTTTCGGCAAGAAGTGTCTGTGTCTGTCTGGATAAACATTAATTCTTAAGAACTGTGTGCATTTTTGGTACAAATTTGCCATTCCAATCTTGGGGCCAAGGTCTGGAGAGGATTTGGTGGTCAGACAACTGCATGTTACGCTCTAAACTGTAGCTTGTGCGTGGGCTATGGACTAGAAGTGCAATCTGAGGGGTAGCTTGCGAATCTCTAATTGTTTAATGTGCTATTTGTGAAGAAAGGGAGCAGGCCAGAGAAGTTCTCGGCAGGATTAGTGGGTTAATCCCGTCCTAGTCTGTGGTTCCTCACGGCGTTTCTTCATAGCTATCAGCATGTGTGTCGTGTCGGTTGATTTGCTAACTATTTTGTACTCTGTTCCTGCTTGTCTTTAGGCACTCAATGAATCGGCGAATAGTATTGGCTCAGACGAACAAGATGACCCCCGTGAAGAGGCAAACGGCACGGACAACAGCGGCAGTGGCAGCGGCAGTTGCTCCTCCGGATCCGACTCAGATTCGGATAGTTCCTCGGGAAATTCCAGCGATGGACGAAGCTCTCCGGAGCCGGATGTCAAACCATCAAGCACATCGGTGGCGGGTTTTCCACCAACTGCAGCTGCTGCACAGGCGGACAGTAAGACGAATGGCTTCACAGATGATCAGGAGGAGAGTTCCAGTGGCGGATCAAGTGGCAGCGACTCCGATTCGGAGCCGGACGAAACAGGAGCGGGAGGAGACCAGACAGCAACTGGCGGGAAGCTCAGCGCGAACACGAGCACGAGCACCGCCAACAGCAGCAGTTCATCAAAGCCACAGCAGGGCGAGGAGGACGACGACGATGATGACGATGACGACGACGAAGAGACTGAAAATGCACAGCAACAGAAGGAGCAAGAGACGGCGGCTGGCAGTGAGGCCTCTGCCGATGATGATGATGATGCCAGTGACAGTTCTCCAAACGCATCGCCCACATCCTCAAGCAGCAGCAGCGTAAGTCGGGGCTTGTACACACAAAATGTTCCTTCTGTAGTTTCTTGAATATTTCTCTTGTGCCTAATCCCCACAGGAGGATGAGGAGGAGGACTACAGACCCAAACGAACGCGCCAGGCGCGCAAGCCCCCAACCGCCGCACCTGATAAATCAAAGCGAGCGCCGGCACCCAAGAAGAAAAAGAAAACGTACGATTTTGGCCAGATTCGGGATCTATTTTGGGAGAAAATATTACTTCTTTCGTTTGTCCTTTCAGCTGGGACTCGGACGAAAGCGATGAGAGCGACGAGAGCGATGAAGAGTCGTCCGCCCAGAGGCGCAGACCGGCGACATCCACTACCTCTAGGAACAAACCAGTGCCACAGCAGCTCCAGCAGCAGCGACGTCGGGTAAAGTCCTTCAGCTCCGAGGACAGCGACGATGATGATGCCAGCAAGCGGTACAATAATTCGCAGTTGTATTTCCTGCAGAATTTATTTAATTTTTCCCTGTTTTATGTAGGTGCGCCACGCGTCGGACTGGAGCCGCGGTAAGCTACAAGGAAGCATCTGAAGACGAGGCCACCGACTCGGAGGATCTGCTGGAGTGCGAATACGATGAGACCCAGGCGGCGGCTTCAGCGGCCGCTGCCGTGGAAGATGAGAAATGTGAGACCATTGAACGGATCCTTGCACAACGGATGGGCAGAAGGGGATGCACGGGCAACAAGACCACGATATATGCCATGGAAGATACCCATGCGAAAGGGGAGGAGGAGGTGGAAAAGGTGGCAGAGGCGGAGGAAGATGTATCAAAGGAGGAGGAGGAAGAGCAATATCTGATCAAGTGGAAGGGCTGGTCGCATATCCACAACACGTGGGAGTCGGAGCGTACGCTGCGCGATATGAAGGCCAAGGGCATGAAGAAATTGGATAACTTCATCAAGAAGGAACAGGAGACTGCCTACTGGCGCCGCTATGCGGGCCCCGAAGACATCGATTACTTTGAGTGTCAGCTGGAGCTGCAGCACGAGCTGCTCAAGTCATACAACAACGTGGACAGGATCATTGCGAAGGGATCCAAGCCAGATGTCGGTACCGACGAGTTCCTATGCAAATGGCAATCGTTGCCCTACGCCGAGGCTACCTGGGAGGATGCAACACTGGTGCTGCGCAAGTGGCAGCGCTGTGCCGAGCAGTTCCATGACAGGGAGTCCTCCAAGTGCACACCATCGCGTCACTGCCGCGTCCTCAAGTATCGTCCCAAGTTCTCGCGCATAAAGAATCAGCCCGACTACCTGGTGGCGGGTCTGGTGCTCAGGGACTATCAGATGGACGGTCTCAATTGGCTGCTGCACTCGTGGTGCAAAGAGAACTCTGTCATTCTGGCCGACGAGATGGGTCTGGGCAAGACAATACAGACGATATGCTTCCTCTACTCCCTGTTCAAGGTGCATCACCTGTACGGGCCATTCCTCTGTGTGGTGCCGCTCAGCACGATGACTGCCTGGCAGCGGGAGTTTGATCTGTGGGCGCCGGACATGAATGTGGTGACCTATCTGGGGGACATCAAGTCGCGCGAGATGATCCAGCAGTACGAATGGCAATTTGAGGGCTCCAAAAGACTGAAATTCAACTGCATCCTGACCACATATGAGATTGTCCTCAAGGACAAGCAGTTTCTGGGCACCCTGCAGTGGGCAGCGTTGTTGGTGGATGAGGCGCATCGCCTCAAGAACGACGACTCGCTGCTGTACAAGTCGCTCAAGGAGTTCGACACAAATCATCGACTGCTGATCACGGGCACGCCCTTGCAGAACTCCCTGAAGGAGCTGTGGGCTCTGCTGCACTTCATCATGCCCGAGAAGTTCGACACGTGGGACAACTTTGAACTGCAGCACGGCAATGCCGAGGACAAGGGCTACACTCGACTGCACCAGCAGCTGGAGCCGTACATCCTGAGGCGGGTGAAGAAGGATGTGGAAAAGTCGCTGCCAGCCAAAGTGGAACAGATCCTGAGGGTCGAGATGACCTCGTTGCAGAAGCAATACTACAAATGGATTCTCACCAAGAACTTTGATGCGCTACGGAAGGGCAAGAAGGGCTCCACCTCCACCTTCCTGAACATAGTCATTGAGCTGAAGAAGTGCTGCAATCACGCGGCCTTGATCAGGCCCTCGGAATTTGAGCTGATGGGCCTGCAGCAGGACGAGGCCTTGCAGACGCTGCTCAAGGGTTCGGGCAAGCTGGTGTTATTGGACAAGCTGCTGTGCCGACTGAAGGAGACGGGCCATCGGGTGCTCATATTCTCGCAAATGGTACGCATGCTGGACGTCCTGGCCGATTACCTCCAGAAGCGACACTTTCCCTTTCAGCGCCTCGATGGCAGCATCAAGGGGGAGATGCGTCGCCAGGCGCTCGACCATTTCAATGCCGAGGGCAGTCAGGACTTTTGCTTTCTCCTGTCCACTAGGGCAGGCGGCCTGGGCATCAATCTGGCCACAGCCGACACAGTCATTATTTTCGACTCGGACTGGAATCCCCAGAACGATCTGCAGGCCCAGGCCCGAGCCCATCGCATTGGCCAAAAGAATCAAGTGAATATCTATCGCCTGGTCACGGCCAGATCCGTGGAGGAGCAAATTGTGGAGCGGGCAAAGCAGAAGATGGTCCTAGACCATCTCGTCATCCAGCGGATGGACACAACAGGTCGCACGGTGCTCGATAAAAGTGGCAACGGCCACTCGTCGAACTCCAATCCGTTCAACAAGGATGATCTCTCAGCCATACTGAAGTTTGGCGCCGAGGAGTTGTTCAAGGACGAGCCAGAGCACGACGAACATGAACTGGTTTGTGACATTGATGAGATTCTGCGGCGGGCTGAGACCCGGAACGATGATCCGGAGATGCCGGGCGATGATCTTCTGTCTGCCTTCAAGGTGGCCAGCATAATGGCCTTTGAGGAGGAGCCGAGTGAATCGAACAAACCAGATGTGGACGCCGGCAACGATGCGGAGGACGACAGCAAGGACTGGGATGACATTATTCCGGAGGGCTTTCGCAAGGTCATCGAGGATCAGGAGAAGGCCAAAGAAATTGAGGATCTCTATCTCCCACCCAGAAGAAAAACGGCGGCGGCCAATAAAAACGATTCCAAGCGTGGAGCCGGCGGCAAGGGAGGACGGTCGAAGCAGGCGGACGACTCTGCAGACT
This sequence comes from Drosophila algonquin, assembly GCA_035041765.1. Classification (NCBI taxonomy): domain Eukaryota; kingdom Metazoa; phylum Arthropoda; class Insecta; order Diptera; family Drosophilidae; genus Drosophila; species Drosophila algonquin. Next base: position 693,235 of record JAWNKY010000495.1, on the reverse strand, counting down.
CCGAGTACGAGCTGGGCTCCGACGCAAGCGGTGATGAGGGTCGTCCCCGCAAGCGTGGACGTCCCACAATGAAGGAGAAAATCACTGGCTTCACCGATGCCGAGCTGCGTCGCTTTATTCGCAGCTACAAGAAATTCCCCGCCCCACTGCACCGCCTGGAGGCCATTGCGGGTGATGCAGAGCTGCAGGAGAAGCCCCTGGCAGAGCTGAAGAGACTCGGCGAAATGCTGCACGACCGGTGCGTCCAGTTCCTAGACGAGCATAAGGAGGAAGAGCTTAAGACTGTGCCGGACGACACGCCGGGGGCCAAGCAGCGGCGCGCACGGGCCACCTACTCTGTGAAGATCGGGGGCGTCTCCTTCAATGCCAAAAAGCTGCTGACCTCCGAACAAGAGCTGCAGCCCCTCAACGAGATCATACCCAGTGCGGCGGCGGAGAGGCAGCATTGGACCTTCAACATCAAGACGAGGGCGCCCGTCTTTGATGTGGAATGGGGCAACGAGGAGGACACCAAACTGCTGTGCGGCATTTATCAGTATGGGATCGGGTCGTGGGAGCAAATGAAGCTGGATCCCACCCTGAAGCTCACCGACAAGATCCTGCTGAACGACACCCGCAAGCCGCAGGCCAAACAGCTTCAGACCCGGGCCGAGTACCTGCTCAAGATCATCAAAAAGAATGTGGAGCTGACGAAGAAGGGCAGTCAGAAGCGCCAGCGACGGCCCCGAGCTGCGCGAAACAACGCCGAGTCGAAGGCCAACAGCAACTTCAACAACCATGGCACCACAACTAACGCTATTACCGATAGCAAGGCTGTGGGCGAGGCCGAGGAAACTGTTGACGGGGTTCGGGGGGCACTGGATATTAGTTCCAGCCACTTGGATCCCTCCTCCACAGCTTCGCCGCACCTGACTCCAGCCTCTGAAGTGGCTGGCGGCGGCACGGCTCAGAAGACCAAAAAATCCAAGGCCAGGTCGAAGAAGACTAGCGCCTCGGACAACAATGGCAACAAGCCCATGCACTTTACGGCCAACAACGAGCCGCGGGCCTTGGAGGTCTTGGGCGATTTAGATCCGAGCATTTTCAACGAATGTAAGGAGAAGATGCGTCCAGTCAAGAAGGCGTTGAAAGCACTGGATCAACCCGATTTGACTCTGTCCGATCAGGATCAGCTGCAGCATACGAGGGACTGTCTGCTCCAGATCGGAAGGCAGATCGATGTGTGTCTGCAGCCGTATGGCGAGTCGGAGAAGAAGGAGTGGCGCAGCAATCTGTGGTACTTTGTGTCCAAGTTCACGGAGCTGGATGCCAAGCATCTTTTCAAGATCTATAAGCATGCCCTCAAGCAGCAACTCAGCCGTGAGTCGGGTGGCAAGGGAAAGAGCAGAGCTAGCTCCAAGGAGGATTCAGTCAGTCCCAACAAGAGCCGACGCAATGGTCTTCCAGCGGAAAAGGACAAAGACAGGGAGCGGGACAAGAGCGGCAAGAAGAAGCGGAAAGATAAGGACAAGGATAGTGCGGGCCAGTCGCGCTACTCGGATGGCGGGACCCCCTCTTCGGGTCGCTTTTCAAACGACTCACCCCTCAAAAGGAAGCGGGATGAGAACGATGTGGACGGGGGCAGCAGCGGCATCGTTGGGGGCGGCATCAGCGACCATCTCAAGTCCATGTCCTTCAAGCGCCTGAACATGGACCGCCACGAGGAGCGTAAGAAGCATCATCGCAGCAGCGAATACTACGGCAGCAGTGGAGCTGCTCCGCCGGGCAGCTACGAAGGCAGCAGCAGTGCTCGCCGAGCGGGCCTGAACTCTCCATCTACGCCGAATAGCCGCAGTGCTCGTGGTGGAGGTGGTTACGAGGCACCTCCTGCGCCGTCTGGCTATGCGACGGAACTGGAGCGTTGGCACGCCAGAGAACGGTAATACACGCACAGCGGAAAATTCACATTCAATTGGAGAGTTTTTCATAACGGAAATGCCTCCCCTCCATTGCAGGTACAGCTTGGAGTATAAGCGCGATCGCTATGAAGTCGGTTATCCTCGCAGCGGCGGACCTCCCGGGGGCTACCATCGGGATCACCGCGAACGTGATCGCGACCGTCGTCCCGATAAGCGAAGGTATGCATCGCCATTCTCATCTAGCCATTCACTTTGTTATACAGATTTTACGTTTATTCGCTTATCTTTGCAGATACCCTCCTCACCTGCCGCCGCACGCCTACCCCAACCACTATCTGCCGCCCAACTATTATATGCCGAATGGCCTCGCGTCCGCTCTACCTCCCCCGGCCGGATACCGCAGCGATCCGCGCGGGTATCCCATGATGCCACGCGACTATCCAGCCGATTATCGGCGCAGTGACTACGAGCGACGTACGCAGACGTGAGAATCGCCAAAGCGGCGTCCATTGTACATAAAACTAGCACTAGCAACACGAGTAGATTTAAGCATCTGTGGCCACAACACAAACAAATCATATAGGAAGCAGCCTCCATACAATACAGGCACACAGCATAGCATAGCGTACGGATATGTAAGAGTAATGCCTATCTATCAGTTTATCTATTTAGTTTATATGTAACCAACGCAACCTATCGTCACATCCGATCGCACAGTGCATCGTCCATATGGTCGTGTCATGAATGGGGCAATACCAATAATTCTGTGTAATCATAGGCTTTAATATTATATTTTATTTTATTAATTGAATTTCAATAATATTCTACTGTGTACAGCTGATTATGAAAGCTTGCTTGAAAGCTAGCTGTGGGATGGTGTGGTGTACGCCCAACAAACCAAGTCTTTTGAAAGCTTTTAAACAACAAATTCTCACTATATTTATATATCCATATATATATGTACTATAAACAAAAGCAATTTGACGGGAAGCGTTGAAGGAATCACGATCATTAAGTTTTAAGAGAACTAAGAAAAAAATAAGGAATTGTTTTATGTGTATAATGCATTGCAACTTTTATATACAATACCACATAGAGATACTGATTGAATAATTGAATGAGAAGGAAAATCTAATATAGTTAACTTTAAAGCAATTAATATTAATAATGTAATAATACACAAATTACGTTGTAGTTGTCTGAGAAATCGTAAAACATGTACATCAATAAATTATAAACAATATTCATAAATTCTATGAATCAATTTAATATAACTCGATCCCGATATCTATTTTTCTAAGTAAGTATTACTACGAAAATGAACAACTTCCTTGAAATAGCTTTGAAACAAAGAGAATAGTTTCTGTATTCATTGGTACCTGAGCAACAGCTGGGTTCGTCTTTGAGCAGCAAGTATATTTCATTGAATTAAGTATTTAACTAATTAAGAAAACTACACATTACTGTCGCGCAAGACGAGATTTACCCAACTCATCGATTTGAGTAAAAGCCTTTTATGAAAACGGTTCAGTAATATACAAAATTCAAACTGTTAGTATGACCGTATAAATCGCGAATTGTGCAACTCTGCAGAAAACAGCTGTGAACAGCTGGCTGACCTGAACCAGGAAATCTGAATTAAATACAATCCAGACTATATCTTTATATTTCCTACGATGGACACTGAACTTGATGGATCGGAACTGGGAACCAAAGATTATTGGGAATCGAGCTATACGCGTGAAATTGGAAACTATAAAAGTCACGGAGATGTGGGTGAAATATGGTTCGACGAGGATTCGCAGCAACGTGTTGTAGACTGGCTTCTGCAGCAAGACCAAGTCGACAAACAAACTGCACGTGTGCTCGACTTGGGCTGCGGCAATGGGATGTTTCTCGTGGCCTTGGCAAACGAAGGTTACGCCCAACTGGCGGGTGTGGACTACTCTCCAAAAGCAATTGAGCTGGCCAGGACAATTGCCAAGGACAATGATCTGAATATTAGCTATGATGTGGCGGACTTGACTGTACCCCAGACGGACTTGGGAAAATACAATGTTGTGCATGATAAAGGAACCTATGATGCCGTAAGTCTCTGTCCCGACAACTCCAAGGAGAAGCGCTCACTATATCTCGCGACAGTGGAGCACTTGTTGCATGACAACGACAGTCTATTTATTATTACATCCTGCAATTGGACAGAGGACGAGTTGGTTCTAAGCTTTGCTGACAAATTTGTTAAATACCACACAATTCCAACTCCGACCTTTAAATTTGGGGGCAAGGTGGGCAGTGTAGTAACGTCTGTAGTATTTAAGAAACGTTGAAATTGTATGCTTCGGGCAATGTAAAATTCATCAACTCTCATAAACGTTCTGTGCCCAATAGTTGATTCTGTCAACTTGGATTAGATTAGATTAGAAAAATTTGAGCCAAGTCTACAATCAATCTATAATCAATTTATTCAAGGCCCAAAGACATACATTTTAAAAAATAAACAAAATAAAAATGAAAGTCAAATATGTTTTTCTATAAATATACATGCATTCCATGCCTTATACAATATTAAAATCCATAGATGCTACTATTTACGTCGAATGGGTGTGCCAATTGGAATGACTTGACTGAATGGAATAGCTTGCTCCTCAGCAAAGGCTAGAAAGTCCATGCCATAATGTAGGATAAGCGTAGTGAGCATGGCCACATCCGCCTCCGCTTGGTGTGCATTATTTCGTGGCTGATTCAATTCTCTTTCATACAGTGATCCCAAATTGTACCTGCCTTTTGGTGGATAACGTTTCTTTTCAGCACACTTGAGGCCGCTGAATAGTTGGCGACGAGAATGCAATGTTCGCTTAAGTGGTGGCGACTCCTCCAATTCATCATCCTCGCTCTCTGACATTTGTCTACGCTTTGAAGCAGTTTCTGTGGGGGTCAGAATTGGACGTTTTGGTGTGGTTTCATTCATAATCCTCCAGTCAGGCTCCTTAATGGGTTCAGTTTCCTCCACTTGTCCACTCACGGACGCTTCCAGTGTATCTTCGTCGTTCTCCGACATTTGCCTACGCTTTGAAGCTGTTTCTGTGGGGGTCAGGATTGGGCCGATTAAATCTTTCATAAACAAATTATAGAATTCCGTGGACATGGTCACACTTTGTACAATGGTCTGCTTTTCATCAATCTCCAAAAAAGCACGCAGTGAGTCGACGCAAGACACGGTAGCCGGAAACTCTAGATTTAAGTTAGCAAAGGCTTTCCTTATAATAGGAAAATCAAAATGCCAGCCATTGTGAGCCACTAAACAAACCGGAGATGGCAAATGCTTCAAAAAGTTAAGGATCATTTGGCCAGAGTTCTGGTCTAGCTTGGATTCGCGTTCCAGTATGTAGTTGTTTAGCCCTGGAATAAGGGGCGATAAGGTGTTCGTGAAGCATCCTCCATTTAAATCAGTGGGAATCTTGTGAAATTACAAACCTGTAAGTCTTTCTGACTCCGGATGCACCATCATAGACGCTTGAAATAGCACATTCAACTTGTGTAATACGCGGGGCAATTTGGGTAACGATGGTCCGTCCACTTCTTCCTCCCCAGATCCTTCCACTTCTTCCTTTTCCTGGCCATTTTGCTTCAGGAGAGCTGCGTCAAATGCATAAATACACAGCTCCGTAATGCCCACCCGATTATAGTTGAGCTCCGGCAAATTGGTTGTCTCTATATCCAATACAGCGAATGTGGAAATTTTAGGCTGATTTAGCTGATCTTCGTACTGCTCCCCATCATTGGAATTGTTTGACGGCATTGAAAGTATCACTCGAAAAATATATTTTTTTCTTTGTTTTAAATAAATAAACACGTCGTTTATAAACACTGAAAGTGACTCAAAAATAGTGTGGCCAGACAGAAAATGAGTCAAAATAATTGTTAAATTGATAAGATTGTACTACGGCACTTTGTTTAACTTTTTGTCGTTTAAAACATAACGGACATTGATTGTATTAACAGTTAATTTAATTGAAATATAGAGTGTCACATGAAACTAACTACTGCTTTTTTAAGAACTTGATAAATGAATTGACTAATTTTTCAATAATAATGCTTCTAATAAAATGACATGTTTGCATCCATCAACGATCTAACAGAATTCATTTTCTGCTGACTTAGCAGACTTAGACTTAGCCGTTCAATGGTTGATATATAGACTCGATGTTGCACACTCTGGCGCTTGAATAGACAACATTTCACCAATCTGAGTCAGATCTCGACTACTCAAGCGAGCAGTTGGTTGAATATTCTGCGAAAAATGTGTTGTATTGCATTGTATTCGTGTATTGTTGTATTTATATTGGGTTTATTCTCGCCGAGATCTCTGGCCAACAGTTTGGTGAGTACATCAGCGTCAGAGATGTAATAGACAGCGAAAATATCCAATAACATAATCACAGATGGAACCAAATCCTGGCTGCACTGACTTCTGCATCAAATCTATCAAATCAGTCTTGGATCAGCAGCTTACGATGGAGCTGAAGATGAAAAACATTGAGAATAATTTGAGAAAGCAACAAATCTTGGCTGAAAATCGAATGAATCATCAGGACAAACTGGAGAACAGACAAAAACTAGAGGCAATCGAATCCAGACTAAAAAAAAATGAGGATACCTCATCGACGCAATTGCAAAGACTAGAAAGTGTAGAACATAAATTACTTGAACGCCAAAAGATAGATAATTCTGGCGAGAATGGGCTGTTGGAAATTATCGAAAGAGTCAAACAACACTTGTCAGACCAGCAGGAAAGAAACTATTTTGATATAGGCAGGTTGAGCGAAAGACTGGGTGGACTAGAGAAGAAGATCACAGAGCAGCAGGAGAGGGCTGCTTCGGACGAAAGCTCAGTCGCCGAGAGACTTGAGAAATTAGAAGGCAAACAGCGACAGCTGGCTTTGGGTGCTCAGCAGATGCTTGAGAGATTAAGACAAATAGAAAAGGAGATCGCAGTAGAACATGCGAAAAGACAACTCGCTTTTTTAGCACAGCAAGGCAAGAATGCTTCTTATCTAGACAAGTATCTGGATAGACTAACTCTAATAGAGAAACCGTTCTTAGAACGAGAAGAAAAGGTTTCTTCTAACGAAACTACAGTTGCCGCCGCTGAAGCCGCCGCGTTAAGGGAGAGATTTGACAAATTAGAAAAAGACTTTACCTACAGACAACAAAATATCGAGTTGGATTTGAATAAGTCGGCAAAGGTGCTGGACAAGGTAAAGAATCAGTTAACAGATCATCAAACGAGGCTTGAAAATGAATCAAAGAAACTGTCGGACTCACAGACAAAGCTGTTTAAGTTCCAGGATCAATTGACGAATCAACTGAAAACAACAGAAATCAACAATAAAGCCATTCAGGAGTCTGAGTCCAAATTAAAAACACTGTGGAAGAACAGATTCTACACGGTTCAGAAAAATGGCTCGGAGGGCAGTAAGCTGACAGAGGTGGTGAAGGCGCTCCAAAATCAGTTTGCAGGCCATCAATCAAAGCTTGAAAATGAGGCAAAGAAACTGTTCAAGCTACAGGATGAATTGAAGAATCAACAAAATAAAATATCTTCCCATGAGGCATCCATAAAGGAGTCAGAGTCCAAATTAAAAACATTGTGGACGAACCGGCAGGTAATGTTTCAGAAACTAGGCTCAAAATATTATTATTTTGAGAGGAATGAGAAACTAAACTGGACAGATGCTGGGGATAGATGCCAAGAGCTGGGAAGCCACCTGGCTAGCCTGCAAGATCAGCAGGAGTTCGATTTAGTGACAAAAGATTTATACGACGCTTTCTACTACTGGGTGGATATCAATGATATTGAAACAGAAGGGGTATACATGTCTAGTACTACTGGGAAGGTGGCAAGTTTCTTGAAATGGAGACAAACCCCAGATAATTGGAATGGCGATGAAGATTGCGTGGAGCTGGCATATGACAGTAAGGCAGACGCAATGGGAATGAACGATATACATTGCTCGGAAAAACACATGTACATTTGCGAAAAGTAATCGGATGTGGTGGGTTGGGAGGGTACTCCCCCATCTTTAATTATTATTATAACTTTGCTCTAAGTGGGCCAATTGTTTTCACTCAAGAGCACTTAATGAATCTCAAATATGAAATCATCTAATAGTAACTTTTGTCGTTTCTTGTAAATGAAGTTTTTAGTTTTATTAGCTCAAGAACGATTGTTAATAGACTTGTAACATTTAAGTACAGATCAGCTGTACAAACAAAGTATTCTATTCTAATCGTAGTATAGTGTGCATATTAATACTTGAAGGATTTGAAATCCTTTCGTGTCAGGAGCTACAAGAATTAAACGCATATGTTTGTGGTTTCATGGCACGCGGATGTTACGAGAATGGTTAATTTAATGATCGGCCGCAGACTTTGCATCTTCCGTTTTAGTTTCTTCCCGGGCACGTCTGAACGAGAACTCCATGTAGTCACTGCGCGTGGCTGCCTCGTACTCCTGCACGAGGCTGTCAACTGTCTCACGGGATTCATCCAGCTCGTTGAGATCGTCTTTGAAGATGTCTTCGCGTCGAAATTGATCAAGGAAAGCGCCTCGTTTGCGTAGCTTGTCATATTGACTGAGGGCCCGCTCAAATAGCGAACAGATGCTAGTATGGTTGGCCAACATCAGGCCAGAGACGCGGTGGTTGCTTTGAACGTAGGGCGAAGAGCGGGACAAGGCCACCTGGATGGAGGTTGGTCCCCAGGGTATAAACTGCGCCATCTTTCGATCACGAATGCGCTGCAGAGACTTGTGCACTTGGCTAGGATCTACCTCGCCCTGGATAATGTTAAGAATAGATATGTAGCAATGATGATTTGTCTTGTCAGGGCCAGTGGACACCATCATGTTTTTGGGCTGTAGCAGACGACGCATTACATCTAAGACGGTTGTTTTGCGAATATTGACCGTTGGCTGCTTGTTATCATCCGAGCTGCTAGTCAGAGGCGTGTAGCCCGTCATAAGGAAATGCAACTGGGGTGTGGGTATCAAGGGCGCCATAAGCCCGAGCAGATTGTTGTTCATATACGACGGGTAACGCAGTGTTGTAGTGCTCACGCTCATAATGTTGGATACCAAATTGTTTATTTGCGAGAAGCTGGGATTCTGGATATGCAAACGGTCGCAAGCTATGCGATTAAGGGCCGTGTTGTCCAGGACGACGACACTATCCGCAGCACTGGTTAGACGTCTCAGTGTCAGCAATGAGTTGTACGGCTGAACAACGACATCGCTTATCTCATCCTGATTGGGAAACACACTGAAAGTCTGTATGAGTTTCTTGGGATACCGATCTGCCAGACGCTCCATGATAAACGACCCCATGCCAGAGCCAGTACCACCGGCAATGGAATGACAAAGTATGAATCCTTCAAGGGAATCACTTCCATCGGCTTCTCTGTCGATTATGTCAAATATTTCCTCCTGCAACTTTTCACCCTGACTATAGCCAGAAGCCCAATTATTTCCAGCCCCGCCACCGTGCTTCGATAAATAAACGTTCTCGGGATTGTAGAGCTGCGGGAAATCAAGTCATTCAGCTCCTGACTTTGTAATCGCTTTGGTCCATACTTTACCTTTGCATATGGAGAGGCCATTATTGTGTTGATCACCCTGGGCTCCAAGTCAAGAAGCACCGCACGCGGTATGTAGTGATCATCGTCAGCCTGGTAGAAGAATACATCTTTGCGGTCCATGCCTTCGGTAGCGAAGTCCTCTAGAACGCCGCTTGGCGAAATTCCATGTTCCAGGCAAAGGCGCTTCCAAAACTCGAAGCCAACTGCCCAGTGAGTTTATTTAATTTCAATGTGCATAATTATTTTAATTATGTTACTCACTTTGATTGCCGCATTGCCCCAGTTGCAAAGTAATTATTTCGCTTGGCATTTTTATATACAAACGCAAACGCAAGCGTCTAAATCACAGTATGTCCTTTCTTCTTTAAAATGTCCAGCTGTATCCACGCTACGTAAAGGTTCTGTACCCGTACAGCAAATTTTTTGCTCTTAAAAATTAAACTACAACATGCACGAACGCACAAGTAATGACATTAAAAAAATTATTTAAACAATTCGCACAGCAGGTTCGCGGTGATAGAGCATTAGTAATTAGTGCTGGGTAACGATCTCATATCCCCTAATAGTGTAAGGTGACCAAATCGCGCGGGTCGGTCAATATACATCATATGGTGTTCAGATGTGAGATGGCCTTGAAGTAAATTTCCCCTGCAATGCTAAAATTAATTTTGAGTCAAATAAATACAGTTTATAACTATATAACTATAACTATTTTTTTTCCATTCCGCATATCGTGAATCTTATCTTTGTGACGTCACACAGGAGTTGAAATCGTTTCACCCTGTGTCACTCCTCACATTCGCGGCTTGAGATTTTGACGTATCTCTCAACACTACCTCCGGCTTCTTGCAGAAATAGTGGCGTCGTTGCCCGCGCAGAGTTTTTTTTGGTGTCCGTACAAGATATCAATTTTTTTCGTTTATAAAAAAAATACACAAATATAATATAATAAAATGCCCCGTTCAAAGGCCACAAAAAAAAAAGTGGAGGAGGTGCTAGAGCTCACTGATGCTACAACAAATGGAAGCGGCGTAGACGAAAACGCCGGTATTATAGATGCTGATGCCAAAGTGCTGACGAAGGGGAAGCCACGCGCAAAAAAAACCTCCAAGAAAACTGCAGCCGAAGACCCAGAACCAGACCAGACCGATGAAAACTCGAAGCCATCCGCTGCTCGTGGCGGTAGGAAAAAGCAGGAAAAAAGCAAGGAGGAAGAGGAGAACGGAAAAGTGCCAAAGGCTCCGAAAGCACGTCCTCCGAAGGCAAGTAGCGAGCCGGATGTTAACGAGGATACTGCGCCAAAATCTAGCAAAGCAGTCAAGTCTCGGGCCAAAAAAGAAATACAGCCTGCTGTTGAAGAAGAGGACGAACCAGCACCATCCAAGGGACGCGCCAAGAGAGGAAAAGCGACAGCTGTCGAGGAATCGGCTCTGAAGGAAACAAAAGCACGGGGACGTAAGAGGAAAGACCCTTCAGAAGACGCTAATGCAGTGGTAGAAGAAGCAGAACCGCCAAAACAACGTGCTAAAAAAGAACAACCACCCTTGATCGCGCCAGAGCCAGCGCAGAAGGGAAAGGAAAATAAAACTGAGACAACATCCAAACGGGCTCGAGTTCACAAGCGACTGGCAGATTCGGAAATTGCCGAGGTTCTTGATGAAGAAGAAGACTCGGTTCCAGAGCCGCCAAAGGCTACTAATAAGCGAACTAAGAAAGCGAAGGCGGGTGAAAACGGTGTCCAAGCTGAGCCTGTGCCTGTAGGAGATTCGAAGACTTCGGAGCCCACAGAGGAAGCAAAGGCAGATGCTGTTCCCACGAAGGCCAACAAGCGAACTAAAAAAGCAAAAGAAACCGAAGCTGTGCTGCAAACGGAGCCTACGGAGCCATCAAAGCCAACTAAGCAGAAGGCCAAAAAGGAAGCCAAGGAGGAATCCGAACCAACTACCAGCAAAAAACGGGCTCAAAAGGGCTCCGCTAAAAGGGAGATCGAGGAGTTAGCAGAGCCTGCTGAAAGCAAGCCAGGTTGGCGCGAACTAAATAGAATACTAATTTGCACACATTTTTTACCAGATTTAACTATTTTTCAGTTCGCGGTCGGAAAAAAGCTGCCACCAAATCGGATGCTGTTGAAGATGATTCGCTTGATGGGTCGAAAAGTATGTTGATGGAGCCCACCGGATGCGGTGCCGGTGCAGTATTGAAAAGCTTGCACAACGTGCTCAACTTTTGTTTTCCAGCATCCAAGGCCAAGAAGGTGGAGAAGGCAGGAGAGGGCAAAGTAAATTTGGATAAATCTGACTTTGCCCTGCCGGCTGAAAAGGTATACAATTTAAAAATCTCCAGCTGGAACGTGGCTGGACTAAGGGCATGGCTCAAAAAGGACGGTCTTCAGAGTTTGGCTCTCGAGGAGCCAGACATATTTTGTCTGCAAGTAAGTTCGCGCCGAACGCCATTGGCAGCACGTTATTAACCACAACACCATTTTTGTTGAAGGAAACCAAGTGTTCAAATGAGCAACTGCCTGAAGAAGTGACCCACGTGCCGGGCTACCACCCCTACTGGTTGTGCATGCCGGGCGGCTATGCTGGGGTGGCCATATACAGCAAAATTATGCCCATTAATGTCGAGTACGGCATTGGAAACGAGGAGTTCGATGATGTGGGACGCATGATAACCGCGGAGTATGAAAAGTTCTATTTGATAAATGTCTATGTCCCCAATTCGGGTCGCAAGCTGGTTAACTTGGAGGCCCGCATGCGTTGGGAGAAACTGTTCCAGTCCTATGTGAAGAAGCTCGACGGTTTGAAGGCGGTCGTCATCTGTGGGGACATGAATGTGTCCCATAAAGAAATCGATTTGGAAAATCCCAAGACGAACACCAAAAATGCTGGCTTCACCAAAGAAGAGCGCGACAAGATGACTGAGCTGCTTGGCCTAGGATTCGTGGATACCTTCAGGCACTTGTATCCCGACCAAAAGGGAGCCTACACATACTGGACTTACATGTCCAACGCACGTGCTCGTAACGTAGGCTGGCGTCTCGACTACTGCATTGTCTCGGAACGATTTGTCTCGCGTATAGTGGACAATGTGATCCGAAAGCAACTCCTTGGCAGCGATCATTGCCCAATTACCGTATTCCTTAATATTTAGACGTAAGGCAAACATAATTTTTATTTATAGTGGCAAACTTTTTTCCACCCAATTTTTTATTGTTTTTACCTGTATGTTTTAAATTATTGGCATTGCGACGTTTTTCCTCATAAAATTGTACCGTCTGTTCTATTTTGTTATGTACGGCATACACCTTTGTATACATTTTTTGTTGTAGATCGACCAAGTTCGGTATTTAAATAAAATTACACAAAATAAATTCCTCTTACAAACAAAAAGTGTACATATTAAAAACTAGATTTGAAAATTGATAGAAAAGGTCTATCGATAAGTCGCTTGATAAACAGTCTATCGAAGTAGGAACATTTTATTGGAACCCGTGGAAAACCGTGACCTGTGATTTGGGCAGTCCAAAATGCACATCCCTAGCAGCGTGACCATTTATGGTATTTTAAATACCTTATGGAATTTTTTGAATGCAAAATTGTGCAAAAAGTATTTTAATTTGTCATGGTATATACTGGTATTTCTGAAGAACCAACATTTGCCCGGAATACTATATTATAATACTTTACTATAAGATAAAACAGGTATTCAAGTGTAGTCATACGACTTTTAGTAACGTATAGGCTACTATCGATATTTATGTGCGATAAGCAGAACGAACTCGGAGTTTTAAGAGTACCCCCAATGTTGTCATCGATACTATTGATGTTTCCGTATAAAATTTGGAGCAGCAATTGAATTTGAATTGAATTCAATCACTAAAGTAACCATACATATACCATAAATTCAATTCAAATTCATTCAAGAAACTACACACGTCATTCCGACCATTTCGTCATTCAAATTCAAGAAACTACGCAAGTCATTGCAGAGTTATCATCTTGCGACCACTCAATTCTATAGAAGGCGATCAAATACCAAAAAAAAAAAATAAACTACGAAACGAAGCCGAAAATAATAAATCTGTGGTGGAAAAATATCAATTGATTTAACGTAAGTAACTGCCAAATATGTAAATGCATTTGTGACATAAAAATCCCTTTCCAGCGAGACCTTCCATCCATATATACAAAAAGATTCACATTATCAGCAGAAAAGAAAATAACCACCAAACCATACAGTACATACTGTATAATTCATAGTTCTATATATATATTATATATATACTCAAAAAGCAAAATGAGTCAACACACTGGCACTGGCAATGCAAAGGAAGTCGGAGTAAGAAGGTCCCGAACAACTATTCTCGATCTAAACGAGAATTGCTGGATAGGGGTCATGAAGTACCTGAACGTAAAAGACCAGCTAAGACTTGCTTCCTCGAACATGTACATTGGAGAGATCTTCGAGAGATACGCGACCCTTCGGTATAAACGTATCGATGATTCCATAACGAAAGATATAGACGACGAAGAGCTCAAACAATTGTTGCAGATCGTTGGTGAGCATCTGGTTAGGTATGAGTCCGATTTCCACAACTGGAGATTGAGTAGCGATCAGCAACTGGGGCTCTTGGGGCAACAGCCCCGAAGCGGATGGGACAATCTATACAGCCTGATAAAACTCAAATCTTTGAACGCTTTTCTGAAAATGGAGGAAAGATGGTGTTCGGATTTTGTAATCAATCTCAAGCAATTCACGTGTCTACGGAGACTAAAGTTGGAAGCGCTACGCTATAGCGGAAATGAATTGTATGCTCTAGATCAACTGGAATCTCTGGAAGTGCGTGAATGTAATGGATTCGATGTTAAGAACTTGGAGGATTGCTTCCAAACGATGAAGCAATTGCGGGATCTTAAGTTTGTACATTTTAAAAACATCAGTAATAATACTGTTGAAATTCTGGTTAAAAACTGCCAGCAGCTGGAACGTCTGGCATTTGACGCAGATTGTCTCGACTCAAGAACCCGTGAGCTGTTCTGCCAGTTGCCCAAGTTGAAACATTTGCAGTTTTCTGCCCTTTCTGTATCCGACTCGTTCATCGAGGGTTTGATCAACAAACAGGGTGCTCCTCTGGAAAGTTTTACACTTTATGCTGGGATTACTAAGGTACAGCTTAAGCATATTTGCGACATTTCTTCACTCAAGGAACTCCGTTTATCCTGCAACACCATCCCCTTGGAAGACTTGCTGAAGCTGAAGAACCTTCAATACCTTCACATAAAAATGCCAATTACGATTGGCCAAATACTGATTCTCCTTAAAGGTCTTCCGCTCCTAAAATTTCTCAATGTAGTATTTAGGGATGAGAGAGATAGTGCGAGCTTAGTAAATAGTGTCCGTACATGGGTGAGCAAACAAAGCAAGAAGCGAGGGAAGATTAAAATCGTTCTCACTTTAAATGTTAATACATTATCCTCCATTTTGTACGCGAATCCTAAGGTCGAAATTGGGACGGCTTATTGGTACAATATTAAGCCCATATTAATATACGAAGAACTTGGTGAACGCGATCAGAACTAGTTAGTCGACCGATTTATCTTGAATCATTTATAACCATGCCTTTATGGAGTTCGAATAAATAAAACACCAATTAATTTTGGCAAATATTTGTACGTTATATTTATTGTATTATTATTACTTATATTTTATTCTATTCTCAGCTGGGGCTCAACATTCGGTCCCAGTGAAGAAGAATCAAAACATGCCACAAATTGGATAGGTTTCCGAGGACAACTAAGAAGAACTAAGAACGACGGCTTTCCCACAAAGAAGTAATACAGAATTAAATTGTTTGTGTGTGTGTGCGTTTTGGGTTTCTTTTGGATTTTGGTCCCAGTTCTGTTTTGCGGCGAAACAACCAATTTTACATGTAAACGAATTAATTTTAACATTAATTAAATGAAAACATGTCCATACCAACGGTTAAGTTTCGAAATACGTTACATTCCATGCTCACTTACGTTTTCTTACGGCGTTTAACTTACGTTTTATGCCTTGACCTTCCCTGTTTAAACCTTATTTTAGACCATCCAATAAAATGTTTTTTTTTTTAAATTGGTAAATCTTGTGAAAATGTTTTCATCTATCAATTAAAACTTTTTTTTCAGAGTTCAGTATCCTATTTAGCTAGCAATATTAAACAGAATATAAAAATCGAGGAGTATGGTTTTGTCGATATTTTTACGGTATATTTTTTAAATGAGACCGTAAGTTTTGGTATATGTCTGATGGTCTGATCGATAATTTCGCGGTAACTTGTAACTTTCCCGCCAAAAACTTCTCACTTTTTTAATTTTACGTGATTTGTTTTTAAAAATTTAAGTAATGGCGAATACAGCTGTAAACACCAGCTTGGCATCAGAAAATGTGTCGCCTGTGAGGACATCTCCACTTAAGCGTAAATTGGAGGATTGCAATATTGCAGTTGAGGTGAGTAAACCTGTAAAGGTGTCTTACATTACATTGCATCATTTACATTATAGGTTTTGAAAGAAGTGCAGAAAAGCAACGTCGGATCAAATATACCGACGGAGACCAATAAAGACGAGCAGCAGTATTTGGACTTGATTCGGCATGTCATTGAGCATGGAGAACGTCGAATGGATCGCACCCAGGTGGGCACACTGTCGGTATTTGGTAGTCAGATGCGTTTCAATATGCGGGAGTCGTTTCCGCTGCTGACCACCAAGCGGGTGTTCTTTCGGGCGGTGGTGGAGGAACTGCTTTGGTTTGTGGCTGGAAAGACAGATGCCAAGCTCTTGCAGGCGAAGAACGTGCACATTTGGGATGGCAACAGTACCAGAGAGTTTCTGGACAAGCTTGGTCATACCGATCGCGCCGTGGGAGATCTGGGTCCAGTGTACGGCTTTCAGTGGCGTCACTTTGGTGCCGAGTATGGCACGTGCGACGATGACTACAGCGGCAAGGGCATCGATCAATTGCGCCAAGTAATTGACACCATCAGGAATAATCCGTCCGATCGTCGCATCATCATGTCCGCCTGGAATCCCCTGGACATACCCAAAATGGCACTACCGCCCTGCCACTGCCTGGCCCAGTTCTACGTCTCACAGACTCGCGGAGAGCTGTCCTGCCAGCTGTATCAGCGGAGCGCCGACATGGGCCTGGGCGTGCCCTTCAACATCGCCTCCTATGCCCTGCTCACCTACATGATAGCCCATGTGACTGGCTTGAAAACGGGCGATTTTGTCCACACCATGGGCGACACTCATGTGTATCTTAACCATGTTGATCCACTAAAGGAGCAGCTGGAACGCAAGCCGCGGCCGTTTCCAAAGCTGAATATCAAGCGAAAGGTCGAAAACATTGAAGATTTTCGATACGAAGACTTCGAGGTCATCGGATACGAGCCTTACCCTAAGATAAAGATGGACATGGCAGTCTGAAAATGCCACTTCAATTAACTTTATGTATTATTACCTAAACTATTGGCCGAATTCGTGAATTTTTTCAATCTCAATTTCCTTAATAAAGAAAGTATTTAAATTTTAAGCTATGCACTTTCACAGCTTTAAGGTCTTCGCAGTTGTAATGGCCACGTTCCATGCAGCTAACAAGAATATTTAGAGATAACTGAAACTTCTGAGCAGCTTCTGTTTGGGATGAGCGTTGTCAGCGAGATAGTACGTTCATTGGCAATAGAAATTCTGGACAGAGTTTCTTTTTGCCTGGAATGTAAACGAATTGCATGCAATTGTAGGGCATAGTCTTTAAACACATCATTTCATAGCTTTATTGGAATAAATTGTTGGTTTCATTCATCGTGTGTCGCGTGTGTTTGTTTGTTGTTGTTTGTAAATTCTCAGAGTAATCCATAATGAAGTTAATTGATTCTTAATAAATCTTGCACAGAGTATACCATAAATATGCTATATAAATTTGCTTGATTTTTTCGCACAGAATATTGTGATTTTTGGTTTTGGTTTTGGTTTCTTGGTTTCGTCTTTAAGTTTAATTAATAATGAAAATTCGAAGAAAATCGCTTAAGGTGTTGTGTCCATACATATGAGAGAACTCGACTCGACAATAATTCAATATGTAATTTATGCACGTTAATTAAATTGGAATAATTGTTTCGGTTTAGTTTCGTTTTCATTTTCATTTCATTTCGTTTCGTTACGGTTTTGTCTGTGATGATTAAAGATAAATACATATTTGCTACTACAATACAATACAATACGATACGGTCCACCAATATTTTGACTATGTTTATAACGACGAGAAAGAAACTTGACTTAACTTGCATAGTTTTCGTATATAATATGTGGCATAATACATACGAGTACATATGTACATACATATAAGTATTGTATAAGCTAACCCATAGACAAATAGAAATAAGATGGAATCATTATAATCTCTTATGTGAAATTCAATATGTTATTTAAACTTATGTTGAGCTTGAAAGAGCGAATGCCACTAAGGTTCTGAGTTGAGTTTAGATTCCATATTCCATAATCCGTAATCCATATATCTTTCCATTCCATTTTGGCTAAACGCAGCTTAGTGCCGCCTTGCCCTTTGCCTTCGACTTGCGTTTAACAATAGTGCTTAAAATTAGTACCTTTGACTAAGTTCTTTTCGACTAAGATTTGGTTTTTGAATTAATTTATAATATACTTTTAGTTTTATTTGTATTTCTTCAACATTTAAACATATAGAGAGAGCTTCTTTCCACCTTTACCTTACCGATGACGACGCGCGTCTAGAAAATTCGGCTCGGCTTGTGTGTGTTTTTTTTCTAATCTGTTCGATAGCCGGGTCTGGTTTCGAGGGAGGATGTTGGAGCAGAAACAAAGATCTGATCGTGGAGCACCAATACAAACCAAAAAATATAACTAAAAACTGCTCAAATTTTAGCAGGAGCTTCCACTGCAAGTTCTGTTGCTTTTCCTATTCCCATTTCCCATTTCGTTTTAACCACAGTCTTATATGTAATTTATCTACCAACCTCCCGTGTTCCATTCAACAGATCTTGCAGGAAGCGCCCCTGGAAGAGCTTAGATGTGTCCGTCCACAAGCTGTCAATTATTGTAGCTAATTACCATCGATTCTTAGCACATTTCTCGAATAGATCGTATCTGTGAGTAAGTTCCTTTTGGGAGGGGGCTTTGCTATCCAACATTTATTTAAGTGAGATTACAATAGTAGAGAAGAGAGTGCCTGTGTGTGTGCGTGGAAGGGTGTGTGTTTGCATGTGTTGTGTGTGTGTGAGAGAAACAGACATTTAAAGAGAGAGAGAGAGCGCTGCAGACCTCCGGCCACATCCGCTTCCGGTCAGAAGTCTGCAGGCATTTGCACAACCTTATTGGCTCCAAAACGCGAATGTGCCTCTAGAAACGACAAACAGATCAATCAATCAATCAATCAATCATGCATTATCTTTACATACTCGTACTTCTTTGGTTTTTTGTTTCGTTTGGTTTGGTTTGGTTTTGGTGTAAAAGTATAAAAGTGTACCGTTTATAAGCCTTTCTCACTTGTTTTTTAGTTAAAATTTGTGGTAACTTTTCGTATTTTTTGTATTTTTTTTGTTTTTGTTTTTGTTTTCGATTCCGTTCTCTGCGGCGAGACTCTGCCTCTCGTTTTCTTCGTTTCTCAAGATATGCGCTTTGTTTTCTATTTTTCTTCTTTAAATGTTAACATTATTGCGTTTTCATGTAAAAATTATAAATTTGCTCGTTCCATTTGTGGTTTTCTTCTTTGTATTCTGTTCGTTTTTTTTCTGTTTTTCTTTTCTTTTTAGTATTTTCTCGATTCCTTAGTCTTTTCTGCATTTAGTTAAACGTTGCGTTCTGTTATCAGTGTTATCCTTCGCGGACTTTGTTCTTTACGTATGTTTCTCATGACGCCTCGCCTATGTATTTCCCTTCCCTTCTCTACCCTTCCATTTCCATTTCCATTTCCATTGCCTTCCCATTCATCGCCGTTTTTCTTTGTTTTGTATATTATTGTGCGGTGTTTTTGTTCGTTACCATACCCATTAAGTATATAATATGTATATATAATATAATATATTGTATATATAGTACTCATGTATATATTTAAAGTTTTAAAATACTTTCTTGGTTTTCTTCGGGCTTCCTCGCCCCCTACTCCTACTCCTCCTCCTATGTTTCTGTTTCTGTTTTCTGTCTTCTGTTTCTCCCTTACTATAAAACATTTCCTCTTAAAAAATGTATATAATCGATTGCTTTTGGTTGTTGTTCGGGTTTTACTTTTACAATACTTTTATTCTTAATTGCATTACGCACACAGAGATCTCCTGTTGCACAGATCCTGTCCGCCAATGTGGAATGGCATCCCTGCAGTCCGCAGTGCGGCATGCAGCATGGAATCCCATACAAATGCACAAAAAACGGTGCCTCGATTTCTACATTTTGTATAAAAACTTTTCATTTGGTGTTTTCTCTTGTAGTGATTGATTTCTTGGGCGAAGCCTGGAGTTTCCTCTAGAACTTGCCTAGAAATTGTTTTCTGGAAGGTATTCATTCTTTCTTTCTTATTACCGCTTAAAAAGCAAGAATTCTATTTAATTTTTCAGTCAAGCATTTGCGCATGAGTATGTGTTTGTTTTGAGTGTGTCTGTCTGTGTGTGTCTGTGTGTGTGAGTATGGGTGTGTATCTGTGTGTGTGTAGGAGAATATTCTTATAGTTTAGTTTTACTTGTTTTCTGATGTGGGAAGGAGAGTAAAGTGAAGGAATAGTGGATGCTATAGCTATGGAGAGCTCTACATACAAATCTGGAGGCTTGGCATTTTGCCGCTTTGCTGCTACGCACTACACACGCACATACCTAATATATTCGTAACCATAATCGTAACTATAAGTATATATGCATGTACTATGTATATATATATATCATTTCTGGTAATAAGTTTTTAAATAGTATGCAATTAATTTACTGACGTTGACGTATACATGAAAATGGTTTCCTTCCGCCTCTTTGCCTGCCATGACTTAGTATTCGTTTCGTAATAATTTCCTTGGTATGTATGTAGATGTATAAACATTTAAAATTTGCAATACACAACATCAATATATTGTTAATCATATATAATAATTGTTTTTTTGTTTTTTGTTTCATAAATAGTTATAGATTTTTCGTATAGTGCTATAGCATAGTTTAATGTCTCTTAACATTGCAAATTTTACGTTTCGGGGGACCTTATTTACCAGGCAAGGGAATCGACGGATACAAATCATATTCTCATAATCGTAAGACACAAATTATAAATACCAATTAAAATCAAAATAATCTCCTACCTTTCCCAAGCCATTTAGTTCATTTCTTCTTAATAGAATTGTCCATTTTAGTTTTTTGTTTTTGTTTTCTTTTTGGGTATTTCTACAACTAAATTCATAATTTGTTCATCGATTTTCGGTTTTTCGAATTCTTTAGGGACACATTTGCATTTGTAGTTTTGCAAGGAAATCTGTCAAGCACCATGATTTCATTTTATCGACCTTCCTTCCATACACTTCCCCTATCTCTATCTCGACTCTCGGAAACACTATCTCTCCATCCATTTTCGTATTTTAAAATGTATTATATTTAGTTTGGCAATTTGTTTAACTTGTTCATTATTAATTTCTTGTATGTTTTTTTCGTTTCGTTTTGTCTGTTTTTGTATTCGCTTTTGATATTGCTGTTGAGTTTGGGTTAAAACAAATTCGTTATGCTGAAACGCGTTTTTTCAATCTAAGTTACGTTACGTACTCTCGCTCTGGTTTTCACTTATTCATTTTCATTTCATTTCACTTCATTTTATTTGTTTGTCTAGGGAGGGACTGTTCTGATCTTTGTCTAAAGTTACATTTGTTTTAGCTTCGTTTTGGAATGGCGTGCTTCGATTTAGTAGCTGGCTTTGTTTTAGCTTTACTTTACAATCGTTGATTAGATTATTACTATTATGGTCTCACTTTGCTTGCATCGTATTATTTATGCTATCTGTTTTATCTTTTTTTTCAACCCACATGCGTTTGCCCGTTTGCTGTTTTCGATTTTTCTTAAACATTTATTCGTTGTATTCGAAAAATTCTCATTAGCTCTTGCTGCCATTTAATGTGTGTGTTTCAGATGCGTGACACCAGAGAGTCAGGGCAGGGATGGGGCAGTATGTATGAATTTATAACAAGGAAAAGATTACTTTTGGGGATTCGAACAAATGTTATTATGGAATGGGGACTGGAGGTATGGGGATAGAATAAAGGGTTCGACTATATGTAGGTATATTATGCAAACATCGTTTATTTTAGAAAAAGTTATACATTTAATATAAAACATAAACATATGCATGTCTTGTTTGGTTGCTTCTCGTATTCTTCGTGTATCTTGTATCTAGCTTTCCCTTGCATTCTCTGCTCTGCATTGTCTATTAGCAAAACGGCCCGGCCTGACTATATGCCAAACCAAAACGTCTCTACTTGTATCTGTTTACGCATTCAGTTCTGTTTTCGTATCTCATTTATACATTTATTTATAGCTTAAATATTTGTCATGTTTGTTTCTCATTCTTTGGTGGATTGTGGGCTTCATTGCCATCAAAATGTTCCTCTCCTCTCATGTTGCCCCTGCTCTGTTTAAAAATATGTGTAGAGCAGAGCAGGGGTAGAGTAGAGTGGAGTGGTGTGGAGTGGAGTACATCCCAAACAAAAACTTAACTACTGCTTTACGTCTCTCCATTTCTCAGTTTCTCAGTTTATTCCCTTCTTGGAAGCCATTCTGTCCACTAGTGGCGACTAGATAGATGTTTCTTTAAAAGTGCATTAACAAATAAAATATAATGGTAAAGTTGTACTTATTTCTTAGTACTTATTCAATCACGGGCCCGATTGATGTGCGCCCAATTGATGTATGGAGGATAGGATGTGGGATACAAAACGAAACGCGAATTCATAATTCATCGAAAAGTAAATCAACTTAAACTAGGATTTGCTGCACCTAATGCTTTGGCTTTAAGCTAACAAAATGAAATGAAAAAATAATCGCCTTGGCCTGAGCCAAGGAGGGCTTTACATCCATTAATAGCCCCCAAGGGTCGCCTCTTAGCCAGCTTACAAAGTACATAATTTGAAGTAAATGAAGGTAAATGTTCCTAACAAATTGAGCAATCAATTAATTCAAAAAGGGGTTCATAAGAAAGTAACTAAAGGATAACAGGAAGTGGTAGCGGGGATCTTTAAAAAAACCAATTCGACCAGGACGGCATGTTCTTGTTCCCAGAGCCAGCACCTGACGACGATCCATTGGCTGCCATTCCCAGTCCCAGTCCCATGCCCATGCCCATACCCAGGGCTCCTCCTCCGCCGCCGCCTCCTCCTCCGCCGTTCCGCTGGCTTCCATGGCCACCCATGGAGCCTCCTGTTGCTGCTGATGTGCTGGCTGCACTGCTGGATCCGGATCCGACTGCACTGCTGGCCACGTTTGTCAGGAACTGGGCGAATTCCTGCTGCAGCTGCAGCTGTTGCTGAAGCAGTTCGAATTGATTTTGTGGCTTGTTGTAAATGAACTTTGTGGATGTTTTCAAAATGTTGCTCGACGACGAAGCCGAGGAGGAGGAGGTGGCGGCAGCGCCATTGCCAGTGCCAGTGCCAGTGCTGGTGCCAGCATCGCCAATGGACACTGCCGCTGCTGCGACTGCTGCTGCTGCAGCGTTGTTTAATGATCTCTTAGGTGGCGGCATAGATTGTTGCTTGTTGCTTTGAGTCGTTGCTTGGAGCCTCTGCTGCAGCTGCTGTTTGCTCGTGCTGCTGCTGCTGCTGCTGTTATGGCTGTTGTTGTGGGTGTTGTGCTGTCTGTTGTTGCTACTGCTGTTGTTGTGGTTAGCAAATTTGCCATGTGGATTGTTCGAATTGCTGATGCTACTACTGATGTTGTTCTGATTGTTCTGACGATGGTTGTGGAGCACCAGACCATTGGCCGCCAAGGCCGCCGCCGCCGCATTGGCATTGACAACAGCAGCCAACTTGGATAGTAATTACGTTTGCTTATTCTTGTTGGTCTTGAAGCTGACCTGGAGCACCCGGTTGCCCAGCGTGTAGCCATTGAGCGACTGTATGGCCAGCACCGCCTCCTCGTAGTTGGTCATCGTGACGAATCCGAAGCCCTTGCACTTGTTGCTCTGCAGATCGCGAATCACCTGGGGGGTACAACAATCAGTTGAT
Source organism: Drosophila algonquin (assembly GCA_035041765.1). Classification (NCBI taxonomy): domain Eukaryota; kingdom Metazoa; phylum Arthropoda; class Insecta; order Diptera; family Drosophilidae; genus Drosophila; species Drosophila algonquin. The sequence goes on along the minus strand of JAWNKY010000495.1, from coordinate 669,452 downwards.
GCAAAACCACAAAATTGATTTGTCCCGCGCCTCACCTTGACCGACTGCACGGCCCCGAAGGGTCCAAACAGCTGCCACAGCACATTCTCCTCGGTCTCGGGGGCCAGGTTGTAGACGAAAATGCACCAGCCGGAGCTGGCAATGGTGTTGCCCTGAATCATCCCATTGGTGATCAGATCGCTGGTCAGCGGCGAGTATCGAGAGATAACCGAGCTGCAGAAGAGGGTCAAACAAACACATAGATCGTCTTATATCTACGACTATATAGGATATAAGTATATATATGTATCTAGGTGTAGGCATGCAAGTAAAGCTTAATCTAACGACCCCAGCCGCTCCCTTCGCTATCCGTTTTTCCTGACCTGTAACGGCCCGCGTTGGGATGTATGGCAGCGGCTGCTGCTGCGGCTGCAGCTCCGGCAGCGGCATTCGTCGGGAATGCCCGACCGCCTCGGGTGTTCTGTGGTGCTATGTAGGCGGCTAGTGGCTGCATGCTGTTCTTGTTGCTGCTGGGATTGTTGGCAAACTTGACGGTTATCGGTTCGGTGGAGTTCTTGGGAGTGGTGCCGTTCAGCTCCTTGATGGCCCGATCGGCCTCAAAGCGCTGATCGAAGCGTATAAAGCCCACGCCCTTGGAGAGACCTGCAATTGATCGGAAATTTGGTCAGAGTGCAGTACAGGTACACGGAACCGCTACAGATACAGATGCAGATGTAGATAAAGATCAATTCAAGCGAAAGCAAGCGGCGACCTCAAAATGTAATGGATTGACATGCATTTGTCGAATGTGATGTGAAAACTGAATGAAAGGTGAAAGCAATGCCACTGATCGATATATTGTACGAGTAGAGTATTGTATTGTATAGTATAGTGCGGATTATGCAGAAATGATTATAAATATTTTTGTATTATGAACTGCATTTGGTAAAAGAGCAATTGGAAATTAAAGGGAAATGAAACAATGCGTTAAATTAAAATGTTTAAAAGAAAAACATACCCGGCGCATGTTCATCTTATTTGGTTCGATTATTACATGTAAAAATAAAATTTTAAATTAAATTTTCATTAATTATAATTGTCAATATATCAATAATAAGGAAACAGAAGGGAGATATCATAATTAGATTGGTGGAGAGAGCGCCAGCAAGATTCGAAATCAAATTTGTGCGCGCTATGGCTAGGAGGCTACAAATGAATCGAAGAATACGAGTAGTATATAGTATATATATTAAGTAGTACGAGTATATAGTAGGTATATTTGAATATTTAAGTACAGGATACTGGGTCATGCTTTTAATGATCAAAGAGAATATTAATGGATTCATATATAATTGAATATTCCTCTAGGATCTGGTTTTTGGGTTTTGGGTTTTGGTTTCTGATATTCCTTTAGTATTCAACTTCATCTCTCTCTCTCTCTCGCTATCTCTCTGTGTCTCTCTTTATACAGGACACCAGGACTCACCGGTGATATTATCACAAAGTATGCGCGAAGTGATGATCTTGCCGTATGGACTGAACAATGATTCGAGGTCCGACTGTGTCATATTCTTTGGAAGACCCGATACATAGAGATTGGCGCCCTTGATGCTCTCCGAGCTGGGCCGTGCAATGGATACCTTGATGGTTTTGTTCTGCAGCCGCAGGCCGTTCAGTGCATTGATGGCCTTTTCGGCGTCCTCCTGCTTCACGTAGTTCACGAAGCCATAGCCCAGGCTCTGGCCTAAATCGGCAGATGGGAGATCGAAGGGTGGAATTAATCGAGGGATGACAGTTGAGTATCCTACTCGGTGCACCGTGCTCACCTGTCACCTTGTCGCGTATCAACTTGCAGCTCTCCACCTCGCCGAAGCTAACGAACAGCGAACGTATCTCATCCTGGGACATTGTCTGTGGCAAGTAGTTCACAATCAGATTGGTTTTGGGATCTGGTTCGTTGTTGTTGTTGTTGTTATTGTTGTTAGCAGTGGTGTTGTTGTTGTTGTTATTCGCTGTAGAATTGTTGGCATTGGATGCCTGGCCACTGGCATTCGATCCAATTGTCGTCGATCCAGACCCAGAACCAGATCCGGCTGCTGCAGGCGATGTCGAGGCTGTGCCTCCGTTGGTCTGCGCCTGGCTGTTGCTCGTCACATTTCCCGTAGATCCTGCAGATCCTCCGCCTGTTCCTGTGGTGGTGGTGTTGCTGCTGCTGCTGCTGGCAGTGTTGCTGGCAGCTCCAGCAGGTGGCTGCTGTTGGGGCTGCTGTTGCACGGCTGTCTGACCCTCGACCATGATGTGGCTGCTGCTGAAATGAACAACAAAGCGCCCATTAGAAATCTTACCTTTCGTGGCATAAACATGAACTTTACTGATTTATTTGTGGCGAAAAACCTGTACACGCGACAGTAATTGAGGGGGGGAAGGAAGAGTTTATAGAGTTGATCTTCAGATAATACTGCAGGGGGATCTGCAAGAGAACACAACAGATAAATTATAGGCAATTTTCGTCGTATATCTGTAATATCTTTGATCACTTACCCTTTCCTGTGGTGCACGGACAGTGGATCAACCGAAGTGGAACACAAAAGTCTTTCTGGCTGGTGGACCGATCTCAGGGGTTTTCTATAGCCTAGTTAGGAGCGCGTATACCACGTATACGTATGGGTACGTATGGGTTGCTTGTGTGCCCGAAAGTTTACTGAAAAGGAAGTGCCAAAAACCCAAACAAAGTTTCAATAAAAATCAATTATTTTAATTCAATTTAAATGAAATGCGGGCAAGCCCCGCTGTCTCCGCTCTGCCCGCTTTTTCTGTGGAAACACGAAAGTGAATGGTTTTTTTTTCTTTAATGAAACCGTAGAAATGCCCGTGAGGAGAGCTCTTTGTTGCTGTGGCTGCCACACATTTGCTGGCTGACTGCATGACAGAACAGAGGAGGGAAAGGTAAGATCCGGCGTTGGGAATGACTGAAAAATCGATGCAATTAAAATGCGGTCTCCCTTAATTGGACTGGTGCCGTGGCTGATATGCTGATATCCCCCCACCAACTGTTACCTCAACCTATTGGGCTGGAGAGGATGACGTAGAGGAGGTCATAGGCTCTTTCCATAGCGCAGATTAGAGACCATTTCATGATATGTCCCTCCATTTTATTGATATCCGCACCTGATCCCGTTCTTTAAATGGTGTTCTCCATTGAATTCATTCATTTTTCCCACAAATTAAACAAAAATATTGTACGTTCTACAGCTACGACGACAACGCATGCGCCTCACACGTCTGCCACTCTCTCTTTCTCACTCTCTCTCTCTCTCTCTCTTTCCGTTTCTCTTTACGGACCGGACCGAGGGAGATCTCTTCAGATTGGTATTAAGAGAGATTTTCTTTTCGTTGAAAGACATTGAAATACACAATAAATAAACAAATAAATACATTCGAAATGGCAAATCAAATGGAGCAGCTTTACTTGGGAGCCTATACCTAAAGACCGGATAATACGTATACGTAAAATATATGGATTAAATCGGTAACTTGTTATCCGCCAAAGAGGTACGTCAGATGGATGGATGGATGGTGGTCTCTGTTCTGCTTCTTGTTACACATTCTCGTATAGTAAATTGTATTTTTAGCATATGTTCAATTTGGTGCCTTTATGACGATTGCGGCCTGCAATAAACACACACATTTACATGTCTGTGTACTCGTACTTTTCTCATTGTAAGGTGGGGAGAGACAGAGATTTGTATTTACATATATGAAACGAATGGAAGAACGAACTATTTCTAATTCGAAAAATGATCTACAAGTGTATCTATCATTATGGGATCGTCTTCAACGAGGTGCTGCAAAGCAAAGAAGAAGCCTAATCGTATGTCTGGATATTCCTTTGATTGGTAATACCTTTTTGGATAGATTGCCGTCTGTCTACTGTCGGATGGGATGTTTTTTCAATTGTACATTTTATTGCGCTGACAGTTTGTTGCATTTCGCAGCGTAAATCGTGCGAGAAAATAATATTTTAAAAATAAACAAACAAATGCTGGGATATACGAAATAGAAGAGCTCTACTGCTGCTGCGTAGCTATAGCCGGCACAAATTATACTTGTATTTTCGAAAATATTTTTAAAGCAGCGAAAGCCTCGCAGCAGCTGATGACGTTGCACAGTGGGTCCTCAGCCGGAAAATAGGTGGCAAAAGATGAAAAGAATACACGCATCTAATATTGAACTTTCCAGAGCTTTCCAAAATCAAATGGCATGAAATATCATACATATAAAATCATATTTTGATCGTCTTTCCGTCGAAGGCCCCACTGTGCGTGCCACTGTGCGTCGGAGCTGTTGCTGCTCGACGCATATTTGAGGTTAAGTGGCAGCAGAGTTTTCCCCACAGTCCCCACCACACTGCTTGAAGGAAATGCTCTCGCGTCGAATTCATTTTCCAAATTATGTAAATTCTCGTGGAAAGTAGCCTGGTCTGGTTCTGTTACCTTTTCCTCCTGTTAAGGGCTGGATGTTGAACGGATCTGGTCTCGGATCGGATCGGGGAGAACTTGTTGCTGGTTTCTCGATTTCGATTTCAGTGCGATTACGAAACAATTTTCTGGGGGGGATGCATGGGTTGGAGGTTTGGTTTAACGCGAGTATATTTATTTTAATAATAACCGAGACACAAACCGAACCGAACCGAAACCGAATTGGAAGAAAGCACAACCAAAACAAAGCGACAACCGAAAGGAAGGGAAATATATTTCGTTAATTGGAGGGATTATAATTATACTTTTGAAATTTCATTTGTTGCCGTGGCTGTTGGAAAAAGGAGAAACCGAACTAAACAGAACAGAACAGAACAGAACCGAACCGAACTGAAACGTGCAACTAATTCGTAATAACAATAACGATAATAATAATAATAATAATAAGGAAATAAAATCGAACGGAAAGTAGAAAAGAACGCGTTCCTGCAACTCAACAGAACAGAAATAAATGATTTGGCGAGCGGCGTGGAAAGTATTTTTATGCCCCGAGCGAGTCCAAGAACGGAACGGGAGAGCAGCGATACTGAGCGAGTGAGAGAGAGACAGAGAGAGAGAGAGAGAGGGAGAGACTGTTGACTGTAGTGCGGTTGAGTTGGCCAACTTGTCGAATGCTTGCTCTTTGCCGCCGCAAGGGAAGAGAAATCCGTTTTGAATGGATCACCCACCTACATACAGATACATGCAATGGACACACACATACACATGTATGTATGTATCTATGTATTTCAGAGGCAGCGGAGAAAGGTAATTTATAATTGGATTTTGTGTGAAAACTCATGTGAAAATATTTGCAATTCCTTTATGGTAATCTATTTGATAAGCCCATAGCGGCCGAAAGAAGGAGGCTTCCACACACTAAACAGCTGAACATTTTTCCAGTTGATGTTCCAATCTGTGGTAGCAAAACAGTTGTCCCAACTGATAATGAGGACTGTTTAATAACTGATTGAAGACCATATTGCCCATGTCCGATTGATACTGAAACACCTGAAATAGATTCATCATCCTACATACATATGCATGTACGTACATATGTATGTATGTTCTTGGTTTAGAAACTTTAAATAATCTTTCAGTTGCATTGCATTTTTCATGATTTTTTCATGCCTAAGAAAACTGGCTCCAATTTGTGATAAGTCGTACATTAAAAGGACTACAAACAGTGTTCAACCGTCTCTGCCCCCTTAGTAAGGATAATTATAATTCCACTCCCACAACCGTCCGTCCGACAACTGTCTTCTTGACACTTTTCCCCCCAAAAACACGCCCACACATAATGGAGCACAAACCAATAATTTTCTTTAATAAATTGTTACAAATTCCTACCATCTAATTGATGGGTGTATGGCTGGAATAGAACCGTACATGGATACGGAACTATAGGAAACTACAACAATACATATGTATGTATGTATGCATGTATGTTTGTATGTATTTGCCAGCCACGGTAAAGGAGCTATTCAAAATGCAAGAACAAAACAAAAAAGTGACACACCTTGCCAAAACCACCGTATAAATAGGTAGAGAGAAACAGAGTGGGAGAGAGACAGAAGGAGTAGAAGGACTAGTAAGGAACGTAGAAGAATGTCTAAAGCTGAATTATAGAGGCCGCTTCGCATTTGGGTGCGGCAAAAATAAACGGGAGAGAGAGCAAAAAAGCGAAAACTGCAGCAGAAGCGCAGGCAGCGCAGTCAGCTGTCAGCTGAGCGCGCCACAAGATATGCAAGTCCCGAGCCGAGCAGAAGGGAGAACCAAACCAGCACCAGAGAGTGCGAGAGCAGAGAGTAAGTTTAGCTGCAAGCTGACGTTGACTTTCACGCTAACGTCAGCTCCAACCCAGGGTCTGGTATATGTATAATGTCTACGGAACAGTCACCGAATCTGGCCCCAAAAAACTTTGGCTCTGTGCATCCCGTGCTAATCGCATTTGAAAACTAAATGAAATATACTAGGTATGTAATATCTGGGGTAAAAGTAACTCGGACCGAACATCAATAATTACATCCCCTTTATAAAAATAGCTCTGAGCTCTGCAAAGCTTTTTCTGCAGAAGGCTCTCCAACCCCATCCCTTCTCCCGGCAGTATCCGCTCCTGGATCAACGTCGTTTTTTAGGTTAAATGGCGACTGCAGGCAGCGGCCGGCGCTGCACGAAACGCAGCTTCGTGCATGAGTGTGCAGTTGGTTGTGTGACTGTGTGAGTACGACTGTGTGTGGGCAGCAAATACATATCAGAGTGTAGAGAAAATGCGACTCTGCCGACAGAGAGAGAGCCTCCCCATTGAGCCCCGTTTTACTATCGCCCGATACGAGGGCTGGGGACTGTGTGCTGTGGGCCGAAAGGGAGGGGAGGTGGGGTGGTTCTCTACTCTGCTGTATGCAAAGTGAAAAATCGACTTTGGGTGTGGGCACTTTTGCATGGCAAATAAAATGTAAAATGTAATTGCGGATCCCCCCCACTGATTTCAACATTTCTTACTTGGCTCGTCGGCGCCGCAAAATATTCCTCACTGATTTTCACAACTTTCCGTTATGCGTTTTCGTTTTAGAAAAACTTGAGAATTTGGTTCATTACGTTGCAAATGAGTTAAAAACTAGTTGAGCACGTACGCACACACATTTGAAGATTTTTCAGACTGATTCCGATACATATACTTATGTACATATGTAGCACTATATATTCATGTTTGCATATATGTATGTGGCATTACAAAGACGTGTGTATGGCTGGTTGTGTGAGTATGCGTATGCTAGATGTGTGTATTTTGATACCAATATACAATAATTTATAAACGACGACAATACGACGAGAATCAAAAAACACAACTTGCTGTCGAGAGTGCAAGAACTAAATGGGTTGTGTTCGATTGCCGCCAGGATAAATGCAGCCAGGACTCGCGACTGCGCTGCCGCTGCACCAGTAGCAGTAGCAGCAGCAGCAGCAGCTCCTCCGCTCCTCGTTCTGCCATTGGCGGCGTACAGTTGAGTACGCGAGAGAGCAAAGGCATAACAACTGCGTAGTTTTTGCATTGGCATGCACAGTGGAACAAAAACAGCATCAGCAATATCTAAGGGCTAGTTAATTGTTCGAGCTTAATGAAGTGGAGAGAACGTAAAGGTTAGCTTTGAATGTAATTGACAGTACGATGTACAATGTACATTGTAAATACATGCATATGTACATAGGACACCCTAGACAGTACCCTCTTATCATTTACACTTTGTGCAATATTAATCCAAAATTGTGACATTGTACCCCCACACAAATGAGGAGAACAAGAATTAGAAGAGCCAGCCAGCAGATGAGGAAGGCAGCGAAGAGGCCGTCAGCAACTCCAACAATAACAAGAAGCTGCAGCGAAAATTGCGCAGGTACAGGCAGAGCCAGAAGCAGCAGCAAGCGCTGCACTTGCTTGAGGGAAATAGAGGTAGAGTTCACTCTCTCTCTCTCGTTCACATCAGTTAGTTATACTCTCTACAGTTTAAGCTGCACTGCCAAGCTTCGTCATTTAGCCGAATAGCCTACATTCGTTCGCAAAACATAAACAAGGAAATGAAATGCAGCTAGCAGTAGCGATGAACTCGAAACGAATTGTGGTAGGTTCTTCGTTTCGAGAGAAAGAGAGCGCAGACCAGGAGAGAACGACCGCCCGAGCATCTCAAGCCGGCCGCAACGGCATCGCTGTGTGAAAGAGCAGCCAAAAAGGCACCCAAACAAACAGTTAAATAGCAACAAATGCAAGGCAGCTGACTGCAAGAGAGGCGGGGAGGGAACTCAGAGAGCGAGCGAACCAGCAGCAAGCTCAACTTGACATCATTTGTGTCAAAAGACCATTGAACTCTACTCTGCGAGCAGAAAGCCACCACTCCTACACCACCCACCCACTAATACTCAGCCCCAACTGCTCCCACCTATACATATGTATATATGCAACAACCTCTGCTCTTCGTTTTGTGGCTTGTTTTGTTGCTGTTTGCTTACATATGTATGTACGTGTAAAACAACCTGCACACACACTGTCGAGCTCAATGTATTATAAACAGTTTATAGCTTCAGTTACCTTACAACTGTAAGGTAAGTATTTTAACCCTTATAGATGTTAAAATTGTACTAAAGGAAACTACTCTTACGTTAATTTCAGATTAATTACTTATTTCAATTTGTAAAGTTGGAAATATTCAACATTTTTTTTAAATTAATTGATTTTAAATTTATCCTGAGTCAGTCTCACCTTACACAAAATTCGAAAACTCACTGGAGACGCACTGGATCAACCTGTCCGTTGGAATTTCAACGAGCGCGTTCAACAACGCGGATGAGACCTGGGGAAGCGCTCAGTTTGGATCTCTTTTGCAAAGCATCTGATAGTGGTTAACATTATCCTGTGGCATCCTGGCCTGAGACGGCTTCTCCTTTACTTTCATGGCGCCAGTTGGAGCCTAGAGAGTGGGCTAGCTACTCGTTCACAGCAGGTACTGTACCAGTGGGAGGATATCGTTTAAGTAAGGAACGTTCTCCGGCGCCTTTGGTCTTACCATTTACTTGGGTTTTAAGCATTGCATTCACAGCAGCTATTGTTTCATCGTAGAACCCTTGCGTTGGATGCGACGTTTCAAAGTCTTTTTATTCACTCCTCTATTGTTAGACTGGTTTTGAGGTTATGATTCAAAAGACCCATCACCTGTGAATTTTCAGAGGCGGCAGCACTCTGCTCCCGAGTATTCATATGTCCTTGTTCATTGGTAACCACAGCATTGAGGGCCTAAGGCAAAAGATTCCTCAACAGTGACAACGAGGTCATATGCTGGGATGCTGTTTGCATCGAAGATGTTCCTACTGAATTGAAGTTTCCATGGCGGCCACACTTTTCGGCCGATTTCATTTTTAGGGATTTCAGCATTAGGGATGGGTTTGATTAGAAATATATCGATATGGATATCAAAAAATATTGTATAAAATATATCGACAATAGCATAACTATCAAATATCGACCATATCTATCGCTCCCAGCTATCAGTCGAATAACGACATAAAATGATGTTTTCCAACGCACAGCCAGGCAAAATTGGTCCTGAAACTTACAACAATCGATCATCTCTGCCGCAGCGCTGCTTCCTGCTGAAATGGATGGGTATATATCGTTCATAGAACGAATATGTATCAAACGAATTTACTGGATTGGATCCACCATCAAAAATTAACTAATATTAATATACTTTTGAATCTGAATCAAAAATATGTACATATGTATATAATCCATTCCATGTACTAGGACCATGTACTACACCAGGGATTAAAAATGAAACGACTTATGAGGGTGGGCGGTTTTAAATGTTACAATTTTTGATGTTTTATTCGTTTGATTTATCAACTACTGTTACGGTAATTGCATATTAAATTGGTTGTTTTGTTGTTGTTGTTGCTTAAACTTTAATAAGTGTACTTGGTTTAGCTGCTGCCTGCTGCCTCGACTGTTTTTGTTTTTATTTTGGTTTTTGTTTTCGTCTTTTTTTCTGTTTTTTTTTTAATTATATTTGTACAAAATATATATATTTACCTTTACCGTTGCTTTTACGTTTACTTTGTTTTAATGATCAACTTTACTTCGTGTTTTTGCATTCGTTTTGGTGTCTGCCGTTGCTTCACAATCGAATAATGGCCAGAGCCTAAAACTTAATTCTGTGGTTTTCTCGATTTCTTTTCTTTTCTTTGCTTTGTTTTCTTTTTTTTCACTAGAATAACGCTTAACAAAATATAATTATTAACTATTTCTAGGCGCATTTCGTTTGTTGGTTGTTTTTTTTTGTTTTGTTTTGTTTTTGTGGTTGTTGTTGTTGTTGTGTTTGTTGGTGTTTTGCTGTTGCTTATTGCTGCAAGTTGATCTTGTCGTTTTGAAAAAATTTAACTATGTATAATTACTATGTCGTTTAGTTGTATCTCATCTGTATCTGTGTATATATATAAAAATATATATATATATATTTAAATGTATGTATATTTGTTGTTTGTCTTTATATATGTATGTACGTGTATGCCAATATATAAAAGTGGATTTGTTGCATCTCTTCTCTATGTACACACATACATATATATATGTGCACGTACGTATGTATGTGTCTGTGTATGCATGTGTAGGCTGTGTCTCTGTGTACTAATATTTACAGCATTTGAGAATTATTAACAATGCATATACATACATATGTATGTATGTATGTATGTATTAAATTTATAATAATTACACTTAGTTGCATTGCACAACAAAATTGCGCTTCCACTTTTCCACTCGTTCGTTTCCCGTTCCGTTCAAGTGTTTGTTAACTTAAAATTTGTCTACAATTTAATTGGTTGTTTTATTTTGTTTAATTTGTTGAAAGTGAAATGCTTTGTTTCCCCAGAACCATATTTAATAATATTGTTTAATAGAGTTTTCATTTTGGTTTTTCGTTACATACGTTTTCGCTTTGATTTTCGTGGTTTTCGTTTTCGATTTCGCTTCTCGTTCTATGCCAAAAAAGAGTCAACAACAAAACGCTGCCAGCACATTGTGTTAAGACCTCCCCCCCCAACCCGTCATTCCACTATCCAGACCCCATCCCATCCTTCAACTCACATCCCACTGTTTAGGGTCTAGGGTCTTGTCGTGGATTTGTGGGGGTCCAAGGGTCGGCCCATTTGTGCTGGCTGATTGGATTCGATTCGATTGGGCTTAAAGTAGTTTATTGCATTCCGCTTTTGTTTGGCATATTAAAAATATATGTAGATATATATGTATATCGTATGTTGTATATATGTTCGAGTGTATATAGGCTGCTATATGTACAGTTAATATATGTATAAGTATATCGATTTGAGGGCAAGTCTATTTCAATTGATTTTAACTCGTTTAATTCTACTAATGCACTATTTTTTGTTGCGTCTGTGTGAGAGTCTTGAGGCACCCATTAAGTTTAAGTCGAATGTGGATCAAATACATATGTATGTATGTATGAGTGGGTATGGTGTATGGTGATTCGGTTCGGTTCGGGGAGCGGTGGTAGGTGCTGGCAGGGTAGGACAATGGATTCTTCTTCATACTAAATATACATAGTTAATAAAAATATAAATCAAATCCGAAATAAAACCAAATAAATTTGTAAATTTCCATATACGATGATATATTTGCAATATATGTATATATATATATATAAATATATATCTTATTTTCTTTCATTTCATGTATTTTGTTCTAGAAACATTGTTGTGATTGCTTTTTAAAAAATTACTTTCAAATCAATAAAATAAAATAGTTGCACTAAACATAATTCATAATCAAAAATATTACAAGGAATTTATAACTATAACTTGTTGCTTTAAATAGACACGCTAATATGCATATACTCGTACAAATATATTGGCTAAAACGATCGATTCTCTTTACCAATGCAATGCAATGCAAAGAAAAAATTAACTAAAACTTAAACAATTAAAAAAGCCATTCTTTTTCTTTACTCTTGACGCAAACGAAAACAAAATTCAACTAAAGTGTTCATCATGTGGTTTAAAGTAAAAGGGCAAAGGGGGGATAAACAGGGTTCAGGGTCAGGATCAGGAGTCGGTTCACTTTTTGCTTATTTGCTGATTGGTTTGTTGGTTGTTTGAGCTTATAGTCTAGACATACATAGCTAATTTAACTTTTAGTGTATAATGTATGTGTGTGTATGTGTTTGTGTGTGTTTGTCTGTGGTAATATCAACTAAAACTAGGCATAAATATAAAGCTTAACATGCTTACAAAAAAACAATCGAAAATTGAGCATAAGGAAATAAGTAATTGGTGTGCATATACAAATTACATACATACATACATATAAAACTATAAATTATTAACAAATCATTTGTTGTGTTGTGTTGTGGTTGATTGATTGGTTGGTTGGTTCTCTTCTCTCGTTGCTGTACTGTTCTGTTGGAAGGTTCTTGGATTATTCCATTTAGTTTCGTTTCATTTCATTTCATTTTTCGTATAGTGTTTCTTGATGAACTAAATTAGTATCTTGTAGTGTATAATAGTTGCTAATTTGGCCTGACTTTTATTTAGACACGTTTGGTGGTGGTGTTTATGTTTATGTTTCCGGTTCTGCATCTGGTTCTGGTTCCGCATTCGTTCCCTTTGCGGCTGTTCCTGCTGTCGCTAGTGCGACTGATGCAGCGTCTGTTGCGTCGGATGCGACACAGCATCCCTGAGCGTCTTGAGGCCCGCCTGCACATATCGAAACACCTCAGGCATGGTGCTATGCAGCGTCAGCGGGCCATTCTCGTGATCCAGTTCGCGGAAGAAATCTATATGGAGTGGCATTCGATCCGATTAGTTTCGACTCTTTGCAGCATCATCCACATCCGCTCATCCAACCACTCACCTATATGATTGCCTGTGCGCACCAATCGATCGGCTTGATCCCACAACTCGTGAGCACTATTCAGATAGGTCAGATACTCATTCTGCTTCCACAGCTGAGTGTGTATTTCTTGAGGCACTATTTTTCCTGGCGGCGTATTCGAACCGGAGCCCTGCAATGCCAAAACAGTCGTTCGATCAATTTTATTCAAATTCAAATAATCTCGATTCGATTCTTACCTGTGAGCCCACCGAGTTCGATGGTGATATGGAGGACGGCGTATTGCCATTGACAATATCCCCCCTGCCGGTGCGAAAGAACTCCGTTAAGCTGTTGATGACAGTGCGACAATTGGTCCGTCGCAGCTTGTACAACTTCAGCGATATCAACGACTGGCAGCGCAAACTGGAGACAGCAAATGGATTGGCAAATGATTAACATGAATATAGAGAGAGTTCCAGGAAGAAAGGATAGCTAGCCTTTCTTTCTGGATATTGTTAGGGGATTTGCACTCACCTGAGTATGGCCACTTTGTTGTGCGTTTCGTGCTGTCCGTTCGTTGACTGTTGGTAGGGACGAAACTTTGAGGAAATGAATCTGAAACAAAAAGCGAAACGTTTAATAGGTTACACAAAGGCATCTCGGTCATCGTCCCCTTTCATTTTTGGCACACATTACTCACTTAATTAGCGACAGGGTGTCCTTGTATATGGTCCATGTGGCCTGCTCCGAGCTGCTGCGTTCCATGGAATCGGCGGTGAGGAGGAAGTAGACAACGGCCTCCAAATAGAGGGTGACCTGATTGAAGGAGTCGCGCTCCGAGTCGGCGGCATGCTTCCGATTGACGGCCTCCACCAGGAACTGATTGTTTTTTCTACGAATTGGAGTGGGGGAGCAAAGAGCAAGAGTCAGTACAGCTGAACAGATTGATTCTCATGAAGTTCTCTTACCTGTGGTCATCGCTGTGTGGCTCTTCCTCCCGATCAAAGTACGACCGATATATAAGACGCATGACCGGCGCCGGTGGAGCCGTTGAGGTCCCCGTCGTGGAGGTGGCCGCTGTGGCCGTTGCGGCTGCCGACGGGGGAGTCGTCTGCACAGCTTCGCTGCATGTTAATGGCGGTGGAGTTGGTGGTGGAGGCGGTAGCGGTGACAAACCCAGCAGCTTCTTGCTGGGACTGCCGTTGGGGGCAGAGACAGCGGCAGCGGCAGCGGCGGCCGCAGCAGCGTCTTCATGGAGCAGCTGAAGCTTGTCAAAGGACAACCGCTCGTGGCAGGACATTCGCTCGTGGTTGTTGGAAGGCAGCAGGACAGGCACCGGCAGCAGCTGATCTTTGCTGATCTGCAGATGATCGGACTTTTCCTTTTTCCGCTTCTTTTCCTTGTACGGACTAGAACTGGAGCTGGAGCTGCGCTTGCGCCGACGCCCTGTTGTCTGTTCCCGCTCTCGTTCTCGCTCCCGTTCCCGTTCTCTCTCCCGCTCTCGATCCCTTTCCCTATCCCTTTCCCGCTCACGGTCCCTCTCCTGCTTCAGCTGGAACTCCTGCTTCACGTTGCCAGGTTTAAACTTGCTCTCGTAGCCGGCATCCAGCTCTGGCTCCGGCTTGACCGGATGCTGATGCGGATGCTCGTGCTTCACCTTTGCAGGCATCACATGCCCCTGCCCCTGCCCGTGCCCGTGACCAAGCCCATCTCCGGCATAGCCGTTGGGTGTTAGGTGCGGGGCCGAAACCTGTACTGCCTGTGGCTGTCCCTGTATCTGTGCCTGCGCCTGTGTCTGGGTCGTGCCCAGGTCCTTGGGCGTCAGATGACCGTTCTGCTGGGAGGGTGTGAGCTTCTTGAGGCGCATGATACGCTCGCGGGAGAGCTTGCTGAGGTCAATCTTGCATATCAGCGATGTCAAATGCGGGGTCGTGGTCCGTGCCGGCGAGGCCAGGCCAGCGCCCAGCTGCTGCTGCTGCTGGGTGGGCGTCATGCGGGGCTTGGCCATCGCCGCGCTCTGGACTGGTACTGGCTGGGAGGAGGCGTCGCCGACCTTCACCTGCTGCTGCTCCTCCGACTGATCCATGATCACCACCTGGCCCTGCTTCTTGGCGCCCCCTCCTTGGGATTGAAGATGCGCGTCAGCGTGTTGATCTTGTTCTTGTCGCTCTTCCGCTTGCGCTCCCGCTCCTTCTCCCGCTTGGCCTCGTCCTCGTCGCCGCTGGTGCTGCTGCCGCTCGAGGAGGAGCACTCGGAGCTGCTCAGCTGCTGGCTGCTCTGGCTGACGGCTCGGGGCATGTACGGCAGCATCAACTGCTGGGCCGTAGGCACGGCGCTGACCGTGCTCATGGCCAGATGATCCTCCGTCTCGCTGCTGCTGCTGCTCGGGGAACTGCTCCCACTGGCCCCCGCACCAGCACCCGCGCCAGCACCTGGTCCCAAGCGCGCCTGGGGTGGCACTGCTCCCGTTTTGTTCAGTTTCACGATCCGACACTTTGTGTTCTGGGTGGTCTCCGTGTCGTCGCTGCTGCTGGAGGAGCTGCTCGACTTGGAGCCAGTGGAACCGGTACTCGACGAGCTGTCCTCGTCGGAGCTGCTGCTGGCCGCCGCCACCGCATTGGCCGGACCGGGCGGTATCACTGTCATGGGCAATGACATGGCCGTGCCCCCAGCGCCCATGGCTAGCTTCTTTGTGGGCGTGTTGCCGTTGGAGCTGCTCTGGCTGGAATGGTCTCGTTTCCTCGAATTGGCCATGGCGGGGCCCTTGACCAGCGGCTTTTTGGCGGCCGTCAGCGTGGGTCCCTTCGTCTGGGAGCTGCTGCCGGCCGAGGCACTGCTCAGGTTGCCACTGCCCCCGCTCTGCTGCTGCTTCCTCGGCCTGCCGCGTCCCTTCTTCACGGCCAGCGGCGGAACCGTGGCCGAGGCCTGGGCTTGAGCCGCAGCTGCAGCCACTGCGGCGGCAGACAATTCCATAGTATGCTTGGCAGCCGGCGGCTCATCCTCGTCGCTGGAGTCCAGGATGGGGGCGCTGGTGGCTGGCTTCTTTTTGCGCGGCTTCTTCTGGCGCTGCTTGGGCGAGGCGGGAAGCGGCAGAATGGGCGTGAGGGTGACACTATTTGGTGGAGCTTTCTGCATCAGGGCCGGGTGTACCCGCATCACCGTCGTAATGGCAGCCGGCACTCCCGGAAGCTGCAGCGTCTCGCCGGGGCCCGGCATGGGCACCACCTCGCCGGGGGCACTATCCGAGCTGCTGCTGCTGCTGGAGGTGCTGCCGCTTCCACTGGTCCCCGAGTCTGATAGACGAGCGGCGGAGTGCAGGGCCTCCGCTTCCCGTTTTATCTGGTTTTTTGGTATCGACGGCAGACCCCCCATCTCCCCCGCGCCGTCCAGGGCCTCCTTCTTGACGGCCACCGTCACGGGGGTGACGCTCAGTCCGGCTCCGTAGTGCAGCTGCTGCTGTTGCTCCTCATCCTCGTCCTCCTCCTCGACATCGTCCATGTCCATGTGGTCGTCGTGGATCTTCTCGTTCTTCACAATGGCCGTGGTCACCTCAATCGACTCGGGTATTATCTGTGCGCCGCCTGGCAGGATGCAAGGCACCTTCATGCTCACATTCCCGGGCGAGACGCTCTCAGAGCTGGTCTGGTTGGCCGGTTTCGGAAAGAAGCGACTCAGCGTCCACTTGTTGCTCTCCGTGGGCGAGGGCGTCTTGTTCGAGGAGCTGCCGCTGCTCATGGTCCCAATGCCCGAACTGCTGCCCGATCCTCCGCCCGATCCGCTGCCTGCACCGCCCCCGCCAGAGCTCACAGCGGAACCTCCGCCATTGCCAGCGACTCCGCTGCCGAATCCACTGGACGTCAGCAGTCCACTTATTGTGCTTCCGCCGCCGGCAATGATCGAATGGCTGTACTTTTTCTTGCTGCCATTCGCCGTCAATTGTCGCTGCTGTTGCTGCTGCTGCTGCTGCTGCAGCTGGAGGATCTGCTGAGCCTGCTGCTTCTGCTGGAGGATCTGCTGCTGCAGTTGTTGCTGCTGCTGCTGGTGGTGATTGTTGTGATGGTGATGCTGCTGCTGCTGCTGCTGCTGGTGGTCACCCTTGCTGCTTGACTCGCTGCCCGATTCGCTGGAATCCGACTCGGAGCTGTTGCTGCTGTTTCCCGCCGACCTACTGGAATATTTAAGAGTATTTACTAAGTGAATCCACCAAGAGCCATCCTCTCTCACCTCTCCTTCTTGCGCTGCTCGTCCTCCGACTCGGACAGCTCCAGATCGTTCTCGAGGCTGTGACAAAAGCGATTAGATATTGAAAGCAAGGGAATCTCCCATATCTCACCATGAATCCTGCTTCTCCAGCGTATGGTTCTTCTCCGTCTTGAGCGGCTTGGCCGCTGCTGGCGGGGAGAGGGCGGACGCAGCCTTGGGCGGTGTCGGCGGCAGTTGCTGCAGCGGCGCCAGTGCGGGGCTCGCGCCGCCAAGAGGCAGCTGACTAGCGTGCGGCGGGGTCGTCATCAGGGAGGTAATGGGCGAGGCGATGGGCGCAATGGGGGGGAACAGCGGCGTCATCAGGGACGACGGCTGAGAGCCAATGGGCGGGGAGCCGATCGGACCAAAGGCATACTTGTTCGTGTTGGGCCCGTTCAGGTTGTAGTTCTCTCGCGTCGGGGCATGCGGAGTGGCCGCTATCGACGTCAGAGGAGCCGTCACCCGAAAGCTGTTCGTCATCTCGCTGATCATCTTGGTGATGTCCTTCTGTGGAGGATATTTGGAACAGTTGGCAGTGTCTCTTTTGAAGCAGTAATCTCATGGACTCACCTCTGGCGGGGGCGGCTGCAGTCCGGAGCCGCTGCCGGGCCGCTTGCTGGCCGCTGGAGGCACAAAGAGCCCAGCGCCATTGTGGAGCGCTGGCGCCGGTGGTCCCAGAAACGATTTCTCCCGCCCATTGGGCATCTGCGTGGACAAGGGCGGACCCAGGGGAGTCGTACCGGCGGCTCCGCCGGTGGCATTGTTTGTGGCGCTGGACGAGTTGCTGTTGGAGTTTAAGATGGATCCAGAGCCAGATCTGGGCGGTCCCCGGGGCGGGGCCATGCCACTACTCGAGGGTATGTCGTTCTTCATGGGCTGCCCCGGATAGCCGCCGCGTCCGTTGTACGGCGGCTTGTTGTCCGCCTGCTTCAGGTAGCCCGGAGGTCGCTGCTGCTGCTGTTGCTGCTGGTAGTGCTGCTTCTGCTGCTGCTGCTGGCCCTGGCCGGGCAGGGCTGAGCCGGAGGCGGAGGAGGACGACGAGGAGGGTGAGTGCGAATGGCCGAGGGCTTTGGGCGGCGGCGGTGCCTGCAGACGCGGATTGCCGGCGCCGGGCGCGTGCCGACTAATCCCCACCGTTGACTGATTGATGTACACCCTCGCATCGACGAACTCCCCCAAGGCGGCCGTGATCTCGGCATCCCCCTCCGTCAGCCGTCGCGGCTCGCTAAACAGAGCCGTCTCCCGATCATCGATCTGTATTCCCTGTTGCCGTTCGATTTTCTCACGTTCTCGTCTCTTCCGTCGCTCGTATTCCTCCATGCTGCAACAAAAACAATTGTAAATTAAATTTTGACACATTCGAATATCGGTTTTATTCCTCTAATTTTCGGGTGCAGTTAGAACAACAACAACAATTAAAACAGCAAAACAGCTGTCACAGGCAGAACAACAAACAACAACAACAAGAACAAACATTATGCGAACAAACAGGAACAGTCACGGCACGTGTTCTCCCCCACATACCACACCACTCCACGAGGCTCAAACAGTTTAACATGCACTGTGTGGCTCTGTTTCGTGTCCATTCGTGCATTCGGTTCAATATGTGCTCAAGCAGGGTTTACATGTTACAATATTTACATTCAAATGAGTGCATAAGAGAGCACACACACACACACATGTACACAAATTCACATTTGTATACATATGTACATACATGTATAATTTTTGAGGTTAGTTTCTCCCTTGGAATTACATCTCAGATTTAAGTCTGACTAAATTTTCTGCCAATGGAAAGTGGATTCTATATTTTGCTCGATGACCAGTGTGGCCAGATGTCCATGCTGTACGGTTACACTGCTCAGTGAGCTGTGTTTTGTTTACATATTTGTTAATCTTTGCAAAATCTCCGCAGAGCGCAGACCGCAGAGAAATTAGTGTTACCATAAAAATATAGAGGGTATCTCTACTGATCCTTTTGAAAAATACTAGAAAGCAATTGTCAAATGTGACATCACTAGCTAACGTCTGATTTGGATTCCAAATTGGTCACTTATTGATTTATGTACATATATCTATGCTAATAGCGAAATGGTTTTTTAATTTTAAATGATTCATTCTCATGGTCAAGAATCGATCACAAGCAGATCTTTTCTACGATTGGTGGATGCATGCAGATACGCCCTAAACTTTTAATGATAAGGATGATAGAAGTAGTATCTTGCTATTGATATATGTATGTATGCACATGCTATATAGATTTTCTCTCAACTATATGCAAAAGTTTTGGGTCGTCGTGGTCATCCGAGATTTTACTCATTTAGGCGCCAGCGAGTGTGCCAGGGGTGGGCTGAGGATTTACATAGATCACTATATTATGTGAAAACAATCCAAAGTTGGGCGGCGCAAGCTAGCGAGTGAGCCGGGGTTTGGCGTATGAGCGAAGCGAGTGTTAAGGGGGATTACCCCTAGTAGAGAATAAAATAGTTTAGTTTAGAATTTACTGTAATGTATATAATATACTATCATTGAAGAGTACTATATAGAATTTAGAATTTCACTTTTAAAACATTTAGGGGGTATAGTAAGTAGAATTAAGGCTTTGGCTGGTCCCAAGGTGCACGTGTAGCGTCTCTCCCACTCTCACGAGATAGGACCGTGCCCTGCCGATCCCATTTTTAGTGTCTGACACACTCCTGTGTACACATTTTTCTTTTCGACATACAGGTACAGATATAGGCATGAGATTGTAGCTTTAGCTGCCAACAGTTTGACAAGAACAAGCAAGCATTTGTCAACAGTTTGGCATGCGCACAGCAATGAACTTAGAGCACGTGCAAATGGAGTGGGGGCAGGCGGCAGGCGCTGGCAAATGTTTGCATTTGATTTGATTTTCGTTTTAAAGCGCCAGAGAGTTGAGGGTAGGGGGGGCGGGTGGGTTGACATGCTTAAGAACAATACACATAAACAGAGACACGAGACACGAACAACAAACAGTCATAGGCATAGAAATAGACACAGAGACACAATGAGAAAGATAACGAGTGGGAGAGAGAGAGAGATCGTGGACAGCCAGTGACTCTAAAACTTACTTATAATTTTGGCTGTAGAAATTGTTATTGTATTGCTGTAGCTGTTGTTGTTGTTGTTGTTGCTTGCTGCTCTTGTAGCTGCTGTAGCTGTAGCTGTAGTTGTAGCTGCTGCTGCTGTTGCTGCTGGAGCTGCTGTAGCTGTAGCTGTTGCAGTTGATTGTTGGTGTTTTGGAGTGGGTGTTGTAGGTGTTGTTGTTGCTGCTGTTGCTGCTGCTGCTGCTGTTGTGCCATAACGCGCGCTTAATACAAATTAAATAATTAAATTCTCCCCTTAGAGGGCACACAGGCAGGCGGCTGGCGGCAAACACGGCCAGCGCACACGAACACGCAGCAGGCGGCACACGGGGCACCCCTTCCCCCCGCACCAACACTGCACACACAACAACAAAAAGAAGAATGAATTCCTTAACAAGGAGGAAAAAAGGTGGGAAAGAGGAGTAGGGAGTAGCGGTAAAAACGGTGAACTGCAACTTTGATTTCTCTCTCTCTCTCTCTGAGCTCTCTCTTAATGTTGCTATCTCTTTCTTATGTTATCGTTGTAATTTTGCTTCTGTGACAGCAGCGACGTTGAAAAGGCGCTTTGTGGTTGTGGTTGTGGTTGTATTTGTTGTTGTAGTTGTTCGTGTTCGCTGCAGTTGTTGCTGTTGTTGTTGTTGCTGGCAACATTTTGCTGCCTCCGTTATGCTGAGCGACTGTTAAGGCTTTGCCGGCGTCCGTCGTTCGTCTCTCTCTCTCTTCTGTGTTCTCTGTTAGTGCACTGATCTTGAAAACAGTTTTACAAGCACTGGCACACGCATGTAATCTATTCGTTGTTGCTCCTCTTATGTTTTTCTCTCTTTTCAATAGCACAAAATATATGTACATATAATATCTCTTTGATTCCAATGTCTTTTCAATTGTTTTCTCTTGAACAGACTTTTTGCTTTCGTAAATGCTGATTTGATTTGTTTCCTAAGGAATTTTGATCGCGTGTTTTTTTGGTTTCTTTTGGGTTTTTACAGTTTTACAGTTTCTACAGTTCTACAGTTACATCTGATTGGAGTCTTTTATTGCTTGAGTATGCCTATGTGTTTGTGTGTGTTTGTGTGTTTGCGAGGGTGAGAGTGTGTAGCTGTGTTGGTAAAAAAAAGTGTAAGTTGCAGTACCTGAAAGCAGAGCAGAGAAAAACACACAAAAAATTAGTTGCATACTTTCAAGCGCATCTCAGAATACAAACTAAAAACGGTATATAATTGTCGATACTATGAGATACCCATTACATTAAATAGACTACACACAATTACGATATCGACAAAATAGGGTTCTCTATCTTTTGGAGATTCTACAAAGCAAATACTCTATAAAGTGCTTTCTGTTTCCTTATCAACTAATATGCCCCATGTACGATGACTACGATTACAGGGTACTTTTTATACAAATTTCCTACAACCAAAGACAAGAGCCAGATATAAAACCCACGAAGCAGACACACACACACACACTCACGCACAGTGTGCACTGTCACTCGGCTTCTCATTATGCAAAAGACACCACCCAACCACCCACCACCCAACCTTTCCCCCCACACCAACACATGGCTGGTGGGGATTATGGGGGGGCGACACACATCTTGTCGGCAGTCGTCGGCATCCCAGAGTCTTGAAGAACTTGCCCCGCGCAAGAACTCGGAAGAACTCAGAAGAGGAACTGCGGCGGACGGCGTCTGCTTGGCTGCGCTTTGGAGTGCAGCGCTTAGATTCACTCAACCTGAGACTGTCAGAGCACAACGATGTCCTTTTGGGCGTATTCTCATGGAAAATTTGCAACTTGAAGCACACCCACACAAGGTAGATGGCTTTGGTTTAGAGAACAGGTAGCCCCAAAAATGGTTCCATTCACAGAAACCATCTGCCATGGCAAGAGTCGTCTTCGGGGAGGCAGCAGATCAGGGTAAAAGGGTTCTCACTGAAACTTTCTCTATTATTTTATTTATATTATTTGCAGATAATACCCATATTTATTAGACTGTAACATAAAAACATACAAATTCCTTGAGTTCTGCTCTTTTTTTTTGGCATCAAAAGTTACATCGTCAACCCCTTCAGCCCCCCCACCCCGTTCCATGATAAATGCAGCTCAGAATTTTATTTATGACAAAATGTACTTTTCATTTCTGAATGAAAAACGTGTCAGTTAAATTAATTTTCTGGTCACAGGACAGGACAGCACAGCACAGGGACAGGACCCACTGCAAACGACAGACGCACAAATTTGACCCTTTTTCTACTCCCAGAAAAAGAAGGATAGACAGAGAGAGACGGAGCGAGAGGGAGAAAGAGAAAAGCGAGCCACAAATCTGCTGCCTTTTGGGTGTTATTTTTTCTGCTGCTGCTTCTGTTGCTAAAATTTATTTGTCTTATAAATTTTGTTAACATCTCAACTGAAGGAGAGCGCCAGAGCCAGAGGAGAGACAACAAACATTTAATTATTTTATTTCGGTAGAAGTTTGCCACCCCCACAGCCACCCCAAGCACAGTGCTCACAAATAGTTTATGCACGTCACCGAAAAAGGGGAGCACAAATAAAATGAAAATGGAATGGAAGAGACACACAGCCGGAGAAAAAGCCTGACAAAGTTTCAGTTCTGCTGCTGTTTGGGCCGCCTTTTCGGTTTCTGGCTATTGCTTAATTTATATACAGTATCCCACCCACATCACTCCCCCATCCCCCTTCTGTGTGTGTGAATGCTTTAATGTGCGTCCATTTAATCTAAAGCTACAATAATTTGTCTTTTGTCCGCTGTCTCTCTCTCTCCCTCTCTCTGTGTCTCTGTGTGTGTGTGTTTCGGCTTTTTGTTTATTTGCATTTTGACTTTTGGTTTTGTCCTGGGGATTGAATTTTCAATGCACTGACACAATGGCATTTATAAATATATAATTTGCAATGATTTTTAGAACGCACACCTCTGAACAGGCTGAACAGGTATTTGTGTGTCGAAAAAAAGTAAGTGTTCGGTTTTAGAGAAAGTTTCGGTTCAGGAATCAATTAGTGAGAAATCGCAGGAGATCAGATTTGATTGGATTGGATATGGACTGCAGGACTTAGTACTTTCAAATCAACACTGATCAAAATAAATTGAGTGAAACAATTCGGTGAGAAATGCTAAGCAGAAGGAGCTTCGAGTGAATAAGCGATGGCGCCGTTCGATAGTCGATCGCGATAGGTGTATTTAGTATATCTAGTAACTTGAAGTATGTATCTAGTATATTGAAATGTATGGTTTTTTTAAGCTCTGTAATGAACGGGCATATTTTTCAGACGCCATGATTTGCCGCCATTGTTTCAAGCTTCAAATTCATAGTCGCGGGGTCTAGAAGGAGCAGGAGAAGGAGAAGAAGAAGGAGAAAATACTGCGGTAAGAATCGAAGCAAAGAGGCACGAAGTGAATGAGTGCGAATGATCCTTGAAACTCCACTCAATTCAATTCATGTGAGTGCAGCTTACGCCCAGCAGTGAAGCGCATAAAAGGGTGCCAAGAGATACATATTTAAGCTGCCAAATGCCTTACAATAGAATCTCCAGCCCACAAGAATGTTTCACCTACCAACATTTTAACGCCCCCCCCCCCCCCACGGGGCTGTAGGTAAATTAAAAATATTTTCCATAGTTTCCATGGAATATATCGCACATATAACCCAATGGAACTTTAGCCACCCCTCATCCTCATCCTCCTACTCTTCCTTTTGCTTCTCCTCTTCGACAGCTTATGGGGTAACAAAATATCGAAAGAGCTCGGAAAAACTTGCATTGGGCCATCGTTGTTACTGTTGTTGCCCCTGAAGCATTTTCAATTTTCTTTTTCCAATTTTTTTTCGCTCTTTTCTTCCCTGTTGACTCTCTCTGGCGCCGTTCCCTTCGCTTCCCTCTTTATGCAACTGTTTTCATCGGCTTTTTCACACATGTCTATTTATTTACTTTGCTTTCTTTTTACAGCAAATATGATGATGAGAACGAAACGACAGGCAAAGGCGGGGAGCAGCAGCAGGAGCAGGAGCAGCAGAGACGTGAGCAGAGTTGTTTACCGTTCGTTGCCTACTTACGGGCGCTGATAGCAGAACCCCAACCAGAAGGACCCACAGACCAGACCCTGACTTTGGGCAACACACACTCTGCGAACCAGAGGCCAGAGTCAGAGCCAGGGAGCCAGAGAGGCACCTCTGACGCCTGTGTCGGGGCATATGTTATGAATTTTATGCAAATATGTTTTGGGGAATGGCAGCAAGTAGTACCCGCCGCCAGCCCACTGCACCCCTCAGTTCTCTCCCCCATCCTGTGTTCAAGTCCTTTCTGCTTTGCAAGAGTTTAGCAAAATTCGCGACGTTGTAAATTCTTTTTTGTTTTGTATTTTGTATTTTGTGTTTTGTTTGTTTTCTTTCGGGGTTCGCTTCTCTATTAACATTTAAATCGCTTTCGGGGGGAAACATACACAAAACAAGACTCGTATTGGGTGCGACTTTTTTAAGATTTGCAAGGAGTACAATACATATGTATGTATGTGTATTCCATATATTCCATGCTGAGCAAAAGTTTGTAAATTGCATACATATGTCAATCGGGGAGCGGAGTTGCTGCAAAAAAGGCTCTATTTATTGGCGAAACTTTTGGAACAACTGTACCAACATATTGTGAGATTTATAAAATGAAGCCGATATACAGAAATGTACATCCATATAGCATTTAAGATGAAGACAGAAACTAGAAACGCGGCAAGTAGTCCGTTATTCCTTTGAGAGTGCATAACAGAACATAAGAGCGAGGGAGTAGTCTTCTATGCTGAGAGAGCAGTGGAAAAGGAATTGCTGAGAGAGAGAGAGAGAAAGAGGGGACAAAGGGATGAGGAGAGGAGAGGAGCAGGAGATCAAAAGAAACAAAATTTACTCCACGCACAAAAAAGGGAAAAGTATTTAAATCGAATAAAAGACTGAAAGGAAAGTAATGGAAAGAGACGTATTGCCCTTTAACTAATTTAAATTTAGAAAAATCTCACTTGGCATCTCCAACGTATCCTCCCCAGTAGAGACGTCAAGAACAATTGGCAGGAGGAGCATTCCTCTTCCCGGCAGCGACACATTTAATAAATGATCATGAAAAGTAAGAGTTAAACTTGACAAGAATAGTAGTTTCGGCTTTGGTTGTGCCTAATGCCAATCAGGGTTACTTCATAGAGAGATGTGCAGCAGAAGGAGCAGCAGGAGCAGGAGCAGCTCGTCATGAATCATTTAACAACATGCACAAACATTAAATTACGCATGGAATCCCTTTTTACCCATAGAACGAACACCCCGACCACCCCACACACAAGGCACGAGAGACACACACACAGACAGACAGACACAGAGCTCTTGGCATAGAAAATTCAATTCAATTCAAGGGGCCAGACCAGGCCAAGGCACAGACAGTGCAGTGGGGGGGCTGTAAGGCTGGCAGGCAGGCAGGCAGGCAGGCAGGCATGAAGAGACCAAGCCAGAACGAACACATGCGACTAATTTCATATTCATATGCATATGAACTAACTACCAGAGAGATAGATAGAGAGAGAAAGAGAGCAGAGGGATAGAGAGAGAGACACAGCAGAGGAGAAGAGACAGGAGGACAGGAGACAGCAGAGAAGATGGAAAGATAGATATAGATATATGTATATAGTAGTATAAAGACAGAGAGAAAGATCAAGCGGTGGGTTGGGGTGTTGGTTGTGGTGGGGGGACTAGCAAAAGGCAGTCACTGCACACACACACACACTCACACACGCATTGGCACACGCCTAATTTATAACACAAAAGTCTACTTAACTCCCCAATGGAAACTACCGCTAAGCCGCCACCGTCGTCATCGCCCCCGGCAGAGAGGTGTAAAACAAGCGGAGGAGAAGCAGGTCGGTCTTCTCTGCTCTCGTCTGCAGAGCATAACCGGTTAAAGGATACCCTTTGCCTGGAAGGGTACAAATCAGAGGTGAAAAGCTCGGCTGAGTCGTCACTCTCTCTCGCTCTCAGCGAATACGAATCAAAGGAGTAACGGACTACTTTGCTGCGCAGTTTCTGTCCTTATTTGTTCAACTTCTTTCTTGCTACCCTCTTATCTGAGTACCCTAAACCTAAGCCTAACCTATGCCATAGTACCCTCTATAGACGTGCACTAAAGAATTAAGTTATTGAAGAGTAACGGCCGAAAGATCGTCTGAATATACCCTAGTATTCAAGTTACAAAGCAACAGCAGCAGGAGTCCCTTCTATATAGTATCCCCATTTTGTTGGACAGTGCATAAACAAAGCCCCACTCTGGTCTGCTCATCTGCCTCCCCCTCCCCTCGCCGCATGCCACGAGTGCGACTGTTTGTCTCTGTGTGTGTGTGTGTCGGACAGGATTTATTATCAAATGGGCGCCATAGACTAACGACCATAGCCACAGTCGCCTTCAGTCGTCGGTGTTCATTCAGCAACCAACCCGTAACCCCCCCTCCCTCTCGGATACAGGATAGTACAGGACCTACTCGTAGTACTTTTGTGTGGCTGTGTGTGTGTGACTGCAGAGTCAACAAATTTTATGGCACTCATTAAACTTTCTTTCAGCAAAAGCGCCTCAAACTCAACTTCAACTTTAGCTCCGACTCCGACTCTGTCTCTGACTCTGGCTCTCTGTGCCTTGGACTTGGTTTACGGGTGGGTTGACTGTGGGTTAATTTATATCTTTAAGGTCTTCCACCTGCTGTGAGAGAGTGAGAGAGAGAGAGAGAGAGAGAGACATGTAGAGCCATAGTAGATGTCTGTGTGTGTCTGGTTCTCCAGTTGAAATTTATTTAATTAATTTGAGCAGTTTATAAGTGGAGTTGAGTGTAAAATCAATCAGTTAGATGGGGTTTAGAGTTTAGTTTTCTTTTGCTTTTGCAATTGGGAGCATGCACACGACATGTATATTGTTTCTTTTTTACTTATAGCAGATTCTCTTTAGCTTTTTTCGATGAAAAACCAAAGCCAGAGAAAATTGAAACGATTAAGTCATTTCGTCAATGAAATTGACTTTGATTTTCCGTTTAGTCAATTAAATGTTTCAAGGCTTTGCACAGCCAAAAGATGTATCTATGTATCTAATTGTTGACTGCAATTTTGAGCAGCATTTTCCTTGGATTTTTGTGGTTGCTATTGACTGTTCATATGGTGTGTGGAATGTGCAATTTGTGGTCAATTTTCTTGGCAAATTTCATTCATTATGCAATGTACAAACACAATTTTTTGTATTCCACTTTGAAGAGGATTGGAGGAGGGGCACAGCGACAGCAACAGAGGCTTGAGAAGTTGACAAACTAAACTCTGCTTTGAAAGCAGAAACCTCAAACAGTGCTAGCAAAAACTAATTAATTAATTCAACAGAAAGAGAAATAGAGAGAGAGAGAGAGCTGGAGAGCACGAGAGAGATGAGTACCTGTATGGTATGGTAGGATGTATAAAAAGAAAGGATTGTACATGAATGGGGGGGAACTGTCTTTCATTTATCTGTCCTGCTGACATGCTGGGAGCTTGGATGTGTTTAAGCTATAGGAAAATTTCCTTTAAATTGGCAGGCTGCCGCTCCTGCAGTTTCCCCAATCAATTTCGTATGCATACCCACTTGATAGACGAGGCGGCAGAAGGCACCAGCAGGCAGCTTTCTCAGCCAGCACTCAGCTGCGCCTTCCCCTCTCCTGCTCTCCTTCTCTACTCTGTCTGCATATCTATAATCTGCACATGCAACGCTTATCTGTGGCAGCTTCTGTGGCGCCACTTGGCACCTTGACTTGTCCAGCTTTCAACTTGCTTTGAAGCCACAGACCCCAGCATCATCATGCCGAGAACTCCCTCCGTCTCCGTCTCCGTTGCGCCGCTTCGTCCTGCCTACATATTGATGCTGACGCATATTTCCTGCTTCATTAACAGCGACGCCGCCATAAAGTATGCTACCCTACGACAGCCCCCTGCGACAGGACGAGGGACCAAAGCATGAGGGAACAAAAAACGAGAAACTGCATTGCGTCCTCGTCCTGCTCCTTCTACTCCCCTCCCTCTTTTCGTTTTGCTCCTGTTCCCACCTGGCGTTTGCTTTTAACGAGACGTCCTCGTCCTCATCGTCGTCGTCCTAGTTCATTCCTGCTGCCCCCCACCCTCCCTCTCCAGCACCCAGTTAAGTCCTTCCAGAGCTCCTGGCTTCCATCTGAATCAGGGTATATGGTCTCCGGGTCTGGTCTGCTCTGATGCTCTGCTGACTTGCTGCTTTGGTCATTTCTGTTTGTGTCCCATTCCCATTATTCCCCTCTGGCTTCCCTTCTTCACTTCTTCTTCTTTATTTTCTCTCCTCTCCCATTTCCTTGTGATTTCTTATACCCTTTCCGAGTGCTCAGAGTGCTTCGAGTGCTCGCTGTAGGGTGTAGTAGGCTCACGCACAAGCAAAGACTGCCCATCTCTAGCTGTGGGATCAGCTATCCCTTTCTGCCCTTTAGGCTTTATGTACAAGCCGCTCTATTGAGAGAGCTTTGCTAAGGATCTCTGTTAAGCTTATAGCGACCAGCGAGCGCATTTATTTATTTCTTAGCGATCAGACATTCCTTGTAACAAAATTACGCTACGACGCCTGCCGAGCGGATATTTCTTGCAGCAGCTAAGATTTATTAGCCGTCCGATTACGTAGTAAAACTCAATACATTTTTCAAGAGCTTTCGCCGGTATATTTCGTCGCCTCTCCTCTTCTTCCTTTTCGTTCAAAGCCCAGCCGATCGAGATGACACCTAACTATCGATTAGCAGGTTCTAGGGCTCTAAGGGCGCCAAACTTCAAACACGAATTTTCGTCACAGTATTATCGGTACCGAAATTTATATCTTTTTGTTAAATTAAAGCAACGGAAAGCCAAAACAGGAACCAAAATCGATCAAGATTTCCATTCAAGGCAAAGTAAAAGTGTATTCAATCGGCTGGCTGGCATTTTCCATTCAAAGTTGTTCCCTTACTCCCATTTCTTTCTTAGGTTTTTCTTTTGCTGATTTTCACCCTCTTGCCGTTCCGTTCCGTGCCGTGGCCCAACCTTACTTTACTGCTTTTCCGTCCTATTCCTGGGTGTATTTTGCTGTTGAGCTTCCTGTTGCTGTTGCTGTTGTCCTGCGGCTTGATTTGATTAAAATGATAATAGTTTTTGGGATTTAACTTAAATTGATGTGGGTTACTCTGCTCTGTTCTGTTGTTGCCGCTGCTGCCACCAAACTTTGCCACGAGAAAATTGGGAAAAGGGACAAAAGCGCGAAGGGTGGGGGGTGTAACCCACATTTTTTGCTGTGTTTTATTTCGGCTACCCTCTATTCTTGGCCTTCTTTAAGCTTTTTTTCGCCCTTTGTGTGCTCCACGCTTTGCTCATTTTGTGGCAACAAAATCCCCAACATTTAACGAGCCAGAGCGAGCGAGAGAGAGAGAGAGAGAGAGAGATGGAGACTGACAAAAAAAGAGGTAAAGATGAGCAACTGCAACACATAAAAATTCCATTAATAAAATTGCATAACATTTGCTGCAGTTTCTTCTTCCTTTCTTTATCCAAGGACCTTTTTAGAGAAATTGCAAATCCCTGGGCCTGCCTCAAATTGCCAGGCTGAATATTTGAAGGCAACTTTAAAACGGGAGGCGAAATGCGGCGCCCCCACAAGTGGCGCTGAGAGTGTCCTTGAGAGTTATGTGTGTGTCTGTGTGTGTGTGTGTGCATCCTGCGGTTAACCACCGTTATTCAGGACGTTCTGCCACGGACTTTCGGGCTCTTGCCTTGATGAAGTGCCAGCCAATTCATAAAATAATCATTTTAAGGACCAAAACTGACGTTGAAGTCGTTTAGCATTAAACAGCAGTCCCATTCTCCGGCCTTGAACTGAGGGAACTACGAGAATTCCCTGGAGAATATTACTCTCAAATATTTACACTCTATTTCTTGCCCACTCCCACTCCCTCTCACGCTCCCTCTCTCTGTCACTCTCTCCGGCCGTGACCAATGACCATCGTAATTTTGGCCCAGCTCGAAAGCTGCTTAGCCACATTGCAAAAGTTTTTCATTTATTTGTGCATTTTCCTGCAGGGAAATTAAATAACAGGCTAAATGCTTCTAAGTAGAATTAAACAATTGGAAACACTTTATAGAGAAATTAAGAATAATTGAAAGGATTCCACTATGTTTATTTGCCAAAGGAATGTGTAGCGGGATCTTCAGTGTTCGGCCACATTTATTAGGTATGAATCCATGGATCTACTCAACATTTTCAAAAGCTAGCAACAAATTTTGCAACTCTGTGCTTCCTCTCTTTCCTTTCCTCATAATTTTCTTTTTTTGCTGGATCTTTAGTGGGTGGCAACATTTATTGGGTTATGAATCTATAGATCTACTCAACATGTTCCAATCAATGCAAGCAACAAATATTACAACTCTTAGCAACATTGCTGTTCTTCCTCTCTTTCCTCTCTTTTACTGTTGTTACACACAAAAACTACACAACTTTCGAAGCAGAATATCTGGTTGCGAGCAAGCAATTTGCAATAAGTTGACACGATGCCACTGAGTGCAAGTGCCTACCCCACCCACTGCATAACCCTTTAACCCTTTCCACAGCTTTCGGTTCAGGTTAAAACAAGAACGAATCGGAAGCCAGATTGTTCAACTGAAATGTACAGAAATAGAAAACAGTATAATAATAACAGTTTAAATGGAAATTGCATTGTTGCAAAAACAACAACAGCAAAATCAGAAGCAAAAGCCTTCCATCAAAAGCGAGAGAAAACTTTTGCGGTCTGGCAACAACAATTGTTGCAGCTGTTAGCAGCAACACTTTTGTTGTTGTTGTTGTTGTTGCTGCTGGCTGTTGCTCTTCCATTTCCATTCCACCCCGCGCTGTGGCTGACATGCCTACAGTTTGAAAGCCACTACGACAACTGTAAATTACATTTTAATTGGCAATGTGTGCGCCCAGTGACTGTTCAACTGTAAGAGGCTCAGTGTAAGAGAGACAGAGAGCGATTTAGCGGCATTTCTGCGGCTGCTGCCGTGACTACATTTTGATATAAATGTATCTAAAGTTTAGTTTGGAGTTTTATTCTTTTATCTACTGCTTTGCTCTGGTCTGCTCTCCTTCTTTTGCTTTCTCCCCTGCCAAAACAAACGCGTACAAGTAAACAGTTTCGAGTGTGTGTTCCCCAGTACCCATTACTCGAAGAGAGAGACAGAGAGAGTGGGAATACTCTGCATATTATTATATTTGTATTTAAATTAAATTTATTGCCTTCTATACTAAATAAAATAACATAAATTTATTTGTAGCTTTAATCTATAGCCAATTGTGGGGTATCGTCTAGTCGCTATCCAGTCGGTATGTAGACTCTTCGCTTTATCTAGTTTTTTTCTTCTTTTTTCTTCCTAGTTGCGTTTTCCTCTTTCACTTCACGGATGACTGTGTGCGTGTGTGTGTGTGTTCGCTTGGGAGTGTGTGTATAATCTACATTATAACATTTCGCTACGTTTCGCCCTGACTCTGTCGCCCTTGCCATCTCCCTCCCCCTCTCCCTCTCACAGAAAAGTTTCACTTTGATAGTTTGGGGTAACATTTTTTGGCGCTTTGGGTTTGCCGCCGCCGCCGCCGCCGTCGTCTGCCGCTGTTTTTGACAACTTACTCGTGCGAAGCGATGCGACCGTCCGACCGACCGACTGTCCATTCAGTGCCCTTACCCTTACCCTTCCTCTCCTGTTTCTCCCTGTTCCGGGTCCTGCTCATCCATTGACACACCTCCCCTGCCCCCATTTTTGCTGCGTTTGGCAACATGTGTGCGAGTGTCTCTCCCTCTCTTGTACATTCATACACACATCTACATATATCTATCATCTCCTACTCCTACTTCTCTCTCTCTCTCTCTCTCTCTCTATCTATCGTCGCGTTTTTGCCCTTTGGCCATTAAAGTTGTCGTGGGATCCTTAAATTGTATTTTTTTGTGGCCATCTTTTGTGGGGCGGATGGCGGATGGCTGGTATGGAGTGTATATTGATGGATCTAAGCGATTTGTGGTATACCGGACGACGTATACGTGTTTTCATGGCTCTTCATAGAACTCCATTGTGTACCCACATATTTCCAGATAGTTTAAATCACTTTTCGATGGCAAATCTCGCCCGCAGAGACGAGCCCAAATGGATACTTCACATGTTTAGGGATTCAACAGAAAGATTATCCTTTACACACACCTTACCTTCCCGCCATCAGAGGACCATGCTGTGGTAATGTGTGTAAAGGAAAGTCTTTCTGTTGCATCTGTAGTTGCCTTTGCCAGGCGTCGTCTACTCAAAGCTTGAAGTTGATTTTATCTCGCGACGTACCGGCTTGCGGGCAAATCAATTAACTTAATGGAAACTATTTAGTTATGCACAAGAGCCAACGCCATAGTCACAGTCACACAGTCACAGTCACACAGTGACTTCGATATGTCAGGGGTACAGAAAATGTTCGATTTGTGCGAGGTTTTCCCATAAATATCTAAACTGGGGGCATCCCCCACATTCATTTTGAATTAGATTTTCATTACAAAAGTTGAAGTACATTTATTTGGTCATAGAAGTGGCGAGTTTTCACAAATTTCCACCAATTTTCACAACTCAACTTGACCGCAAATCGCGCGGCCAGCTGTCAAAATATAAGAGCAGCTAATTTATCTTTTAAAGAGTGAGAAAATAGGAGGAAAAAGAGGAGAGGAGGGGAGAGGAGGGGAGGGTCAGGGATGGGGAGAGGAAAAACTGAGATAATTACAAAACTGATGAAGTCTCGCCGGTTGCTCTTTGGTTGCCTTCTGTGTGTGGCATGGGGCATGGCGGTTCCATAATAAATTATCGCGCAATTTGTTAAGGGAAAACTATAACCAAGGGGGGTGGGGGGTGGCAACTGAGGGTAAACTTTCAACAAGTCGGAAAATGTTCGAACAACAGAACAACAGTGTACCGAACGAAACGGAACGAAACGGAATGGAACGGAAACACAGAAGGCAATGGCAATAAAAACGTTTGCAGCATTAATCAATTAATTTCAATTAAATTGTGAAAAATCACAAAAACGTGAACGTGAACACACAAGTTGGCTCCCAGAGAATGAGAGAAAATAAACAGCAAATAGCAAACGGAAAATTCGTAAAGAGGAAAACAGAATCAGGCAAAATGTAAATGTTAAAAGATAGACAGACGAGACGAGAAAAAAGGTCAAATGTAAACAATTTTAATTGCTTGCAATCGAGGCTTTTTCTTTGGTAATTGTTCAGTTTTCGTGTAGTTCTATTTCGATTGATTTTTTGAATTAATTTGTATACAAATATAGAGGTGGCAACGCTTGACAGGTGGCATCCCCCAGGGTCCATCCAGACGCAAGTGGCACTCGTAGAAACAAGTGGAACAAGTCCTTTTTGGCTATTAAGGTTTTCCGATTATATTTAATTCAAGTTCATTTAAAATATTTAAATTATTCAAAACAAGAATTCACAGTATTCATATACATAGATCACAGTCATTCCTCTGCTTTCGAATCATTACGAATCGTTGGCTTAGTTACATTCGAAACGTTTGAACTCACCGAATCATATTCAACGAGGGCAAACGAGTGCACTATTCCGTTACTGCTGAATCCACAGTATTCATATGCATCACAGTCATTTCTGTGCTTTCGAATCACTACGAATCATTTCCTCATCTCAATTCGAAGCGTTCGAACTCACCGAATCACATTAAACGAGTGCAAACGAGTAACTCCGTTGCTGCTGAGCTTATTGAAGGAACGAGACAACTAAGAACAACCCAAGTAACTAGAGGAACCGAATACCGAGAGACCCAGTGCCACCGAATCGATTCATCGTATTCAGATGCCGATAAATATAGATATAGAATTTTCTACAGCGGCTACGATGGATGGGACACATTCCACGTGTGGATGATGAAGCTCTAGTAGCAGCTCCAGGAAAGCCCTCAGAAGGGGACGATCAGGACTTAGATGGTAGGACCAGGTGCAGCTAGAGGACATTGCTAAAACCACAGGAGCCAGCCGAGACCGTTAATCAGTTGTGATATTATAATATATCGGTCTTAAGAAGAAGATAAAGTACTTCCTTTTGACTCTAGAACAGCTTTGAAGATTTTCCATACCGGAACTATTGAGTTTCTTCAGAAATGCCCATGGGGAACATAAAATAGATCTATGAAAATATTCATTTGCCGCAGTAAATGGCGAAAATAATTGAAAATTCCGGGCATTATTTCTAATACTATTTATTGGGCAATAATAAATGCCAAC
The DNA here is from genome assembly GCA_035041765.1 of Drosophila algonquin. NCBI lineage: Eukaryota > Metazoa > Arthropoda > Insecta > Diptera > Drosophilidae > Drosophila > Drosophila algonquin. The sequence goes on along the minus strand of JAWNKY010000495.1, from coordinate 634,899 downwards.
AACAAAACAACAAAATCTATTAGCAAAATAAAACGAAATACAGAAAAGAAAATACGACAAGAAAATGCCACGAAAAGCAAACCGAAAAGCCACATCTGCCTCTCTCTCTATCTGTCTACCATATTCCCTTCCCCTGCCGCTTATCGCCCCGTAATTTATTGTATTTTTTCCACACCTATTTTTTGCAACATGTGCTAGCCGCTCTGCTCTGCCTCACTCTTTGCTCTCGCCCTCTCTCTCTCTCTCTCTTTTGTGTGGGGAGACCCCATCAAGTAGCTGAAATGATAAGGCTAACCCTGACAGCACAGACAGATACAGATACAGCGATACAGAGATACAGATACGGGTACAGGCTACAGATACACGCATACAGATAGAGGAGAGTGTGTGTGTGTGTTATCAGTAGATTTGTATTTATTCTACAACTAATTTCAAATGGAAATTTTCGCTTGGCAAATCAACACACGCACAAATTATTGCTAACAAGACTACAAAAATGCTGTTCAATTCGCTGGCAATGCTGCCACTTTATTTTCCATCTATTGTACATATCATTTGCATCCCCCCATAACCCATCCCCCACATTCTGTTGTTGTCTGTTGAACCCAGACAGAAATGGATCCTTTTATTGGTGGCTAATGCAATTTTAAGCCCAACGACATCGACCTGTTGGCCAACACAAAGTACTAGAGGGGGTGACTGGGGAGGTGACTGGGGAGGTGACTGAGTGGTGACTGAGGGGGTGAGGGGTGGTGCTGCTGCCACGCACACTGCTAACAAGGTTACATTAAAAACAAAGTTAGGCGAACGTTTTGAACGGCACGGCACAGACGCCACAGACACAGAGCCACAGAGGGCGGGGGGACAATGTGCTACATGGACAGCAATTTCCACACATGAGAGAGCTGCACCAAAAGGGGGAGACAGAGATGGGGGGTCTGTGGTTTGTGCCACCCATTTTCGCACAGAAAATACAACAAACGATAATTAAGCGTAAAACGCAAAGCGATGCAAAAATCCCAAAAATGGCAATAGAAAATGTTTGGGGTCGGGGGGCAAAAGCCAAACAATGGCCCAACTCCCTGCTGCCCCCTGCTGTCTGTCCTTTGGCCAGGACTAAATGAAATAATGCATTTTATGTCGGTTTTATGTCGTGATCCTTGCACCCCGGCCAGCGTCTGCGTCTGTGTCCAGTGTCCTGTTTGTTTGCCTTTGTTTTGTGTTTTGTTTTTGGTTTTTTTGTTAGTTTTATTTTATGTTTTTTGTAATGGTTCATTGCGCTTTTAGCGGTGCCTCGTCTGCGTTTTGCAGGTGATTCGCAGATTCATGTTAATGCCAAGGAAATTTATTGAAAATCATTCGGCCAAAAGGACTCTCATTGCTGATTGCTTCGTGATTTATTCGTTGCCGGAAAAGCGAAAAGTGGAAAAGAGAAGCCAGACAGTAAATCCCACGCCCCGTTTGGTCCACGCCATTTGTGGCTCTTGGGACCGAGATTGCAAAAACAAAGTACACGTTTTTGCTGCTTCAAATGAACATTATTTAAGGAATGCTAAAACTGAGCGATGCTGATTAACTTTTCATCACAAAATACCACTAAAATACCGCAATCAGTGCTCTTGGGATCGAGATTGCAAAAACAAAGTACACGTTTTTGCTGCTTCAAATGAACATTATTTAAGGAATATCAAAATCGGACGATGCCCATGTACTTTTCATCAAAAATACCACTAATTTCATCTACTAATAGCACTAATTTCATCAAAAATACCACTAAAATACCGCAATCAGTGCTCTTGGGACCGAGAAAGCAAAAACAAAGTACACGTTTTTGCTGCTTCAAATGAATATTATTTAAGGAATACTAAAACTGAGCGATGCTGATTAAATTTACATCAAAAATACCACTAATTTCATCCACTAATACTAGTAAGTTAATCAAAAATACCACTAAAATACCGCAATCAGTGCTTTCGGGACCGAGATTGCAAAAACGAAGTACACGTTTTTATTGCTTTCAATGAATATTATTTAAGGAACACTAAAATTGGGTGATGCCGATAAACTTTTCATCAAGAATACCACTAATTTACCTATTTCTTAAATTAATAATATTTTAAGCAATACTTTTCATCAAAAATACCAGAAAAATATCCCAGACATATCGCAGATACTTTTAGGCTTTCTCTCAAGGAATAGTTTTTCTTCTTTGCCACCAAAAACTACATTTATTTCTCTTATACTCTATGCCACTCCGTTTTGTTTTTTAGTTTCAGCTCCCCACAGGCCCCAAAAAAACAACAGCAGCTATTTCGTATTTCCGGCTGCCTCCAGTCATTCATTCTCTCTCTCTCTCTCTCTTTCTCTCTCTAAATTTCTTCAATCCTTCGCCTCATCTCGTACTCATTTTGTATTTATTTTGTGTCGTTATTTTTAATATTTCCGCATAAATTATGCTAAACATTTGCCATTGTCTGAATGTGCTTCCTTTTGGCTCAGTTTTTGTGCAATTATTTTGTTTATTTAATTTTCCCATTTTCCCCCAGTTTTACCCAGTTTTCCCCATTTTCCCCCAGTTTTCCCCATTTTCAAGAGGAAAGTCATAAAAGTCGGCACATCAGCAAAGCCAACACGAAAGAGGGAAAGACAAACAAACAACAGAGTGCGCTGTTGGCTAATAGATCCTACTCCTCCCTCCCCCCTCCCCCTCCATCTCCTCATCTTTGGCTAATTGTCGTATAAAAGTCGAGACGAGGAGGGGGGCAGGGGGGGCAGCACTGCTGTGCTGTGCAACAGAGTTTTCGTAGGAAAACTAACTATCTTTCCGCACGCATCGCCTCAGCACAAAATGACACAAATATTTTTGGATTCATAAATTCCAAATAAATAAGATTTCGTAAATGTAGAATCATAGAGAATGATTATATCTACCTGATGGTAGATATATGATCCCGATAGGATTATGATCATAGCTAGAGTGAAACCAAATTAGTAGTTTTAGTTATCTGAACACCTGACTTTAAATATTATTCATGCCAGTAGATCAACTATTAGTCCGTGGATTCTTTTCGATATGTTCTTTTCGATATGTTCTTTTCGATATGTTCCTTATCTGAATATCGATTAAAAAGTAAACTTTTTACCCCCTGTGAACCAAACCGACTTTTTCTGATAGATTTGGGAATTTAACATTTTTTAAGGAATTATTTTGGTTTTTCATGGTTTAGTTTTTTTTTTTAAATTTTTGAAACCTAAGCTTTTATTTTCATGTTTTTTTTTAGATTACTTAGAAGCATTGCATTTTCTTTTCCTAAATTGATCTTACATCTAGTTGTATAGACCTTTGAAATTCCTTAAAGCTGAATCTAAAAAACAGAACCAAACACTTTGTAGCTACAGCTTACCGTCTGGAAAATATTAAACTTTCAAATGTGATAATCTATTACTGCATATTTACCCGAAATTTTGACTTTAAAAACACAGGAAAAGTCGAAAAAAAAATATATCTTGGACTGAGCTTTTGGTTTTAGATAGGCAGGTAGGTTTAAGATATCTTTTATAAAAAATCAATGGATAAACGTCTAAGTTGCAGCCGTTACTCTAAACCTTCGTATACCAAATTTTGCCGTTACTTCCACTTTTTACTACTTTTTACCACTTTTTAATACTTTTTACTACTTCTTACTTGTTTTTACTACTTTTTACTACTTTTATTACTTTTTTTTCTAGTACATATTTTTTTTGTCTAATTTAAAACATAAATAATTATGTACTACTCTCTTTTATTTAAACTAAAGCAATAAATCGAGTACAGAAATAAAATAAAAATAATAATGAAGAATTCGAGTCACGTGTCGCCCTCACGTGCGGCTCTCTAATTGGTTTCTTTTTGAGAGAGAAAATGTGTGCCGTGCCGCCAAAGTGAACAAAAAAAAAAGAACAGAATCGAACAAAAATGTATGAACATTTTTGCTGTAACTCTCTTTTTGTGGTGTTCCTTTTTGCTTTCTGCTTCTGTTTCTGTTTCTACTTCTTATAAATATTAATTAAGTCAACTCTCACTCATGGCTATCGAGAGCGAAAGAGACAGACAGAGAGAGAGAGAGAGAGAGAGAGGTTTGGAGACGGAGATTAGCTTTTCTGGCTTTGCTATCAGCCTCACACATGGCCGGCCCCCCACCTCACCTACTGTTCGCTGCGAGGGTCGCTAGAATAGTTAATGAAATGTTTAGGCTACTCTTTGTCTTCCCTTTTGTCTTCCCTTTTGTCTCCTTTTCTATAACTCTGTGTCCTGTCGCTGCCTCTGTGTCCTTTTGACTTTTTGTGCTCTTAATTGTGTTTATGCTTTAAGTGCTCACCCATGGGATGAGGGGAGGCGATGGGGGAGCCTCCTCCTAGGGTATATATGTATGCTGTCCAAGCATCTACTTCCCCTGCCCTTCCCCTCTGCCCACCTCGTTCCCTCTTCTTCGTTTTCTTTGGTTTTCCATGCGCGTTGCGCGTCATAAAATATTGATGGCCATAAATAAAGAGCCGCGTAGCTTTTAATGTGAACGCAACGCAAACGTAAGCAAAATGTAAGACGCACAGTGGTTTGAGACATCCAAAAAATGATAGAGAGGGATAGAGAGATGATATATTCTGTGAGAGATCCCACAATATGCTCGAAAATTCTTCAATCCTTAAGCTATTCATACAGTAAGACCCTTTTCAGGTATTACAGTGTCGCGGCACGTGTGCCTCGAACTTTAAATGTTTTGATTGGCAAATAGAAAGAAAAACAGATTGGAAAAGGATAAAAATTGTGAATTTTAATGGGTTTAGATTGAAAAATTAGGCAATTCCAATATTAATATATTAAATCGATAATATTCAATCGATTTAATCAAAAACATTTGAATTCCTGTTTAATAAATACAAAACTCCTTTCCAGATCAGGGAATATATTGATACCTGACTATATATCCATCTAAGATGCATTTAAATGTATCTGTGGCGGTTCTTTATGGCGATTTATATCTAAAAATTGTATTTCTAATTTCTATTAGTCATTGTTTTCTTTTTCGTATGATTCTTATGTTTATTTTCAATTAATTTCGCACATTTTATTTTGCACAAATTCCCTGACCCCATTTTCCATTAGAGCTCTTCCCACTATGCGCTTGCCGACATCGGACGCTTGCCCCCAGGACGACGACTTTGCATCAAGTGGCAGCAGTTGATTACAGCCGTGGACGATGGGGGGAAGGGGCGGACGGGGCGATGGGGAAACGACGACCCAAACGATGCATCGCGTTAAACTGTTTGCTGTGGTCGGGCAACAACAACAAGAAGAAGTCACAGAAGAGGATGATGAAGAGGGAGAGCGAGAGGGAATGCTGAGTGGAATGGCTAGAGAGAGAGAGAGAGAGAGATGGAGTGCTGAGGAATTAAGTGTCAAAACGCAGCTAAATAAATAAAGGTATTAACCGTAGTAAATGGCCAAGAAAACCACTGTGCGCGCAAGACTTAACGATTTTCATTTTAATGGATATTTCGCAGGGGTGCCCCTATTGGAATCGATATTGATGGGTGTATTCTTGAACCTATCCTTTGATGGAGATACACAAATGAGTGGCACATCTTAAGGAATGCTCATCAGACATCAGACCGCTTTAAACCATTTAAGAAATTTGGTTCAGTCCGTTACTCCTCCCCTACTAAACACTAAGCTAACAAATTAACTAAATTTCAAATAAATCCGTTTATAATCCTCTCACTGCCTCTATAAATTTCTCCCCTTCCTTTGTGTCCTTTTTAATGGTAATTCCACCACAAAACCCTGTACAAATTGTAGCCCGAAACTAAACCCACGAAATAAATTGAAATACCAAAATGGAAATTAATCAAAATAATAATAATATGAGGAAATTTGCATAAAACCACAAAAATACAACCATAAAATATATGACTATGGAGAACCATGGAGGGATACAGTATATACCAACAGTTTAAATACCAAAAAATATTACTAGACCTGCGAAATATTGACTCTCATTTTTGAGCGATGACTGTACATAATTTAGGAAAATCAAATAAAATATTTCAAGTGTGGTTTTCCAGTGAAATCAATTAACTAATTGTTTAAGCTTAAACCATAGACCTGGCTGGTGGGGGCGTGGCAACAATAATAAATAACAATAAAGTTAGTATTATGGCGCGATGGGGGGTAGTGGGTGGGTGGTAGGGATACTCCATACTCCACACTCCATATATTGTCAAGAGGAGCGTAACATAAGTGAGACACGCCTCATTAATTTGAATTCTCTGTTTGGGGGCAATGGGTGGGTGGGAGGTGGGGTGGGTAATGTTGGGGCAGTTATTCCCTTTGGGTGGTGGGAGCTAACATCGCATTAGTATGTGTAAGCATAACCCAAACACAAACACAAACACAAATACAAGGCTCTCCTCACACAAAACACTCGCTCGAAATATGAAAATCATTTCGCCAACTCCAGCACCGCCCTTCCCCCCTCTTGGCTCCTTTTGGCCAAGTGACTGACTGGCATATTGAACAAAATATCAAGGCAGTGCCAGAGACAGAGACAGATACAGAGGGGGAGAGAGAGAGGGAGGAAGGAAGGATGCATGGGATTGACTGGATGCGATGGATGGATGAATGCATGAATGAAGGGTACGAGGGCTAGGCGACAGGGTCATGCCATTGGGCGTACGTGCGTGTTAGACACAACTTCCCGTTACAACCGAACATCAAGAAAGAGAGCGACAGAGAGGGAGACAGAGAGAGGGAACACATTGTGAATTTCAAATACACCCCAGACCCCAGACCTCGTCTACCCGCACTGGCAATGCCTGAGATCATCATCACATCCTCATCATTTTGGGCATGCACGAACACGCTAATACCTTGGGTTATCTTTGGGGTATTTTCTAAATTAAGAATAATGGGAATTTCTTTGAAGGCTCAAAGTTGGTTTTTTCTTAGAATAAAACATAAATATTTAAATATTTACAGCAAGCAGAGATTTTTTTTAATGATTTTTGCTAACAACAAGCTATAGAAATTATATATTTTTTTACTAAAAGAAAACAGGAAAAAACTGTCTATTGTAAGAAGTAAAAAAATACAAAGAAAGTATACTTGGACACGGATAAAACTAATAATTTTGGTATTTTAATTTTCCTTTAAAAAATTAAATTAAAATATCAATTTAATTTGTATTTTGTGCCATTTAATGTTGACTTAAAAAGTGTTTAGGAAATAAACATTTCCTAGTTACAATCTAACCGAACAAACGAATATACCCCTTCATCATGCGAGTAACATAATAGTACAAAATTCCGCAAGAATGGACAACTAGTCAAAGCACCGAGAATGACAATACAATCAACTGGACAACGGACGGACTGTAGCCAGAGGGCAGCAGAGTGAGAGCAGGAGAGAGGGCAGTGGAAAGCACATTAGAGAGCGCAGTAGAGAGGGCAGCAGAGAGGGCAGCAGAGAGCGCAGCAGAGAGGGCAGCAGAGAGGGCAGCAGAGAGGGCAGCAGAGAGCGCAGCAGAGAGGGCAGCAGAGAGGGCAGCAGAGAGGGCAGCAGAGAGGGCAGCAGAGAGCGCAGCAGAGAGGGCAGCAGAGAGGGCAGTAGAGGGAGAGAGAGGCGGGGAGCAGCAGCTTTCAAGAAATGCATTGACCGCTCCTCCAGCTGCTGTTCTTCTTCTTACTGTTTATGTTCTTCTTCTCCTCTGTTTCGATTCGTTTCGTTTCGTTCCGTCCTTTTGCTGCCTGACTGCCTGCCTGTCATAGATGTCCGCATAATACTTATACACAGTTATGCGCCTGGTTAACCCGTGTGTTTTGTTGTGTGTTCTCTGTTCTGTCTGTCAACTTGTGCCAGGCAGGCATTGGGCAGGGGGCAGGGGCCAGGGGGGCCACGGAGTGGTAAATATCGCACAGTGTTTTGGTTTTTGGTTAAAATGCCGTCGCTACGTCTCGTTCTCTCAGAATTGTGTTCGTTGTCGTCGTCTAGCATCCGCGCTGCTGCTGCGATATGCGGCGATGCTGTGTGTGTGCTGTGCCGGAAATGCCGTTAAATGAAATTGTTTTTGTCAAAATTAATGTGCACAACAATGCCGGAGGAGAGAGACAAGCGGTGGTCGGAGGACGAGACATAGTCATCATGGGGTTAAGTGTGTGGGTGTCGCTCTCCCCTCTCTCACGCTCTCTCCTGTCCCTCTCTCTGTCTGCTTTCGAGTGTGTGTCTATGTGTGTGGTTGGATTTCGGATTCTCAATGGGATTTTGCACGGCTCTATGTGTGTCTGTGTGTGTGTGTGTGTGTGGTCACGTACGTGACAGATTTTGATGAAATTTTCGTTTCGTTTCGGTGGCGCCTCTCTTCTTCTTCTGGTTGCTAAATGTGCGTTTGGACTCGTTATAATTGCCTGAGCAAAAGATGTTCGTAGAGAGAGAGAGAGAGAGAGAGAGAGAGAGAGAGGGAGAGGGAGAGGGAGCTGTTAGACCATTACAGGGGGGACTAACAGTCTGACTGTTAAAGTGGGGCATGGGCTAAGCGGTTTAGCAAGTGTACTCTGAATGCTGTCAAAATTAGCAGGATATATTTATTTATGTGTGTGGTAAGCATGTAGGAGGAGGAGGAGGGGGCTCCAAGGAAAAGCTCAATTAAGTGTGATATATAAAACTCAAGTTGATTTGATCCCTCCCCTCTATTCCCCAAGGGGTGTTGGAAAGGTAATTACTATTATATTCTATGATTTTCATAGGCTATCAATGAAAGGTCGATGAATTGTGGCTGAATGGTAATTCAGACTTATGACATCCCCCTGGTAATCTATTATATCTAACAGCTAATTGAATTTTCTGCATCTGTATATTTACGGCCTACAACTCCTAATCCACATGACCACAAATAATGACCATGCGAGGCGGTAGGAATCCACCAAAGAGCAAAGAGCAGGACTCTCTGGCAGTGTGTGTACATAAAACAATCCCAAAGAACCCAACTCCACCTCGACTGGATTTCATAAAGAACTCAATAAATGTGCGTGTCTGTGTGCGTTGGCCATACATTTATGACGCATAAAGCCAAGCCAAACCAGTGCAAAGGTGAAACATGAAAACGCATTAGAGGTAACCGCGTACAGAGAGAGAGACAGAGAGAGAGAGGGAAGAACACATAAACAAAAACCACAACAAAAATGGGGAACATTGTAAAAGGCCAACAGTAAATGTAATGGGGTCCAAAGACCACACACACAGACAACAAATGACAAGGCGGGGGCTGAGTTGATAAGCCTCTGGTTCTGCTATGGAGATGGCCAAAAACGGCAGAAGAAACACAACTGTACCTTAAAAAAGAGTCCTTTATGGACGAAATTTTAATCTAAATCGAAACCTTTTAATTGAAACTAATTCTGGCCAACTGAAAGGCCAGTCAAGGACACTGTTCTGGCCCAAAGGATAGACAGTAAGGGTTTCAGCCACACTCCTTGTTGGTCAGTGGCCGCGTGTGCTCCCATCTCTAATCCCTGCCAAACATATCCTCGTTCCTCTAGCCATTCCTTCTCTCATTCTCTCGCTGTCGTCTGTCGCCTGACGCCGACATAAGTTTGCACCAAAAGAGAGAACGATAGACATAGAGAGAGAGAGAGAGAGAGGAAAAGAGAGCGCGCGCTAGAATTATGACACAAAGCCGCATAAATCTTGCTGAAGATAAAAAATAGCGAAAACAAGAAAGTCTCCCAGGGAAATGCAAACAGAAGCAGAAAGCAGAAAGGGAGGCAGAGACAAGAGTGCGGGGGGCAGGTGAGCAGGTGGAGGCTATAAGGTCAACAGTTAGGCCTATATCCACTTTTTTCCTCTGTTTTTTGTGAGCCGTGTGTCAGTTGCAGAGACGAGGACTGCTGCCCCAAGCAATTTGAATACCTTTTTCCCCTTCTGCTTTTTGCTTTTGCTTTTGCTCTGCTCTGTTCTGTTGCCTCATCGTTCCATTGAGTGATTTAATGGAGAACTTTTTTGATGGACGGCGCTGATTGATGTCCTTTAATGAAAAGATTCTTGGAAGCTAATTGAAATATTGATCGAAAGGCGAAAGCCAAAGAAATGCCCAGATGCGGAGGGGAAAGCAGATTATCAATGATTGCATTTTGTTGGGAGAATTAAAATGAAAGGAAACTTGAGCAGAGAACCCACACAACGAGCCTCCCCTCGAAGTCCTGGCCAGCTAGAGCCACAAATGCAAAAAAAATACATGTCGTGTGCATGATTTTCTCTTTTTTTAGTTTAAAAAGTGTGCTACTCGCTATGAACCACAAAGATAAACCCTTTATTTCCATCATTAAATATCCTTCAATCGTTGCCAAAGAATGAAATTCCATACCCCCTCAATGGGGTGGGGGAGGGGTTTCCCTCCCCCCGTGGTTAATGGAAACGAGGGCCAAAAAGCCCAACTGGTTTGTCGGTTGCCAACAGAAAAACTGTGTCGGAAGCAGATGCGTGCAACTTTTTGCGAGTTGGCATCGATTTGACTGTTATTTAGTTTTGTGCAGTGGACCCAGAGAGTCCACTCCACTCCACTCCGCTCCACCCGAAAATGGTGGCCAACCGAGCAAAACTATAGAATACTTTGTGGCCGATCATAGTCGGTGTCCGCTCCGGCACAAGTCCATGTGGTGTCCGCTCCGGCACAAGTCCATGTGTGTGTCCATGTGGTGTCCATTCACTTGAAAGTTGCTTGTGGCAGCAAACACACATACAGATGTATGTACGACCTGCAGGCACCACACAATAGTGCGTAAACCAGAGAGAGAGAGAGACCATCCATCCAAGCCATCCCCCTCTCTAGTCCCCGCTGGCATCCCATGCTAGTCAGTCCTCTTGCCATATAGACAAAGGCCATTCACAGTTCACACACCGACCACAGACACAGACCAGAGACCAGAGACCCCTGTCTGTTGTTGGGACTTAGGTTGGCTTGGGGGGGTGCTGCTGGGGGGTGGTGGCTCTACGCTGCTTCCATGAAATTAGTATGACAAGTTGACCATGCTCCTGCCATGAGCAAAACCAACAAAATCAAAAGCAAAAGCAAACCAGAGCAGACAGCAGACAGCAGAGCAGACAGCATAACTGTGAAGCAATTATCAAAATGTCTAAAGTGCTGTTGAAGCACTGCTCCTGCTCGTTCTCGTACTCGTACGTATACGTAATATCGCACATACGCAGTGTTGAGCAGCAGCAGCAGGGGAAGTGGAGAAAGCCGAAATAAAATCCTGTTGATGTGCAGCTTACATACCAGTCCCACACCCCCACCCTTAGCCGCCGCTCCGTTTATTTTTGAGGGCTCCAAAAATGTGGCAACTTTTTTTTTCTTTCGGTTAGCCAATATTGAGTCGGTATTGGATTGCCTCGAACAGAACATCGAGTGAGCAAACACCCAAGGGGTGCCAAGGGGGGGAGAAACTTACTTGCTGCTGGATTTATTGATAGTTTTGCCAACCCCTTTGAGTGGGGGCAAAGCTAATAGACTGTATAATGTTCATCTCTTCGATTTTCACCATTTAGCATTTGTTTGTCTTTAAATTTGAACAAACATTGAAATGTGTTTTACATTTCAGTGTCTGCTTCGGGCAGATGTTGGCTCTTAAATCGAGGTGGAAGTGTGAGGGAAATATCGATGAGAATTGGAACTTCAAAGGGTGGCAGCTGGGGCACGAAAGTGTGTTTAAATTCCACCTCTCCTGTATGTACCTTTAATAGCCACTTCTGTGTTGCATCTCCAATTGCCGCTTCTCTCTCTCTCTCTCGACTGATTGCACTTTGCCTAAAATTGCTGCACTTGCACAAGGTGCTTTAATTGCCACGCCCCAGGAACAACACCCCGCCCCCACAAAAGCCATCCACCCCATTAGCAAATACAACCAGCGACGACTACTATAATTATAATCCGTCCCATTCCCATGCGCCCCCCGCTTATCCTGAATTCAGAGTGGACTTTGCCATCGTGCGGCGTAAATGGCAGGCACAAACTTTGTTGCTGCTCCGCTTCGCTGCCGCTGCTGCTGCCTGCTCTGCTGACTGCTCTGCTGCCTGCTATTGCGGGTCTAAATGAGTTGGGTCATATCTATACACAAGCAATCATTCCCGTACATATGTATGTACATGTGTGCACATGCTATGTACTCCCATATGGGTTTTGTATACCTAGCTAAATGTGCATTCGGAATTCCCTTTTTTTTTGCCCACCCCCCCCAACCGCCATTGTTTTTGCTGTCGCATTTGCCAAGTTTGTAAAGTGCCACTCTCTCTCTTTTCTCTCTCTCTCTCTCTATCTCTCTTTCCAATGGCACCTTCCTACTCTTCCGCTGAGCGCGCACACAATGGAGAACCAATGAAACTGAACTGAGAGCTGGGGATCATCATCATCTAGCTACTTATTCGAAGGGTGGTCTCGTGTCGTGTAACTTTATCGCATCAAGGGATAACCACACACCCATAGAGAGTGTCGGCCTGTTGCTGCATTGGTAGCGGAATTCATTCGGTATTGCCCCTCAAGAGTTTGGAATCAGAAAGGATACAACTTGCTGATGCTGTTAAGAGTCTCATGGATTCCTGTACAGAGATCTACAGGGATCTACCATTGTTCTAGGCATTTTCAATATTTTGTTAGGATTTATTTTATTTTTTAACCTTTATTACTTTTTGATATTTTGTTATAATTATTATTTAGAATTTACCGGTAAAAATAGAGAAAGTATTAAGTTTCACTGAATATCGGGGTACATTTTTAATTTTCACTTTTAATATTCTATTTTTTATTTATATTATTATATTTTTTATGTCTATTATCTATCTATCTAACTAGTTTTTAAATTATTTTTATATTGATTTATGTATTTTATTATTAATATTTTTTCTGTAATTTTGGATTATGTACATATGTATTTTTTTATTATTTATTAATTTTTTTTATTTCTTTATTAATTTTTAATTTATATTATTATATTTTGTATATGTATTTTTAAATAGTTTTTTTTAATTATTTTTATTTCTGTAATTTTTATTATTACATATTTTTTAAATTTTTTTTTAAATTTTTTTAAAATTATTTTTATATAGATTTTTATTTTATTATTAATATTTTTTCTGTAATTTTGTATTCTGTATTTTTTATTATTTATATTAATACATATATTTTTTATACATATGTATTTTTAAAAAGTTTTTTAAATATTTTTTATATAGATTTTTATTTTATTATTAATATTTTTTCTGTAATTTTGTATTCTGTATTTTTTTGTTTTGTTTTTATTATTTATATAATTATATGTATTTTTTATATGTATTTTGAAATAGTTTTTTTTAGTTATTTTTAAATCGATTTTTTTATTATTAATATTTTTTCTGTAATTTTTTATTCTGTATTTTTTATTTATTTATATATATATTTTTTTTGAATTTAACTTTTTTTATTGCTATTATTATTTATTTATTTCCTATTATTTCGATTTTATAAGTAATACTTTCTGTGCATTCCGGGTATAAATTCGTCGAGGAAATATTCCAATCATTCTCTCTATTTTTGTCTTTGCTTTCTCTCCTTTGGTTATGTTTGGTTATTGTTTTATTTATATTTATTTTTTGGTCCTGCCTCCTGCCTCCTGCCTTATGTGTTGCATTGTGTCCGATGCTTTTGGTGTGTTTTTATTACAGCCATTTTTTATTATTATTACACACATCACATGTACAATATATAGATGTACAGATATCTACGAGCAGTACGGATGGGTGTGGGTGGTGTCTTTCCATATGAATATCCGTCGTTTTGTGTCTCTATCCGTGTTTGCCCCTCAGTATTATTATTATTTCATTCAGCCTGCAATGTTTAGACCAGACCAGACCGTCTGTCTGTCTGTCTGTCTGTGCCACTTCCCCTATCTATGTATATCTATGCCACAGACACCCCCAATATTCGCACTGGCGAAAGCAACACCCTCCCCAAAAGGTATATTAAATATAAGGTACACCATTTCGTATCCGCATTGCAACTGCAAATTGGGTGACAAATGAATGCCTCACCTTCGCCATTTCATATACCCTGCCATGTGTACTATTACTTCCTTCATTTCCTCTGTCCTTTTCTTTTTTTGGCGGCACTTTTCTCTAGATTATTCTCCTTTTTCCTTTGATTGTTCTTCTCGTAGCTTCGCTGCTTCGATTCATTTCGATTTGTAGTTGATAGAAGACAGAGAGACGTAGAGAGAGAGAGGGAGAGAGAAAGACCCAGAGGGCGAGCGATGATAGAGGGCAGAGGGTAGAGGAGCTCTCTCTCTCTCTCTCGACTATTTTATTTCATTTTACTTGTACTTTTTCTTTTTATTTGAGTTATTTGTGCCTTTTTTTATGAGCCTCCTCCTCCGCCTCCTCTGCCGACTGCCTGCCTTTGTTACTGTATTTTACTTCTTTCTTTCTTTTTTTTCCATGATTTTTGTGCCGCTGCCGAGATTTATTATTGTTTTCAGGCTACGTGTATATGCATATGTATGTGAGGGTCAGGGGTGAGGGGAGTGGGTGCGGGTGAGGGGAGTGGGGGCTTTCGGCATGTAGCTAAAGCTTTTTGCAAATCCACAGTGGATTGGATTTTTGTCCGCCATCTCCGTCGCAGTAGCAGTCGCTGCCGCCGCCGCCACCGCCACCGTCGGCGTCATCATCGTCTCGTCTCTCGTGTAAGTTACTCGACTTTACGCTGCTGTGCTGCCATTGTCGGCGGCAGCGTCGGCGTCGCGACGTCGAACAGCTGCCAGTGATGAGCATTCAGCTAGCTTTTGATTTTGTTGTTGTTGTTGTTGCTGCCTTGGGTTACGGCTTAGTGAGAAGCTTTAAAACGAAATACTATCAAAAGTGGCACACATTTAGTTTTGGTGCATTTCTTGAATGCTTTTCTTGAATGTTTCTGAAAATTGGCAACACTTGACATTGTTCTGGCCTTGCAAAAGTCGGTGTGTCTTGGACTTAATTAGGGATATCCCCCCAGCCATTTAGACTTTACATAAACCATATTGAATGGTTATAATTTTCAATATATGTAATTTTCAAAGAATATGTATGCTTAGTTTTGCCTCTAAGGGTTTTTGGAACAACATATCCATTTTTTTCTACAATAAACTCTTTGGTAACTGTAAAAGTAGCTCTCTGTATATTAAACATAGTTTACTTCTGGCTTCTAGTATTTTTAAACTAACTTTTCATTTATGCCACAAAAATTCTTTAGAAATTAGAATTTCTTATAGAAAACACCTTTTATTTTTGTTTTTTGTTGCCTAAGAATATAAAAAATTTCTAGTTGATGGCTTGTAAAAGGCAATAAACCTTAAAAATAAACGTAGTAATAAAATATATGAGCTGAATATTAATTTAAGCATTTGCTTCGTTTTTCTTAACAAATTAATTCAATTTATTTATTGTTAGCCCTGGCAGCTATTGGCTTAAGAACTGTATTTTTAGCCTCCTCCATTTATAAATAAAATAAATATTTATTAATAATTGAAATCTGCTATTTATAGCCATTTTTTCTGTGCGGTTTGACAGAGACCTCAACACCGTTCCCACCGTTCCCTAGCAGTTGGCATTGAGTGCTGCCCTCTCCTCTCTCTCTCTCGGACTATCTTCTACTACGTCTCTCCTACTCTCTCTCTCTCTCTCCCCGCCTATCACTATCCATCGTGTATATGTGTGTGTGTGTGTGTGTGTGGCGCAACTTGGGCGCAGTTTAATGCACTCTACACTCCACTCTACACACAGTTGGTTCGTTTCGTTTCGTTTCGACCGTCCTGTCTCCTCTCCTCTCCTCTTCACTTCCCTTCCTCCCACAAACATAGCCAGGCTTTTGTTAGCATATGTCAGTGTTTTTTCCCAACTCTCTACGTCTCTCTCTCTCTCCCTCTCTCTGGTTTCCACTCTGGTTCTCTTTGGTCTTTTATCATCCATCGTTTTGGCATTGTTGTTTTAAAGGATCTGCTCCCATTTGTTGCTAACATTTGCAAATAGTCAACTCATCAAGCCTTTAGCATCCGTCCTCCACACACACCCACACACCAACACACCCACACACCACCCCACCTCTCACTCTGTCCTTCCTTGGGGTCCTTTGTCGGAAAAGCTCAATGGGCTTTTCACTATCAAAAAGCTCAATTTCTGGGCTTGGCTTGGCCTTTGACTGTAACTGTAACTGTGTTGGTGTGTGCCAAGGGGGGAATGGTAATAGAGGGGAAGGGTAAGGGTAAGGGAGGGGAAGTGTAAGGGTAAGGGTAAGGGTAAGGGAAGCGGCTTTTGTTGTCCACTTATGTGTTCAGAGTCCTGACTTCTAAATGGACTTGTTGATGGGCACTTTTCAAGTTTTCTTTTTTTCAACTACTACGAAAGTTAAGCCTCTGATAAATGAATGTAATGTACAATATGTACATACATATGTAGTTCGTATGTATACCAAAAGAAGTAAAAAGTTCCCTGGTATCTTCTTTGAAATGGAATTAAACTGCAGGACATATTTTGCCTTGAACTTCCCAGAAGTCACGAATTTTCGACAGGTGCCCTATGGTAAGTGGGGACCAAATTGCTTGAAAGATATGTCAACGTTCCTTAAATTGGGGATCAACTTAATCACCACAGCAGTCGATATAATGACAGGCCTCTCAATCATCCAAACGAGGCAGCTTGAGGACTACTAAACCCTCAATCCTCCCAAGTAGACTCTAACTTCTACGCCCATCGTATATAATTAATAGAAAACTGCATAAAAAAAACGAATATACGAGTAGAAATCGAACTATTAAATCAACCATAAACTATCATAAACCTAATATCAAATATATTAGATTATAGTTTAAGTAAAACTGATTTCTAATAGTAAAAAAAAGTTAAAGTTTAAGAAAAGAAGATCCCATGTTTCTGGTGTTCCTGGATGATAAAATCTATGATTGAAATTCAGTGATAGAGACTATTTAAGAGACTATTTAATGCCTGATGTCATAGCTTTCTCAAGGTTTACTTGGAGGAGTATTCAAATCAAACTTAACATCTTATAAACACCAAAATCTCAACCCACTTCGAATTTGTAGGACCCTTAAAGCTATCGATAGATTATAGCTATATTTTCTTATATTGTTAACAGAAATTCCTTTTACGCAGTATTCCTCTCCTTACTTTTATGCTACCAAAAATAACTCAAATTATTGTCCCCAATTGTCTCCACATTTTCTTTTCCCTTTCTTCTTGGTTTTGTTTGAATCGATTAATTGGTTCTCTAATCGCAATCCCCTTGTAAGCTCCACCAAATCCGATTACATCAGAGGGTGTTCCGTCACTCGATTAAATAGATCGCATCGCGCTCCGCCCCCCCAATCTTAATTGAGGGGCAACCCTAAGCCCAAAAGAAATCCATATATTGTGTATTTTGAGGCACTCACTTTGAATTCGATTTCGATTTCCCCTCGATAAGAAAAAAATGCTCTCAACTCACCTGCAAAAAGAAGAGAGGAAGAGAGAGAGAGAGAGAGAGAGTGAGAAAATGCGAATAAATATTAGCACGAGTATTTTGTATTTGTTTGTGTAAATAGAAATAAAATTAATTAAAGCAGCAGCTCGATGCGAGAGCAACAATTTGCAAGCCAAATGTAAGCCAATCGCCCCAATGGCAGGGGGGCGGCAGAGGGGGTAGGGGCGTGGGAGAAAGAGCGGGACAAAGCGAATGACTGAAAAAATCACAAACACTCAATATACAGTGGGGGAGGGGATATTGGGGCTACTTAGAAGATTATCTTGTACAAATTTTGGTGCAAAATTTAATGGTATAAAAAAATTATTAATATAATTTATATTTTAACTAATTCCAATAGTAATTGTAGACATTTGGTTAAAAAAAATGTCTGTAATTTTAAAATATTTACGCATTTAATAGTTTCCCAATTATTTAACCGCCAGTGTAAAACACAAAACCGCCAAAGGGAGAGCGAGAAAGAAAAAACAACAGATGCTGACGCAAAGACAAATAATAATAATAATAAAAAAAAAGAAGCAAAACGCAAAACACAATCAAATAAAATAAAACAAAAACACACACAGAAAGCAGAGAATCGACAAGAGTGCAAACACAAATGCCGACAGCGACAGCGAGACAGCAACAGAGTCAAAGCAAATGGCAGCAAGAAAGCAGAAGAGTGACAGAGGGGAGAGGTAGAAACCGATCGGAGAGGAGAGCAGAGGGGTTGTGTGTGCTCTCTCTCGCTCGCTCTGTTGTGTTGTGTTGTTGCTGCCTCTCTATTGATTGTCAAATGAGTTTGACGCGCGAGTTGTCAACTTTTCTTTGCTTCTTTGCTTCCTTTTGTCTTTCGTTCTTGTTGCTTTTTGTTGCTTTGCAATTGATTCTTGATTACGTATACGACGCATATGACAGTTACAGTGTGTGCTAGCTATGAGACATTCTTTGGAAGATGACAATTTAAACACCAAGATGTGTAACGCCCATACAATTCTGTGCTGTATGCAGTGACGAGACAAAATACGCGCTGTCTAGCTTGCAGGAACTGTCACCATTTTCCATCTAAGAAAGTGCCCTCCAAATGATGTTTTAACCTATTTGCACACTCCCCAGGGTGTACTTTGCCCTGTACTCTGATAGTAGGTATTCCCCCTAGAGTTTCAACAAAAATAAATATTGATAAAATGCTTAAAAAACTACGACGACAAATGGTACTTAAAAGTGCGGGGAACACCCTGAAACACAGCTGAAAATTCGGAAAATTATGTATGCGAGTACGTACGCGGTGAGGGATATGTATCATCATTTCGATATGCCGTGTAAGTTTCCTTTTGCGTGTCAATTGCCAGGACACGTGCCCACAATTGCGGTTCATTGGCCCCCGGGCGTTGACGAGACATGAAACAGTTAATAATAAAAAAAAACAGCAGAGAAAACAGCAAAACCACCAGACCACAGGGAATATGGCACTACACTACAGAGAGTTGAGGGAGTAATGACACTCAGGGACATCACAAAGAGAGAGAGTAAGACGGGAGAGGGGAGAGAGAGTGAGAGCGAGCGCCAACTATGAGGGAATCAAATTTAAATAATTATTTAAAGCACGCCAACAAAATTGAGCAGGTTGTTGGCCTTGAAAAGTGTTTGGGTATATCCCTCTGATATGTTAGATATTTATTTGAAATATTCCTTCGGACAACCAATCAATATTTGTGGGCCAATTAATCAATGACAATAACGCACCGTCACGCCGTGGCCTAATGGGTGGATTAACCCACGCAAAACTCCCCCCACACTGAACGGCAATTACTTAAACAAAGCGGACAATACCAGAGGAGGGGGGACCACCCCCAACACCCAACCACCCACCCAACGGGTAGCCACACACATGGCCACCACATCGCCACTTGGCCACGCTCATTGGCCATGCTAATGGGCAAAGTGGAGACGCCGAAAAAAAAACACACAAAATTCCGAGGGAAAACCATAGGAAAATTGTCACACGACAACTCCGGCAGCGGCATGGACATGGACCACATTTCAGGCAGGACATGGTGTCGGAGGCGGGGGTTGCTGTGGTTAACACGAAGGCGTGGCTGTTGTGTGGGCGGGTTAATGACTGGCCACGCTGTGTGATGCCATGCTGGCAGCAGGTCCTGCCTGCTCCTGGTCCACCAACGGGACGACCCTCTGGCTAAGTTCCCGCCGCCAGGCTCCGTCGTCGTCGACTTGACCAAGCGCAAAAAATTTTGCGTGTCGCGTTTTTCATGGCCAGCATATGGGGCGACAACAAGGGGCAGGCACTACATATACACGCACACACACATGGAACGTGTCTGTTGTGGTGCCGACGTGTTGCATGGACATAACCCAAAAGCCGCCATATCCGCCCATTGCCTGATGATTTAATTGCCCTGCAGGACACACACTTGGGGAGTCTCCATTGGCACAGTTCTGCATAGTCCTTGGCTCAAATTGAGTAAATTTGCGTAAAGCACTGCCTGATGAATTGGTTTAAGTGGGGAGGGTCTTGGGGGGTGCGGTGGGGGGTAAGTAGAGACTCTCCCCTCTCTTTAAGGGCAGTTCTGATCGAATGCCGCGAGAGAGAGTCATCGTTGAGCCGTGACAAATAGTGAAATAATCATCTAGCCACCCTCTCTGTTGATCGAACTTAAGGTGTGTGCTAGGTACAGTAGGGAACACAATTGACAAGCTATGATGACTATATTGAATGATGCAAAGGCATTGCCATAAGGGCATGGCCATTCATCAGGGAAGGGTAAAAAAACAATACAAAATATGGATACTATCTATGTATGAGAAATATCCTAAATTATTGACAAATTAAAAGTCAAACGCAAACATACAGGGTATAAATTCCCATAAGGGAATGGCCCTTAATCAAAGTAAACTACTTTTCTTAAGGGTTTTTAGTTTTATTCCAAAATAATTAGAGAATAAGAGAAGAGGATATTAACTAGCGTAAAACTAGTACTATTTTACTTGCCGTGACTAAAACCCTAATAAGTTTTGTACTATTATATTATAGGTTAGGTTAGGTTACCCCAGACAGCCCTCAATGGGGACTCTCATAAGCCAGTATGGCCCTTAGTTAGCCGGATTAGTATGGACCTCTACGAGGGTGTTACTGAGGTTTTAAAGTCACCTAGAATCGAGGTGTTTCCCTTGTCGATTTATATTATATAAATTATATTATAATATAATATGCTTATCGAATAATAATAAAAAAAAAAATAAATAATATAATACCTAATAAATAAAAAATAAAAACAAAATAATAGAAGCCGTAAATCAAATCCATTGCCAGTCAAGCATAAACATGGATTAAGCAGAGAGGCATAAACCGATAGTCATTCGAGTTTTGAAACGCACTGTAGCCGCCAGCCCACGCCTGCACCGCTGCTGCTGCTGTCTCTGTCTCTCTCTATCGCGGGCTCATGCTCGTTTACGTTCACGTTTGCCTGCTCTCTTCGACTATCTTTCATCTATTCGTTGCACACTCTCGCATAAACACACACACACACACACACACACACACACAAACACAGACAAGGTGGCGTTCGATTCACGCGCGCATCGAACTAATTTTCAAGGACAGATTCACTCACTCGTTGCTGTTTTTTGCTGTTGTTTTTTTTTGCATTTTGTTGATTTGCATAATTCTATGGAGACACTGACCGCACATCTAAGCATGAAGGAGGGTAGGGGGTTGGGGGGATAAGTAAATAATTTGTTGTATTTTTCCAAGCAGCTTTATTTTTTATTTTTTACTTATTTTTATTGGAATTCTTTTGGTTATGTTTAAGCAATGTGTTTTTGCATTTCTTTGTTGATAATAATATTTTTTTTATTTTGTGTTTAGTTTTTATGGCTTTGAATTTGTCTTTGATTTGATTTGATTTGTTTTCGTTTTGTTATTTTATTTGCCTTTTTTATTTGCTCTGCTAACGTCGCTGCGCTTGGCTGCATTTTAATTAGAGCCTCTGCTTCACACTCTTTCCCACCCTCTCTCGCCTCCCCCTCTCTCTCTCTCTCTCTCTCTGCCACTGACTATTTGTTGTTTAATGCACTTAATATATTGTAAAATATAATTTATTAGCTCGGCATTTGTAATTAGCTGCCAAATGAGTAATATAAATCGTGCATGCAGCAGGCGGCCAGTGGCTACTGTCTGTGGGGGGTGGGGGTTGGGGGTGTGGGGTTTGGGCAGCGGGGCATTAAGGGGTTAATAACCATGAAAGGTTTGACGGCACAGCACAGAAGGCAACCGCAACCTGGCCACGCCCCCTAAATGGATCACCCAAGGAAATAATTATAATTTCATTTCAAAATTGTTAAATTTACTACATGGTTGGGCTTTGTCTTTTATCGCTTTGGATATTAACTATATAAATTAATTAGTATAGGATATTGATTGGGAAAATGTAACAAAACAAGGATTTCGGATTAACAATCCCTAATGAATTCTAAAAACATTTTTAAGAGCCTGAAATAATATTTTAAAAATTATTTAATGAATTTGACAAATCTTCATAAAGATTTAACATAGCCAGGAGCTGCTGTACTACAAGGAATTAGGAAGCGTACATATTTATACGGAAAAGTGTCATAGATTTCCCCCCAAAAGTCAAAACTTAAATGTCAATAGCAAAAGATTTCCATAGACTTTTTCAAGATAATATTTTCTAAATTTATTCAAAGTTTACTAATTTAATCAATTCACAAATAATTTCATTAACTTTGATATGAAAACCCATTAAAAAGTCAAGCCAAAGATCACTTGTTTAGTATTTCTTGCTCATGTTTTCTATACTATTATCTCCTAGAAGAAAGATAATTTTTGACAGAGATTTACCCTTAAGATTTACCCTTAAAGTCTCTCTAAAATATTAAACTAAAAAAATCTCATAAAATGGAATCAATCTCGAGTAACTGTGTAAATTCCTTCCTACTCTGCTTTGGTCTACGTTACTTTCCTGCCCGTTACTTTGCTGGCCGTTACTTTCCTGCCCGTTACTTTCCTGGCCGTTACTCCTGTTATTTTCATATTCCATGTATTGCTATTCCTTTTAGCCAAAAACCAAACTCAATTGTTAATTTGTTTAAGTTTTAAATCATTTATAAATGACAAGATGAGCTCCTCCCAATATCGTCTTAAATTATAATACTATTTTTATTTATTTGCTGATTAAATCCAACTTTTTTTTCCGCAGATTTCCTAGCATATTAAATACAAATTTCATGAATAAATAAATGTATTTAAAGGCTTTGGCACAGCTTTTGGTGTTTGTTGATATAATCATTGATTTTTTCTATTTGTTTTTGTGTGGGTGTAAATATTTTCTATGGTTAACTGATATGCCAGATAAATATATTTATTTATATTTGCCATAAAATACAAATGATAAATGAATTATGACTTCAAAAGCCAAACCGAACAGCGGTACTCATAATTGTTGGCCAAAAGTCAATATGTCAAAAACAGAAAAGGAGAGGGATAGCAAGGGAGAGAGAGAGATAGTCAATGATAGACCGAGAGAGGCAGAGAAATTCCAAAGGCCATTAACAGCAAACAAACAAACGGCAAAAAAAAAATAGCAAATAAATAAAAAACCAAACAGCAATAGCCACAGAGCCATAAACAAAACTGTAAAAAAAGAGTAAATAAAAAACATTGTACATATGTACATTGTATGGATGTATATGTAAATAATAGCAAGTGAAAACGAGAAAAGAAGGCTGGCCTTGGGTATGAGGTTCGAGGCTTTTTATACCCTAAAATATCAAAGGATTTTATTGTAAAAAATAAAAATAAATAAAGCTTCGTTCTTTGAATTTTTTGTTTGTTTTTTTTTTTAAGGAAAAATTGGAGAAAAAATTACAGTATATTCGAAACTGAAAGACTCTAAATGTAGGGGATTTATGGGAATTACAAACACCTCCTCAAACTCATAATACCCTCATTAAAAAGGGTATTCCAACAAGCAGAGAGAGGCAAAAACAGAAAAAAAAGCTTCGAACAGCAAACAATAAAATTATTAGTGTTAATTTCGTTGTACTCGGAATCCGTGTGAGAATACAAGGGGAAGAGAGAGAGAGGAAAGACAGGGGAGAGTGAGAGATAGAGAGAGTGAGAGATAGAGAGAGCGAGAGAGAGAGAGAGCGAGAGAGCAGGGTAGGGTGTTGTGGATTGCCGCAGCGGCACGCGATGTCATTAGAAATAATAATAAATAATAAAATAATGAATGAAGCGAAATTGTTGTTATGTACTCGTGTGTATTTAGGAGTCATTTTCATCGAGTTCTCTCCCCATTCCATTCCATTCGCTATTTGCGTGCTTTTATTCATATCTTTATCTTTCTTTGGGGGATAAGTACTTCTCTTTGGGTAACACCAGTTGAATGGTCTGATTCTGGTTAGGATCTCGAATTTGTTTTGGTATTTCTTTGAAAACTTCAAGACAATTTTCATTCCATTTCCCACAAAAATGATTGCGTGTTTATTTCATATAAAATTCCATTCAAGATCCCATTCGAGGCGTTCCTCCCCGTTAGCTTCTTCTATTAATTTGAATCATGCCTATAACTTTCCGGGGCTATGTATTGGATGAACTAGTTTGATAACGCTATAATTTAGTGGAGAGTATGTATAATGTCTTAATGTCTCCATTTTATGAATGCCTCCAGCCAGAGGTCAGACACAAACAAACAAAAATGTGTGGGCGGAATAACAATTAACGATTTTCGTATTAAATTATACGATTTTTGAGAGGCAGGCGGAAGGAGAAGCCGTAGAACTTCGGTCTTCCATTTCTTAATTGTGCGTTATTGAGACGAAGATAGCCGAAGGGTGACCTGCGAAGACATCACCAGTCATTCGTTCCTGTTTGGTATTCCTTATGATTCACAGGAGAGCGAGAGTCGCATATGTATTGAGAGAGAGGAAAGATAGAGCAGGACTCAACGAACAAAGTTTACTGCACTCGCTCTCTTTCGGATCTTACTCGTACTCTTAAAATAAGCGCGCATACATTTACAACAAAGCTCTTGCTGTTGCCCCGAAAAAGAGAGCTCGTTTCGGACTCGACCTCGTGCAATGAAACGAAGAGAGTCGAGTCGCGAGTCCCGTTTGCCGGCACGATTGGCGTCACACTCTTTCAGGTGTGGGGTGTGGGTGTTGTTATTGCCCAGAGAGCGATGGCATGAAGAGCGTGTGCAATGCAAAGCAAAACAGAACGAAGCTTCTAGAATCTAGATCAACTGAAGATCAAGAGATAAGACAATGCACTGCGATTCAAGGCAAAAAACAGAAACAGAAACAAAAACCAGAAACAAATACAATAAACAGAGCAGAGCAGAGCAGCCAGGGTGTATGCATATCCTAGAGCAGAGGTCGGCAAGCATGCATACATACATACATACATATGTATGTGTATTTGCAAGTTTTGTTTACATGCAAACAGCAGGCACTGTTGAACACGTGTACGTGAGAGGCAGCGCATTTTTCTTTGCACTTTAAAATAAGAGCCTTGCCGAGGTCGTCCTAGAGCAAGGATGAATCTCTTTCGATGCCATATTAAAACTAATTATTTCAACAAAATATATGGGTATAATTATTGTTAAGCCAATTTCATTTTGGAATAATACCACAATATTGAAAAAAAAAGTTATTCTCTCTTTAAAAACTCGGAAATTTTTTAATATATTTCTCCATCAAGAGGTAAAAATTTAAACATCTTTAAAACATCTTTAAAACATATTAAAAATATCTCAAAATGTATTTCGTAATTTCCACCCTTGTAATACGTAATTCGATGGAAAATTTCAGCAGGACCTCCCACTGATCGGCATCCTAAAAACTTTATTTCGTACACCGCCCCCTTGCCCCCCCCCCCCCCCTTTGGCACATGCTGTGCCGCACCCCCCCAACCCCCTGGCTGCCACCCTCCTGCTGCTGCTGCTGCTGCTGCTGCTGCTGTTATCCACTCAAATAAAATAGTAATTTTGGGAGAAAGGACAAAGAGAGAGGGCAAGAGGCGCACAGAGCGCCCCCCAAACAAGAGAGAGGGAGAAAAAAAGAAAATTAATTTGCAATGCAAATTACTTTTAATAAATTTTATAACATTTTTTTTTCTTTTCTTTTTTCCACTAGCAAAATGGGGGCGTAGTGGGGGGGTGGTGGGTGTGGGGCAGCTGTTGCTCACTTTTTCCAGCAAAAGAAAGCAAGGAGAGAGGGGGAGGGTGCAGGGCGGGGAGGGGTAGGTGTCTCTCAATGCTCTCCAGACAGACGGCGGGCGGGCGCAAAATTAAGCGTCGCAACGGCATTTTATGAAGTGGAGAAGAGATTGGGGTAGGAGTGGGGGTAGTGATGGGGGGTAGGGGTAGTGATGGGTGGTAGGGGTAGTGGTGAGTGGTAGGGGGAGGCTGGTACCACATCTGGGGGTACGGACTGAGTGCAACAGCGAGAATGGAGGAATGGACAACAGGAACAACCGATGACAGGGTGGATAATTTATGCCAGGGGTGGAACACCAAGGG
The DNA here is from genome assembly GCA_035041765.1 of Drosophila algonquin. NCBI lineage: Eukaryota > Metazoa > Arthropoda > Insecta > Diptera > Drosophilidae > Drosophila > Drosophila algonquin. Next base: position 608,795 of record JAWNKY010000495.1, on the reverse strand, counting down.
GTCGGTCTCTGTCTGTCGCCCGTTGGAAGCATTTAATGAAACGAACGGAACAGAAAAGCTACCGAGCTCCCAGACATTTGTTGGCCAACTTCGGAATAACAGGAAACTTTGCTTTAGCGCAAAGCAAAAAAAAAAAAATATCGTTTAATGCAAAATAATTTCGATATGCGAAAGTTCTGGAACTACGGGGGGTTCCACGGGGCTCAATTGAAGTTCCCCGAAGTCCCTGGGAAATCTTTAATCGAAGATTTCTAAGAAGGGGGAGCAAAAGCTGGTCAAAGTTTATTCTATTAATGGAATACACTTTCTTTTGTGGAATAACATTTAAATATATAAATCAATTAACGTTAAATCACAAATCATTTCGAATTTCGAGTGAAAATGGTCGTTGAATGTTTCGTATTATTTTTCAATTCAATTCAATCGTTTCCACACATTAAACACGGAATTGAAAAACGTATTCCATTGCCATTTCAAATGCCAGCCAGGAAAATGGAAAATGGGAAAAACAAATACCAAAAAATCAAGCAAAAACAAATACAATTTTATAATCATCGTCATACGAGAGAGACAGAGAGAGAGAGAGAGAGAGAGAGAGGGGGCGTCCGTGATGGATGGATGGAGGGAGACAGACAGACAGACAGACAGACGCTTCTGGCTGCCGGCTGGTTGACTGACTGTTGACTGGAATGACATTCAGTCAAAACAAATTTTACTTTTATTTTATTCAACATTTTTCGTTTTGCTTTTTTTGACAGCATGCTGCGCTCGCTGCGGGGGGTGGTAGGTGGGGTGGGGCGGGGGCGGCAGTACAGGTGTCTGCGACAGGTGGGGCACAACTGACGGAATGGCGTATGTGTGTCCCCAGGCCACCGCCCCCTCCCCCTCCCCCTCTGGGCAGATGACAAAATATGGAAGAATATAAAAAGCAAAAGAAACAATGTACAAACAGAGGCCAGGCGATGGGAGGGGGAGAAAAGAGAAAATGAATATTGATGCCGTTTATACAGTGCTTATTAATGATTATAAAAACAGTTGCTAAAGCAGCAAAAGTCGACTTGGCAATCATGCACACGACATGTATTTTTTGTGCATAAGTCGGGGGAGCAAGGACTTGTCTTAGAAGGTTCTTTGCCGCATGTAGGCTTGCATTTTAAGACTTTTATAGTACTCCCTTGGTAGATGCTATTTCCCATAAGCGAACGGCTACTTTCGCTTCGAGTGACATAAACAGAAGCAATTTTTTACAAGAGATTCTGGAATTTTAATGATGAAAACCCAAAAAGCTATCAAAGGTCTGTAAATGTTTAGTTTTACTTCAAGTGAATGTCAAATGGCCAATCACACGTGAACGTCGTACATAACAGCCTCCCAATGGAACCATTATTAACCCCTAATAAAAGTGAATGGAACCTCTCTTAAAAGACAAAATCTCTCAAATTTGTATCTTTACTTTACAAAGAATTACTTCAGATTGGATGTATTAAAAACTACCCAAGCTATATAGTTATGTACCGCACTTTCTTTGCGTGCCACGAAACAAACAACAAAATAGTTTTTCTATTGGTTTTCTCTTTTTTTTCGACTTTACTTTTACATTTTAGATGGTAGATGGCAAAAATATTGGCGGGTGTTTTTGGTGTATATCAAAATTTTCAGTATAGAATTGCCTTTGGGACAAATTGCATATGAAAGTGAGCGGCGAGGAGGGGAGGCACCACCCCCAACTATATTTCCCGCCTCTTTGGCCCTCGGGCGCCTTTTGGCAAAAACGTAAATTGAAGTGTTTGCATTTTGCATTCTGTTGCGAATGCATTTGGAAATTGTTTTAGGTTATTTTTATGTTTGTTATGTATTTGTAATTTAGTTTTTATTGATAGCCAACCCCTCTGGCATTTTCCAACCCCCCTTTTGCCCCCTTTCTGCTGTTGATTTGTTGATTTTTCATGCGGTTTGCTGCATACACTGCCCTGTCGAAAAAGAGTCCTTCAATTCGGAACTTGAGTGGGAAATCAATTCGCAAACTCTGTTTTGAGATCTCTCAATTTATTTCTTTTATTTTTCAATAATATTTTTATATTTTTGTTTATTATTTCTCTCTTTATTTGGTTTATTTTCAAGGGTATTTTAAGTGTCGATTGGCCTTCTTTCATTCCTTCTTTGATAACTCCACTAAATGGCTTTGAATTTTGAATTTTCTTTTGCTTTGTGCAGAAATTTAATTAAAATTCCACATCCTGCTTTTAGGTGGATGGTTTTCCTACTGACAAATAGAATTGAAATATTATTTTTTGTTTAAAGATTGGTAATCCGATAGGAGGACAAGTATCTTCGAGGAATCTTTGCAACAAAACGATAATATGATAATTCTCTGAAAGGGAGAAGGGAGGAAAGAGAGGAGAGAGCACAATCCTGAAGGATCAATCTCAATCATTTTTTTGGGCGGTATTCGTATTTGCAATAGTCTACAGCAGGACTCGGCGTCCGAGTAGCTTCTCGCTGCATGGCCTGTATTTTGTTATTAGATTCGAGGGACTGAGTATCGCTCGCTAAGACGCCACTCGCTGCTCGCTAAAACGCCACTCGCTTCCCGCTAAAACGCCACTCGCTTCTCGCTAAGACGCCACTCGCTGCTCGCTAAGACGCCACTCGCTAAGACGCCAATCGCTGCATGCACTTGGGCACTCGCTGAATCCCTTCTCGCTTGTGCGAAAGAGCAAGAGCGTTTCCTTCGCTTGAGTATCGCTCGCGACTCGCTGCATGCACTTGGGCACTCGCTGAATTTCTTCTCGCTTGTGCGAAAGAGCAAGAGCGTTCCCTTCGCTTGAGTATCGCTCGCCACTCGCTTCTCGCTAAGACGCCACTCGCTGCATGCACTTGGGCACTCGCTGAATCCCTTCTCGCGAGCGTTCCCTTCGCTTCATTATCGCTCGCCACTCGCTGCATGTACTTGGGCATTCGCTTGATCACTTCTCGCTTCTGCCTTTCCGTCGCTGGTCTCCTCTTAAAGTTTCACTTTGAATTCGCTGTAAAAATATTCCCATAAACGAATGGACATATTGGATTCTTTATTTATTTTCTTGCTTCTCTTGGGGAGTTCCAATTAATGCTGGACCCAGCGGCAGGGGGCATGCAACAAGGAACAGCAGATAGCACACTTGAAAAGTCAACTCTGCTCGGCTGTGGAGTTTTGACCAAACAGAAAGAGAGCCGGAAAGAACTAGTTGTCACCAGCACACACAGACGCGCACACACGCACACACACACTCCATCTCCATGCCACACTCCCTGTCAACGGCGTTTGCCATTTGTTTTTTTCTGGTCTTTTTCTTTTACATTATTTCATTTTGTTTTGGGCCAGGCTAGCACCAGACCAGACCAGCACCAGGCCAGGCCTATTCAAAGAGTGAGTCAGTCGGTCGATGGAGCAGCAGCAGCAGCAGCAAGTGGGTTGGGGAGGGGGAGGATGATGGTGGGCTGGGGGATGGGGGTCTCCTCTCCTCCATTACCATAAAAAATAAAATATGCATACAAACAAATTTATTTCTCTATGGAGTGTGGCAGAGCGAAGGCAGTGAAACTTATTTAGGTTGTTAGATGAACGACCGCAAGAAGTCTGCGGTGGGGTGGGGGATTTTGGGGGATTCCCCCCAACCCCGTTGCACGACCATCATCAGAATCAACATCATCATCATATGGCTCTGTGTTTTGACTGTTGCGTTTTTGGCTAAGCAGAAACGAAAGCGGAAAGATTACATTTACAGTGGAACATTCTCCATAGATGTGCAAATGACAAGAGTCCTAGGAGAGCTAAGAGCTCTGTTCCAATGCCACTGTTCCGAATTTGAATAATGTTGATTCTTTGCTGTAAACAATGTCCCATAAGCAAACGGACACTTGCGTTTCGGTTTGTGAGTTTCAAATGACACAAAACAGAAACTCGTTTGGAACGAGTGATAATTCTGGCATAAAATCCAAAATATAATCCCCTGATCTATGATTTAATTGGTCAAAAGATTATTACTATTTTTTGGTTTAAATTGTAGATTTTGTATCATACTTTCTTCTGTGAAACTTACGCAGTTTCTTCTTCACATTCTTCAAATGTTTAAGATCTGCATTCAGTATTTATAGTACTTCTGGTTCTAAATTTTAGAAAAAGTTTCCAAAGATGCACTGATCCTTAAGAATTATAAATGAAATACATTAAATATCATGAGCATTATTATTATAATTATTTCAAGGTCCTTTTGCACTTCAACCATACAAATGTACATCATCCAATTGATGAGATCTCCTTCCATAAAGTGTATATACCCATATTTCTTTCTCTGTTTTATACAATCTACAGCTGCCAATCTCTACTGTATTGGGGTTATATCTCAAGTTATATCTTCAGGTTATAACTCAGGAGACAAAGCTCTGTAAGATATCCCATATCGCATCATGAGGATACCTTACTACTATTATAATACTACTGCCATTTAGGTCTATGAAAATACAGCTCCTGATTATTTTCTTTGTCTTTCCAATAAAAGAATTTTGTGAATATAAAAGTATGCATCTCCAATTCAAATTACAATTATTTATAAGATATTCTTTAAGTAATATTACCTATTTACGTATCCAAAAAGAGGTCTGTAAATCACTTTCTCCTCCTTTTTTCGGGAATTAAGATTATTTTCCATTAGAGAAGTTCGACTGTATTTTCCCTGCAACATAATCAACAGCAGTCGCAGCGGCAGCAGTGGCAGGCAACAACAAGTTGTGTCGCATAACAATCAGTCACTCGTGAAAACCATTTTCCCTTTCCCCCCTTCTGCCCCTCTCCCTAAGAGAGAGAGAGAGAGAGAGAGACCCTCTCTCTGCTCTGCTGTCTGACTGGCTAACCGCGGCGGCATTTGGGGCTTTTGTGTGTCACACATTTTGCAGCCCACTCCCTGCCACTGCCACTGCCACAGCCCCTGGCCCTGTCCCTAGCTGTGCCCCACCACGTTGTTGCCTCACTCTTGCCGTGATAAGAGCAACGGAAATGCAACAACAGCAGCAACAACAACAATGAAAACTCTGCTTTTATATATGAAAAGTGTTAGAAAAAAAATAGAAAGAAAGAAAGAAAGAAAACAGCAACGAAGGTGTAAAATAGAAAGCAGAAATGAGACAAGCGCGAAAAATAACGAGAAAACCAAAGCAGCGGAAGGGAAAATCTTGATTCTAGTTTTTTCTTTTCAAATAGAACTTTAGAGCGGGAGAAAAGCGAGAGAAATGTAAATGGAAATGGAAACTAAAGTGAAAAGTGGTAAGAGGAGGAGTGTGGGTGGGTGGGGGGTAAAGGTCGGTAAATGCAAATGCGATTAAGTAATTAAACGTTTACGATTGAATAGACCGAAAACAAAAACGAATGAATGAATGAATTGAATGCCAGAAAAGTGAGTGAATAAAAGTGAATGAAATCAAAAGCCAACTGCCCATGTCGAAGCTTTAGATACAACCATAAAGATACAACCTGCTTAAGGGAAGATACATCCGTTCTTAAGGGGAGATACTTTGTTAATTGGTCTTTAATTTGTTTAAAATTGTTCTGGTTACCAGCAAGTGGAAATATTTTAAAATTAAATGAGTATAATTAGTGTTAAATTATGTACATTTGTCTTTCAAAACTAAATAACTTTATTTTTACAAAGATTGAAACATCAAACTGTAGTTCTTATAGAGAATACTGATTCCATTCTATATTCTAACAGAAAAAGAAGTGCCTTAGGCTTTTCCCCACTTAGGGAAATATTTTAGACACAGAGTTCCTTGTTATAGATGCCAATCGAGAATATTTCCACATAATTTAAGGCGGTTTTTAAAAAAAAAAAAAAAATTAAAAAAAAAATCAATGTAAAACTCTTTATAAAACATTAAAATACCTCATGGAAAACCCAATGAAATTGGAATATTATTAGGTGTTCCCCTATCAAGTATTCCGATAATCTTTGATCCAGACTCTCCTCTCTTGAACGCACTCTCTCATAAGCAAGAGCACAGCAACTCCAAGAGAATAACGGCCAGCAGAGTAATCCATAAAACTGTAAAACTGTATGTAAAACGCTTTATAAAACATTCGAAAACCTCATGTAAAACCCAATGAAATTTACAATATTATTAGGAGCACAAGTCGAGCACTATGAACCTCTCTGAGCCAAGCTCTCCTCTCTTTTACGCACTCTCTCATCAGCAATAGTACAGCAACACCCCAAGAGAATGGGCAAAAGACAGGAATAACGGCCAGCAATGTAACCGAGACGCTCTACTACAGAATAACGGCCAACCAGCCACAGATCTAAAGCCTACACTGAGAATACACTGAGAAATTTCGAAATGATTATGTTACCCACCATAAAAATAAACACGAGTACATTTATTTGCATACTCCAATAATCGCTGAGGCGAGAACTCAAGTGATGATAACTTGAGAATTGAATTGCCATCATTTACGAATTAAATGCTCGCAAATAAGTGTAGTACTTGCCAACATTTATTGAGTTTTATTAACCCAAGCCGAGGGGTACGAGGCATACGATGGGCAATCTATAAATATTACTAGTCGTTATTACAGCACACTTAAAAGTAAAATTCATGATTAAGTGGCATGCCCCCGCATTCATCATTCTTTAACAATATCTCTTAGAAATATTCATGTAGTAGAAATATTCCTGAAAAATACTAAATAAACATATCAGATCCAATCGATTCAACAAACCGCAGAAAATGTTTGGCTTTTTTCTTTCATTTTGGGGTTTTCCTCATGATTTGACATTTTCTTTTGTGGGGGAATGCTCTCTCGACTCTGACCATTGACCCCATTAATCCAACCATCCATCCATCCATGCGGCCACTTATACCCACAAAACTGGCCCCAAACTTATTGCCAATAAATGAAATGATTCATACAAAATTTGGCCAAGAGAAAAAAAGCTTTAAAGAAAGATGGAGAGAGAGACCCCACGATTGTTGCTTATTGTTATTGTTTTTTATAGATACATGCCACACACACACACACACACACACACACTATGGGTTGTTGTTGTGCAACGTTGTACAAATGAAAAGCAATTTACAAGCAAATACTCGTTAAAGCCAAGAAGTCAAGAAAACAGTCGGCAGGAAAATTTGTGTCAACGAAACGAAACGAACGAAACGATAATTATTTCCGCAAATTTTTCGCACAGGTGACACAAAAATTTCACCCCCTCCTCCCCCCACCACCACCACCATATCTTTCTCTCTCTCTCTCTTTCTCTTTTGCTGTCTGTCTCTCTTTCTTTTATTCTGTGGCATTTTCCTTTCTCTCTGTTGATTGTTGAGGGAATTTCCTCAACAGAACAAATTATTTATTTATTTATTCTTTATTTTTTTCCACTGACAAAAAAAACAAACAGCGAAACATCGAAAGAAGAAAAGCAAATGAACGAAGGGAAAACGACGATGAAAATGTTTACACTGGCAGATATATATCGAAAGATGTCGATAGGATATACATATACAGATATAAATATATATATATATATATCCCTTTAACTATGTTTATGCCATGAGTTTCACGACTTCTAGAATTCCTGAAATGAAAATAGCCTCTGCTTATCCCACGGCGACGAATTCATGCAATCATTTCACAGGAGTTGCCAGACGTGTCAGACGTTGCCAGACGTTACCAGCCGTTGCCAGACGTTTCCAGACGTTGCCAGATAATTTTGAAGTAATATCCATCAGCACTCTCCTCCTTCACCCGCGCCAGAAGCTCAGTTCACCTCTGCATCAGTCCAAAAGGATCTTTCCGAATCTTTTTGTTTCTTCGTCACTTTGCGCAATTGATTTACCAGTTACGGCCCGCGTTGCCACCTAATTTGTCTCACCATTTCACGTAATGAGGCTGAATTCATAGTCAACTTTCGTGTGTTACCGGATTCATGAAATTGTGAATGAATTTGATGAAACGATTGCATTAAATGGACCTACACACAGTATCTAAAACAGTATTTATTATGTGTATATTCCTTAAGCGTTTAACCCATTAAATCCCAGCCAAAGCATGACGCCATTTAACCCCTGCTCGGCTGGTTTGTAGAATTTGAAAGCAGTCCAAAAACCACAAAAAAAGAAGGGGTTTACAAATTTTTAAGAATTTTCTGTTATGTGACTTCTGGCCCTCCATTTTCTCTTCTAGTTTCTGGTATTTTTCTGGGAAAATAAACACAAAGGAAGTCAACTATAAATGGAATTTATATGCTCCCCATTTACATAAATTTCTAAGAAAATCTATTTGCAGTTTTATAGAAAATTTGAAATTTTCAAGAACTTTGGGCTTATGCACTTTTTCAATTGTTTTCCATTTTAATGGAAATTTCCTGGGGTAAATATCCAGGCCAAGTATTTCCATTCTTAAATCATTTATTAAGTCGCTGGAAAGAAAATTCCCAGCGAATAGATATTTCATTTTTGGGGGCTGTAACAATAACCCTTTTTAATGGGCCAACATTCTTCACGCTCATTATGCTTCCGGTCCACGGGACAAGGACTCATCCCGAGAACTCATTTCAATTGCAAGGGGCAGGAAAAACTTTAAAGTGGCGAAAACTCTTTGCCCCGAAAACAGACAGCGAACAGAGCAGAACAGAACCAGAAACGAAACGAAACCAATTTCTCTCTCCCATTCAGGCCCCCAAAAATAAACGGCCTACATTTCAGGCTGCCGGCTTTCTCCTCTCCTCCTGCCACCCACTTGCAGCACCCACCCCTCCACCCCTGCC